>OX376193.1:16279007-16672504 GCA_947363905.1 Lithophane semibrunnea
AAAGAAATAAATTAATAACACGTCGCAACGTTTTCATACGTTGTCTATCCTCCTCGTTGTTATAAACTCCTTTTTATTAGAGATGGCTAGAGATTCAAAGGCATAATAATAATATCCTTCACATATAAATTACGGAAAGCGGAAACATATAAATTCACACATACCATAAAGCGAAATAATCAAAATATTCCTACCCTTATCCGCCCAAATATCTGAAATAAACATAACACAGAAACATTAAAATAACATAAAACGATTGCGACATAGCGTACGTACATAATTATATGCAAAAACGCCACTTCAACAGGTCTCCATAAAGCCTTGGTTTATGTTGTATCAACGAAACAACATGATGAGTAAAGCGTGCTGTTCAAGCTACGATTTCGAGAACAGGAAATATGAATGTGCAGAGTTGTGCCTTTGAGATGCCAAAGTCGTTTGTTACTTGCAGTCTGGAACATATTCCGGAGTCAAACGTTTGAATTTTGTGTAACTTTTGCATATGTTATTAAAATTTGGCAGTTAGTTTAGAAAATGATACGATATTAATATTGCGGTTGGCGTATTGACAAAATTCATAACTGGTCTTCATGAGAGCAGTGGTGGCCCAGTGGTAACGGTCGCGACTTACGAGTTGTAGGTCGTAGGCTTGAATTCCGTCAGGCGCTTTATGTTGTGTAAACTATTTCATCGCCACTGCTCTCAAAACGGTGAAGAAAATATCGTGAGGAAGCCGGCATGTCCTAGAAACAAAAAATCGAAGACATGTGACATCCACAAACCCGCACTGGCCCGCGTAGTGGATTACGGCGCACTCCCTCTCACAGAGAGGTCTGTGTCCCAGCAGTGGGAACTTTATAGGCTGATTATGCTATTATGCTTCTTTCTCTGCCGAAGTGAACTTGGAGGGACAAAAACCTGTCGCATCAGAGGGGTTTTAATCCTGGATCGTCTATCTCTGTGCTAAGCTTATGACGGCTTTTGGCTGGAGATGACACGATAAACGACCTGAAGAGTTTTTAAGGCGGGTAACTACAGTCAGCGCGAAATAAAAAAAAAACAAAATATTTTCGTTTACATAATTCTACATGGGCACTTATGAAACGTCTGAAGCTAAGTGCACGGTTCCAATTGGTCGTTTCCTATGGAGAAGAACCGGCAAGGAACTCCACGGTTACTCTTTTAAAAACAATTGGTACTAGTAGCGCCCCGCGGTTTCACCCGCATATGTCTCGATCCCGTGGGAATATCAGGATAAAAGGTATCCTATGTGTTAATCCAGGTTATAAACTATCTGTGTGCCAAATTTTATCCAAATCGGTTCCGTAGTTTTTGCGTGAAAGAGTAACAAACATCCATCCATCCATCCAGCTATTCTTACAAACTTTCGCGTTTATAATATTAGTTAGATTAGATTTTACTATATTTTCAAATTGCAGTGTTAGTAGGCATGGGAGGACAATGTAGGCCTTTCAACAAGTACCAGGTACCAGAAGCGATTTCGCGAGACCATTCGATTGTATACATCGACCCTTTCCTTCAATATATTTTCAGCGCTTACTTTCGCAAAACAAGTCGTTCTGAGATTTTCTTAATCTATAAACAAATATTGCAAAGTCGCACGTGTATGTTTTTCTTTATACACTAAAACTCAGCGTCAACTTAAAGCCTGTTTGAGGACTTTATTCGCTATTGACAACACACATAAAATTTTTACTGTACCTTAAATTCTGTTGTGAGCTTAAAGGCTGCTAAACATGCTGGGGCGATTCGTCACGCGACGTGAATTTTAACAGAACAATGTCTGAGAAAACTACACGGTGGACAATGCGGCGGGGTCGCGTCGCGCGACGAATCGCCCCAGTATGTAAGAGCCTTAATTTGATGTACACTCGAACTTAACAACATTACCTACGTATCATTACCTACTCTGCCCCCGATAGTAAAAAAGACGTATGTAACAAAATATAAACACAGAGAAATAAATGTTTTAATGAATCAAACGGGAAATCGTTTGCTGTCTTCGAGTAAATTAAATTATTTACATATTAAAAGTTGAAAATAATGCCCACTATAATAGGCTTTAACTTGGTTTGATAAATACTATGAATTTATTAATTATTATAATAAAAATAACGAAAAAACAGTTTTATCTTAGCATAAAAAAATAAGAAAAGTATAACATACTTAATTAAATAGACGTAAATAGCCATTTACGTCTACTCAATCAAGTATTATGTAATATTTTTCTTCATTTCGCAAAGAAGCGTTTGAAATTTAAAGGACGCATCTGGGCAGATGCGTCCTTTAAATTACAAACGCATATATTACTGACAAAAAAAAAACTATAAAGTATAAGGACATTATCTACATAGATGACTTTTTAATTAAGTTTCACATAAATCCGTCTTTTCATCTTCAATCGGGTGTAAAAAGTGAACAGAAGCGCCCTATTTTGTTGTGCTAAAACCGCACTGGAGGAAGATAGAAAAATATTAAAAGTGGTGGTAGATGCGCCTTTTTTTTCTGATTCCGGCAATGTGTATAACTCAAATCTGGAAAAACTGTTAGATGCGTCCAATGATATTGGGTGCGTCTTTTTTTCTATCGGGGGCAGTACTGTGGTTTGATGTTTGGTTGGATTATTCGGTCGGAGGTTTAAAGTATGAAATTTATTGTACTATTTTCGTATTATCAACCAATAACATGTCATGATTGCCCAGTTGGAAAGGCCTCGCCTCTCATGCACGCGGTTCTAATCGGATTCGCGTAGTAGAACATGACGCGTGTTAGTACAATTGAACTACTGCGATTTCGCTGCTATGATTTCGCGGAGGAGGTGTGCTACCAGCGTCAATGAAAAAAAATGAAATTAAAAATTATTTATGCTCTTGCCTTCTCTTACCTTTTCTGTATGAGAAGAGGCCTTTACTCGACACTTCTTCTTCAAATAACTGGCGAAATGTGGGTGTAATATAGGTTCATCTCTGTCTAACCCTTCGAGGATCAGAGGCGTAATGTTATGTTATGTATTCACGTCAAATTCATACTCTGCTAGATATTTTTAAATAAACGTCGTACAGTCGTAGTTTAATTTGCTTCTGAAATGATAAAATTCGCAGTACGTGGTCACACTAACGAACTCAAAGGATATAGCGTTGTAATTACGACTACATTATTATACTCAGAACTGTCCTCTTAAATTGGAATTTCCCGGAATTTTCGTGTGTATAATTACTAAAATCCAATATTAAGGACGTCAACATCACTAATAGCTCGTGGCTACATAATAACAGTCGCAAGGGTCGATCCATCAGGTTAAGCTACGCTTGCCAGGGTTGGTCCTTGGATGTGTGACCATCTTTACATACCGAGACTCCTCCGTGCCTCAGAAAGCACGTTAAGCCGTTGGTCCCGGCTGTCATTTGTGGATCTTTGAGAGTCGTTACGGGTCGTTAGAAGCCCGAAACTCTGACAACCAGTCTTACCAAGGGATATACTTCTGACTTTGTTCATTCTTCTTTTCATATTCAGTCCATTCTTCTTTGGAATGCGCTTCCTCTTGATATCAGGACGGCCACCAGTCGTTATGCATTTAAGCGGAAATTGCGGAGTTTTTTCTCAAAATAAATAGAGTAGAGTCATGTCATCACCTCTCACTAGTATATATTATAGTATTTATTATAGTAAATATATGTGTAAGTATATGTATCATAAGTTTATAGCTTATTTATGTACTGTACTGCTTTATCTATAATGCAATATGATATATTATTATTATTATTATTTTTCTCTTTGTTCCTCTCAATTAGAGCACCTGCCATCTAATCTCTTCACTACCCTTGGTTGACTGGTAGAGAATGCCTCAGGCATTAAGTCCGCCTTTGTACCTTTTTTAGTGCGAAAAGTTTAAATAAATAAATAAATAAATATCATATTACCCAGTTACTGGGTTGTGGAGGTCAGATAGGCAGTCACTCCATGTAAAATACTGGTATTTAGCTGCATCCAGTTAGACTGGAAGCCGATCCTAACATAGTTGGGAAAAGGCAGGCAGATGATGAACATCATAACTAATATTATAAATGCGAAAGTGAGTTTGTTTGTTACGCTTTCATGCTAAAACGGCTGAACGGATTTAGATGAATTTTGGCATATGGATAGACCATGACCTGAAATAGAATATAGGATACTTTTTATCCCGATATTCCCACGAGACCGAGACTTACGCGGGTGAAACCGCGGGACGCAGCTAGTTTTAAATATTTTGCAACCGGCACAGTATTTAATTATGTTTTTTATACACCATTTTATTAGTAAAATAGGGCTTAAAACTATGTTAGTTCACACATAAATGCATACAATGTTTGATGAACGGACAGTTACACCTGTCCATTATCACACTCAGGATGCTGTTGCTACACATAAGCACTTTGTGAAGCAGTGACGCCGCTGCTTTCTTTCGTAAAATTGCCTCGAAACCATCTGTGCGTGCCTCCATGAACATGGCGGACGCGCTGCAAAACGGAGGGGGCATCAGCAGCATCATGAATGCGACTATGTTTTAATTTTTAACCTCATTGATGATGATGACGTCAACCGTGCAGCTTATAATGAGTTAAAAGTCACAAAATATGAAGTAAAGTGTAGATAATAAACCTACTTCAAAATAACCGCACCAGAACCTTAATTTCAAACCTAAACCCTATTCGCAAACTATAAGGTTTAATTCCCAGGACCTTTACACCCTACTCCATATTTCATCAAATAAGTCCAGATTAATACTAACGACCAATTTGTACGATGATATCAATTCCTTTTTTAGGAACCCTTGGGGGTTCGTTTCTTGTACTGATAACTAAGGGACAGATGTATGGAGAATAATTAATGATAATAAAAGGGTTTGGACCCACATATATCATGCTGTGGTCGAGACCCCAGCGACAAGAAATCACGAATTAACGGATTTATGCTCGGCGGATTGGACAATGATTTAGATGTATATTATTGTAATTTTGACCTACGAGTGGTGATGTCAACGTTGCGGGGTTTTGTTCTAAACTAGTATAATAGTAGATTGTTTGCCCAGGTAGCAAATCCCAGGAAGAATCCGGAGCGGGATCCTGAAATCTATCAAAATGTTAACCCATTCAAAGACTTCTTTCTCTTCGCTTAACTTCTTTCCTTTAATTCGTGAACAACAAAAAGTATTTACACTTATATATCTTTATCCGTGGTAAGTGCAGCTTAAACTCATACATAGATGCTCCATTCTATGGATGTTATTCATCTAATACACTTTTTATTGAGATACCACAAGCAAACGAAAAAATAAATCGATATCTCTTTAGAATACTATACCATTTTTATTACATCAAAATATTCCAAGGGGGAGACGCGGAAAAACGTCTGAAGTCCTTTTTTCAATAAAAGAACAAGTCAAACGAATAAATCATGAAATTCTCGTGAAAGTTTGCGTTGGACGAGAAATAAAGCGGTCTGTGTTTGATAAGCGAAGCGAGACGGAGTGCTTCAGCGATTTGAAAAGATAAAAGAAATGTAGTTTCGTGATTTTGAGGGGTTTTTTTCTTTTGATTTAATTGGACAGGTGGTTCTTCAGGGAATGACTGTGTTAAGATGAATTTGTTTCCGTCTTTTTATAGCGGTTTCCTTAAAATATTTTTTGTATTGAGCAGTCTCTTTGGAAAGTAACGCATGCATGGCGATGATAATATCCTGAAATTAGATAAGACGTCCACAATACCTGTTTTTTTGGGGCTGGGTAATCATCCAATGACTTCACCCTTCTGGGTGGAGCGGAAGGGCGTGTCAGACTTTTACTGACTAACACCCACCCGTGTTCGTTCAGGTGCCTGTTGCCAAGGTCCCGGTATCCCTTTAGGACTAACTCGCAGCCCTGGCAGGTCCGCACTACCTGGCTGAGCTTGTTACCAATCCTGAGTAGGGAATGAGAATTTAAAGAGATTTTTTTCTTAGTGACTATGGTTTTGATGGGGATTTTTTCTGCTACACTCCTGATTTCTGTGAAGTTGATGTTTTTTTAGGGTTCCGTATCCAAAGGGTAAAACGGGACCCTATTACTAAGGCTCCGCTGTCTGTGTGTCTGTCTGTCTGTCCGTCTGTCACCAGGCTGTATCTCATGAACCGTGATAGCTATAGCCAGTTGAAATTTTCACAGATGATGTATATCTGTTGCCGCTATAACAATAAATACTAAAAACAAGAATAAAATAAATATTTAAGGGGGAAGGGGGGGGGGGAATATTTGGCACACAGTTTATAACCTGAATTAACACATAGGATACTTTTTATCCCGGTAGTACATTCCCGTGTTTCTGACACACGCAAAATGAATCCGCTCCGCCTCTCTCCGGCATTCCCCACAACTTCACAATATCAGTGCAGTTTGAACTATCGAGACTGGCTAATTTGTTCTGTAAAGAGTGGGATAACTATTGTTAATTTATGGCGCACAAAATGGCCGCGGTGGTCCGTAGTTATGAAACTGTGGCTGTAATGTTTTCTCTGCTCCCGACAACTTTCCCGGCGATTAGCTTTATTTGCTTTTTGTTGAGTGGAATTGTATGATGAAGTAATACTTAAAGTAAGGTATTTGGTGGAGTTTGGGGTTTTTAGTTCCTGGTGTATGGGAGATTTCTGAGAGGAGCTCGTGGCTAAGTAATAACAGCCGCACGGGATCGATCCATCAGCTTACGCTTCGCTTGCCGGGGTTGGTCCGTGTATGGGTGACCATCTTTACATATCGACACTCCTCCGTGCCTCGGAAAGCACGTTAAGCCGTTGGTCCTGGCTGTCATTTGTGGATCTTTGACAGTCGTTACGGGTTACCTCTTGGCAACCAGTCTTGCCAAGGGGTATCGTATTACCCAGTTACTGGGTTGTGGAGGTCAGATAGGCAGTCGCTCCATGTAAAATACTGGTACTCAGCTGCATCCGGTTGGACTGGAAGCTGACCCTAACATAATTGGGAAAAGGCTAGGCAGATGATGATGATGATGTGTAAGGGAGGTTTCTGATGCAGCTGATTGTCATCATTTCACCCGAACGACACTTAAGAAACCGATTGAAGTGGCGGTGTTTAGAGGACACCGCCACTTCGACCGGTTCTGTGCTTCCCGAAAACAGCGGATTCCTGCGCCCTTCACAAGGTCATCGGTTTACCTTGTTGAAGGGGTTCTTCCAGCGCGGTCCAGAACCTTTCAAATTCAAATAGTTTATTTGCAAGAAAATACATTGTTTACAAGGGAAGATCTTATAGCCTTAAAGTTATTGTATTCTGCCTGTCAAAGTCAAAGAATTTATTTCAAATAGGCACATATAAGGCACTTTTGAACGTCTGCAAGCAGGCCTGCAAATTATTCAAGATTGTATGACAGAATTATCATGCAGATTATATTATTAGTACATTTTTTCCTTTCAACTTGCTCGGGACCCTGGGCTCTCGGACCTTTGGAAGGCATACGAGGGGCCGAAGCCAACTCGCAGAGGCCAGTTAGACATCCATAATGAAATGAGGCACCAACCGACGATTATCCCTGTTCGCACTATGCAAGGGCACCCAAGGACAACCCCCGGTTGGTGTAGGACTATTGCAGGATATGGAAACAAAACAATGATATTGAACTATGGGTTTGGGTGGCTAAAGTGGACTGGTAACCTGGAACTATGGAACGACTATGGCCCCTGCCTGATTAATGTTTTATATCATACACGGACAAAATGGCAGGGGGTGACTTGCACGCTCAATAATGGGCCCCCGAAAACGGTCGCTAGCACATAGTGACGTAGCGACAAGGGGGCAACACTTCCTGAGGTGCTTGAGAGGAGTGGAGAGGTAATCCACGGCTATCAGGACAATCCCGGAAGTACGGTCAAGATCCCTACCAGCATCTTACTGGAATACTTCCTTCCTCCGAGCACGTTTGCTCTAGCGAATCTCCACTCAAGCCGGCCAATCAAGGCAAGAATGAGGTGGGAGCTATGTTCCTCGTCAGTGTTCACTCCAACCGGCCAATAAAGGCAAGCCAGAGATGAGGAACAAGACTTCTCCCGGGAGGTAGGGTCCGTGGGGTCGCTATTATTATTAGTATTATATTAGTCCATTATTATTAGTCCCATTGGCCATATGCACTGCGAGCAATGTGCCCTGCCCATTGCTGCTGCTTGTATATAAGGTGTATCTTTTCATACACAAAATATTTTAAGGGGTCATTGTACTCTTCATTTATTGTATTGTATCCTTCATTCATGAACAACATTCACTATGGGACCAAAACAGAAATCGCAAAAAAAAAAATCAGCTTTTCACATTTTGACGAGTTACGTGAATGCATGTAAATGTTGCAGATTTTTTTTAAATATAATAAATTACACTCAATCTGCCTTGTTGGTCTCGTGATCAGAAGCGCTGCTGCTGATCATGAGGTCCTCGGTTCCATTCCCAGGTCGAGAAAAGTGTTATTTGGTTTTTATTCAGGAATTTCTCAGTATCCGCTCGAAGTCTGGGTTTTTGCCCGGTTGATAGCAATAGACTCGCCCTCTATTACATGAGACTTAAACATAACTGGCGAAATGTGGATGTACTATAGGTCCACCTATGCCTAAGCCGTCGGGGACTACATGTTATGTTATGTTAAACTCAATCTGAGGCCAATCTAGTGCAAGTTGCGGGACGAAACTAGCTCGCACCGAGTGTTCCAATTATTGTGTGTTGAAACTGGCGCGAATAGTCGCGTGACTTCCTAATCATTAAAACAAATGACGCGCGCAGTCGAGTCCTACGCGGTTTACACCTCATTTTGAACAGTCCTTTAAATGAACATTCCTACAATCTATAAACTAATAATAAAACTGAAGAGTTTGTTTTTTGCTTGTTTGTTTGGTTGAACGCGCTAATCTCTGGAACTATCAGTCGGACTTGAAAAAATCGTTTTGCATTGGATAGACCACGGAATAGTTAAACTATTCCGTGGGATAGACCAATTCTTAAAATGACGAAAAACAGCTGTTCCCTACATTTATGTTCGCATAGCTCGTCAAAATGTAGGGAACAGCTGATTTTTTCGCGATTTCACTGTTGGTCCCATAATGAAAGTTGTTCATAATGATGAGTACAATGACCCCTAAAGAATTTCGTGTGAAAAGATACACCTTATTAGGACCAATTCGATCTATAGTAAAATACACCTTCTTTCTTCTTCTCCATGCGAAAACTATCTTTTGGAAGGGGCAACTAGAATCTTTGTTTTTGACATTCCTTTGACTTGCCTTTTATGTGCCTAATTGAAATAAATTATTTGACTTTGACTTTGACACTTATATCGAGCGGTAATTTCGAGTCATTCCATTCTAATACCAAAAACTAATACCACTGGTATTTGTTTCAATTCATATTTATTTTCTATTCCGAACGGATACCATTGTTTACACTAATACCAAAACAAGTTCGAAGATATAAGGTACAGTCAGTGAAAATGCTTTGTATGTAATTTCATTTTTCGAAAATGTGAACGATCAATCTACCTATGAGTTGGGAAACTTTACGAACAAGATATTAAGTGATAATGAAAAAAGTCAAATTCTTGATAAGGATGGGGCCTTTATAGAATTCAGGGGCTTTTCCGAAAGATACCTACCAGAATAACAGGTGTTTTTCATAAGCTTCCAGTTAATTTCTGTTTTCCTGATAGTTATAATAGGTATAGGACATTACAGTTATAGGTAAGGTATAGGACAGTTTTAACTTTGTATTTAATCGTTGGTTGTTGTGCAACTAAGTGAGATCGTTTAGGCGCCTATTTTCTTTTCATTTCTGTCACCTTGGTACTTTACAAAACAACAAATGATTAAATTTTAAAACCTGTATTTTTACCATTATTGAGTTAAGTAGTAAGTCGCATAAGCACCTAATTCCAGTTCATTCTGCTTTTCTGGTATTTGATTAGGTTTGACGGAGCTGACTGTACCAAATTCAAGTTGATGGTATTCGTTTGCACATTAAATTTAATTATTTAAAAAGTGTTATCGGTTCGGTATAGAAAATAAATGTGAGTTCCAACAAATACCAGTGGTATTAGTTCTTGGTATTAGAATGGAATAACTCGTAATTTCCACGTGATGTTGCCACCCTATCGAATGGCACAACGTGGGTTGGCCCCTCAGAAGTCATATAGGTGTAAAATAGTATAAAACCCACATCTCCTTAAACCCGAAATAATCTGGAGTATCTTTGTAGGCTTCAGTCTAGACATGTCGACGCCTACAGGAATATTAAAGTACCACAAACAAATATATAAAATATAATCGACTACGACATCGAGACAGACCACCTGTGTCTTTAGGAGTAATAAGAGGTGAAAGCAATTTATGTTCATTATAGATTTTAAGATCATGCAAGAGTTCTATCTAATGTAAGAGTTTTATCAGCATTCATTGAAGCTTTTCAAAACATGCAGAGACACGCACGCGGTTTCACGGTTCGGAGGTCATAAGTAATGACTTGTAGACACCCACTAAACGGCCGCTCGCGCTCCGTGTAATAAACAGGTAAAATTCCCGATTGAAAAAAATGCAGCGATTTTCTTTTTCTCTCTCAGTATGATTCTTAACAACACCCTCACGGATCGGACAGGGTTTTTGTAACACGCTGTATGTATAAAGTCAAGGAATTAAAAATTCAAATTGCTTATAAACTCGTATGAAAACAAGACACGTAATTAGCGTTACATTTTCGCTACACGATGTAATTACCTTTTCTCGTAGACATTACAGAGAAAGGAACGCAATTATTTCCAACTCCGAAAATTCTAGAATATATAACACTATTATATACATACTTAATTCATCATCTGCCTAGCCTTTTCCCAACTATGTTGGGGTCGGCTTCCAGTCTAACCGGATGCAGCTGAATACCAGTATTTTACATGGAGCGACTACCTATATGACCTCCACAACCCAGTAACTGGGTAATACGATACCCCTTGGTAAGACTGGTTTCAGACTTTCGGGCTTCTGACGACACGTAACGACTGTCAAAGATCCACAAATGACAGCCGGGACCAACGGCTTAACGTACTTTCCGAGGCACGGAGGAGTCTTGGTATGTAAAGATGGTCACCCATCCACGGACCAACCCCGGCAAACGTAGCTTAACGTGATGGATCGACCCGTGCGGCTGTTATTACTTAGCCAGGAACTCCTACATACATACATACATACATATATATACTTAATTAAACACATTAATCACACGAAGAGTCTGACATTTGTCGTTAAAATTACGAAACGATGTCTCTAGAAACGGATTACAAATTATATCAAAAGCTAACACTGCTGTGAGATAAACTACAGCTATATTTCAAAGAGAAGTCGCGGTTCTTGGGTTAAGTTTCAACCCTCACCCTTGGGATTACGGGTTCATGTGAGGGGCGAAAGCGAAAATGTAACCATTATTATTCGTTTTGCACCCGTATTGATGTATCGAACTTTAATAAGCACCATTTAAGGGGTGGGTCCATTTAAAGTGGAAGTGAGTTGTAGAAAAACATTTAAATACTTCTTTTTTCAAATAATAATATAATATTAGCCCTCTTCCTCTATCCTATCTTGCTGTGCCCGACAGGGTCCACATTGATCTAAAATTATGTATATTTAATAATGTACCTACCACCTACGTAGTATTATAATATCTGTGCTTAGGTTAACATTGTGAAATGCAAATAAATCAATTGAGTATTGAGCATTGGGTGATGCCCTATCTCCCCAAGTTCCAAGCTCCCCAAAATGATTTTTCATGCATTCATTCCCAATGTCCTCAAAATATACCTAAAATTAAATTATTTCTTTAAAAAGTAAATTCACACTTGACCAATTCTCGTACTGACGTGTCCAAACGTGTTAGTTATATGCTTGGTGTGTTAGTAGTCTGTTTGAGGCAGAAAGTTATCAAGACTTCGTAAAACCCTTCAGCAGCACTGCAGTAGGTGATTGTAATAACAATCAATATGAATTTATAATAGGTAAAAAGATTTCATCAAAGCCATGAGCAATTGAGCATGTATTGTTTAGCAAACGCCGCGTATCAAAATGTGGCATCAACTAGGAAACTGGTTTTCTTACTTCTGTCCAAATTCACTGGTACGTTTTTTACTAGCGGTTTGACATTTCCGGTAAATGATTAAGACTAATCTGTTTCATTTGACAGTTTAACAACGTTATTGCTTGTTCAGCTGATTTTTTTTCGAACTTATGAAGCAATCTGTTTCAAAATGATTGAGATTGTCATTGATCGTACCTATATTACGCAATTAGGGTGCTTTTAACAATATTACAGTTAAGTAAACTATCTAACTCCTTCAATATCAATATGTTCAATATTATCAATCTCGCTTACGCAAGTAACTTGGACCAATCGAAACCACCGTTTGAGGCCTATTTCGCAGCAATGGTAGTTTGTCAGGTCCCGATTAAACAAGCCTCGAGGACATTTCTTTACACTTACACACACAAGTAGACAAAACATATATTTCCAAAAGTTCACCGCATCTTATGTCGCTGAGGGTTCTAAATAACTTTCTTTGTGATCTGTGGGCTTAAAACGGCCACATTAGCAATTCCTCTACATAATCAGCCTATAATGTTCCCACTGCTGGGACACAGGCCTCCTCTCTATGAGAGGGAGTGAGCCGTAATCCACCACGCGGGCCCAGTGCGGGTTGGTATATGTCACATGTCTTCGAATTTTTGGTTCTAGGAAATGCCGGTTTCCTCACGATGTTTTCCTTCACCGTTTTGAGAGCAGTGGTGATGAAATTATTTACACAAAGTAAAGCGCCTGTCGGGGTTCGAACCTACGACCTACAACTCGTAAGTCGCGGCCGTTACCACTGGGCCTCCACTGCTCCCTAATTTGACACAAAAGCAATTCATAATGTGTGGACCATTTTACGCTTGCCGGGGTTGGTCCGTGGATGGGTGACCATCTTTACATATCCAGGCTCCTCCGTGCCTCGGAAAGCACGTAAAGCCGTTACCCGGCTGTCATTCGTGGATCTTTCGTTACGGGTCGTCAGAAGCCCTGGGGGCCTAGAACGGCCACATCAACAATTCCTCTAAAAGCAATTAATTTCCTGAATTTCTAGCTTTCATTAGCAATTCCTCTAATTTGACACAAAAGCAATTCATAATATGTGGATCATTTTACGAATCTCCATGGAAAACTGTCAAACAGATGAATTATTTCGTAATATGAATCGCACGCAGATTATGTTATGAATTGTCAGTTTGTGACATTTTACGATGATTCATAATATTTTCATATTATGATTCTGCTAAAGTGACCGTTTTAAGCCCCCAGCTGTGCTGCTGGGGAGTTTGTTGCGCCACCTCTTCTTCCCAGCTAAAGCACTAGGAAATGGAGAAACAGAGTGGGCGTTTTGGGAAGAGTGACTTATGTCATTTTGACGTTCGAAAATTGCTGATTCTCAGCCTAGTTTTAATGACTTTTGATTTTGTTTTTTGTCTTAATTTTCCACCCGTATATTAAATGATAAATGATTTTATTTCTGTCATTATTATTGTACAAAAAGCTTTACACGTCATTTTAACTATGTAGATGAGGTCGATGTTTCCAATCTGACTACTCTGAGAAGAAAGGACGAAACAAGTCAGAGGTCAGTGACTTTAAAGGTCCAGACATGTCATAGTCTTAGTCAGATAATATGAGGATCATGTAGTGTCTGAAATGGTGTTTAGAGGAAAGAACCACACAGATTTGACTGGACCTGTCCGGTCATTGCAAGCATTTGTCAGTAATCGTGTAACTCAACTCAAAACTTCAGGAGCTCAAGGAAAATTCGCGTATAACTTACGCCATCTTCAATATTCCGAGGTCTGTATCTCAGCTGAGTGTAGTTCAGCGTTTGATGAAATTTCACGTTCCACGGACGATTCTTTGTGCGGTGTCAAGTATTGGTATCTCGTTTCATGAAGACTTGTCAATGGTTAGCGTTCATTACCAACAATGCTTTGAAGTCAGACCGTTTTCATGTCAATTATTCAAGCCGTAATTGGAGGTAATTAACTGTTTGTAATTGGAGTTTGTAGTTAATGAAGCTATTTTGTAGTAGAATGTACAGTTGAATAAGCTATTTGGTAGACAAAAATATTCATCTTTCCAACTGTCAATATTCGTATAATAATATAGTGCACCAATGACAACCCCATTTTTTATGTCCACGCAATCACTGTCCATTCTAAGAATTGCTTGCCTGGAAGAGATCACAGAAAGCGATAAGGCCGCCCATTGTATGTTTTATAGTGTTAAATTTATTTATTTTCGCAATGTATTTTCTGGTGTACAATAAAGTGTATATAAATAAATAAATAGTGTGCATCCTAACTAATTTATAAATACGGTAGTGAGTACATTTGTATATTTTATGTATGTTACGCAAAATACAATAGACGTTGTTCTCATTGACATTGTTCTCACATATAGAAGCACCAAGAATACTGTACCCAGGATTTTGTAATATCTATATCCATTTTTAAAAGAGTGTCCTTGGAGTTTCTTGCCCGTTCTTCTCCATAGAGATCTACGATTTGGAATGGGCAACTAGCTTCAACTTTTTGACTAACTGACCGATTCTTTGACAATTCAAAAGTGCCTGTAAATGGTTTAATTGAAATAAATGCTTTGAGTTTGAGTTTGAGTTTGACGTAGATATTATTTATATTAATAGTAGCCTGTTCCGCTTAACTATTCTTCAAGAGTCATAAAAAACCCCGTAAGAAATCGAAACGTGTTTCACCTCTCATCGAGTCGATTTTTACAGGGTTTTTTCACAACACGACAAGACTCTAACAAAACAATTTAGAAAACTTCACGGTATAACAATTACCGGTGTCGCGGCACGCCAGTCTGCACGAGTCTTAAAGAATAAATGTATTTTCTTTCTCCTTTCTTTTCTTCTTAAATAAAAGTAGGTAATTGCAAGGTAGCTATATGTATATCAAATAGTTTGGTCCACTGTACGATAGTCTAAACGAGAGGTAATAGATTCGGTCGGATACATTGAATTACTGTCTATTGGACTAAAATTCGTTTGAAAGTCCGAATGGATCAAACATTAATTAAGTCGAGCTCTTGATGCTCTAAATGTTCTGCGAAATTGTTTATAACATTGAATTTTAATAGCGTTAAGTAATTAATATAAATATCTTTACCTATTTCATTAGATGAGGTATGGAAGTGGTTAAATTAAATTAGTCGTTAATCGAAGGTTAAGCTACACTTGTCGCGGTCAGTTTTTGGATGGGTGTAACTCCATAACATATAGAGACTCCTCCGTACCTCGGAGAGCACGTTAACCCATTGAGCCCAGCTGTCATTCGTAATCTTTTAGTCAGAAGCTCAAAAATTCTGACAACCCACTGGTTGTCTGTTGACTGTTTGGTAAGACTTTACCAAGGGTATCGTGTTGCTCAGTAACTGGGTTGTGGAGGCCAGATAGGCAGTCGCTCCATGTAAAATATTAGACTGGATGCCGACCTCAACATAGTTGGGAAAAGGCTAGGCAGATATATACTTGTCATGAATAAGCTCAATATTTCCTCCATCGTTTATTCGCTAACAAACACTGAATCTTCTGTCGAGCTCTTCTCAACTATCTACTAGATATACGCTACATATTTATGATTATATTATATCCTGTCGTCTTGTTCCTAATCCCCGTCTTAACCGGTCTTCTAAGCCGGTTGTCGGACTTCCAGACACCTGACTAACCGTTATGCACGTCATAATAACCGGATCCGGCGGCTAAGCATGCTGCCGGGGAACGAGTGGTCTCCATGTTCAATGTGCAAATTATTATTTATTGTTCCTAAATGCAGGCAAATACCTAATACCTTCGTAAATTGAACAATCTACGGAGTTAATTTGCAGTCCTTCATACAAAATACAGACAAGAGGACTTTATTTCGAAAATTATTACAAATATTAATCTCAAACAATCGCTTAATCCTGTAAAAACACATGACGATATTTGGAACGTCCCAATCCGTTGTTCGGCTCATTTACCTACATTTTAATATTACATCAAGCGTTGGAACCCTTAGGGATGGACCCAAAACGTTTTTGTGGTCAAGACCACGACATAGATGGGTATCATGCCGATTTTAGGGGTAAATTAAATCTTTACTGGCCCAGTTATATGTACAGTTCGGTTTAATGTAGTCAGGGCCCTTTTTGGGACTAGTTAGGTAGATCTAATAAAGATTTTCTCGTCATTTATGGTTAAAATTTAAACTAAACTGACCAAAAGTGAGTTGCTTCATTACAATTTGTATGTATATTTCGAGTCTGGTGCCAAC
The DNA here is from genome assembly GCA_947363905.1 of Lithophane semibrunnea. NCBI lineage: Eukaryota > Metazoa > Arthropoda > Insecta > Lepidoptera > Noctuidae > Lithophane > Lithophane semibrunnea. The sequence goes on from OX376193.1 coordinate 16,295,421, forward strand.
CCAGACTCGAAATGTTTTTAAGGCCTCTAGTATTGCAGTCCATACATACATTTTACAAAGAGGGTAGGCAAATACTACAGAACACCATCTACTATGATTTGGCTATGATCCTACCATACTCCTATTATTGCGTCCATATTCTACGCTCAAAAACTAGTTGCAGTCTTATCTCAGCGAAAATCAATGTCAAAAATGTAATAACATTAGCGGTATTTTTGACAGCATAGAATGCGACCGTTCTTAAAAATACGAGAACTGGCCCAATTTCTTTTTATTTTAGCGCTAAGTCAGGCCTAGTTTCCGTGACAACGGGCATACGTAACGTCTCATACGAAGGCACCGTATTTACGATGTCCTTAGTATTGAAGACGTTCATAAGCGGCGGTGGCTCGTTTACCATCCAATAACAAAAATAAAATGCATCTTCTAGATCCTCATTAACTCGCTACCCGCCACAATCAAGCACGTCAGTCAGTAATATCTTCCATCGCTGGGGACGAGTCAATCTCACGTAAGTGATACAGTCTGAGGCTCCAAATAAATCGGCGGTCGGGCGGCGGCTTGACTTGAATTGGGGGTTGCAGACGTGGAAATAGGCATAAAGTGGTAAACCTGCCCCTTGGACATGACATCACCGCGCGTGCTGCGTGTTGCATCTGCGACCGCGGTGAAAACAAATGAAGAGCGTGGCATGAGTCGCCGCGGTGCGACACAGGCAACATTCTAGCGCCGCAAGACGCACCGCCCTTAGTTGAGGCCCTGAGGAGGCCCTAGACAAGTGACAATCACTTCCAAAGCGTTTCGTATTTCTACAACGACTTTCAACAGGATTGACATAAGCTTTTCGATAGCTTATGTCAGTCCTATACATTTTTGCATTTTCCATCATCGTTTTCGCTGATAGCATGTCACTTTGTGCCTAGACAAAGTGACCTTTGGCCTTGTAGAGAACCTAACTTTTGCCCGCGTGTAGATCGGAGATTATACCATAAAAAGATATTCTATGTCCTAGCCCAGGTCATGATCCATCCTTGTGCCTTTCATCCAAATCCACTCAGCCGTTAAGGCATGAAAAGGTCACTGACAGACAGTTATTTCTATACTAATTTGATTGAGAAAAGATTTGTATATTTGTTTGTAATTAATAAACTCAAAAACTACTGGACCGATTTTAAAAATTCTTTCTACGGTAGAATGATATATAATCACTTAGTAATATGGGGTATATACCCCGGGTATATATCTTTCAACAGTAGAATGCTATATTATCACAGAGTAACATAGGGGTATATAATATACCCCTATGTTACTAAGGGCGAATTTCACCAAACTTTTATACCGAGTATAAGTCTTATCTTATCCTGCGAATAAATTTTGAATTTTTGAGAGTTTTTCCATACAAAAACTATCAGACGATAATTTTATTCCACGGATAATAGATATCTGACTTTGATAAATCAGCCCTTAGTGACTATAATAGCATTCTACTGTTGAAAGAATTTTTGTTTAATTTGTTAGTCGTTTGTTTTTCTTTTTTTCTTCTTTCCTTCTACTACAAACCGAACTTTTTCGAAAATTTCATCAGGATACTGTTTGTCTTATCTGCTCACCACCCGTATTTTTTAATCTTTGGAGGGGGAAAGCTGTATTGATAAATTGAGCAATCGACTGGGACGGAGACGGGGCACTGCAAGCGACATAATAATTTCTACGGCCCGCCGGGAAGATGAGAAATTCAATCTCGGACTATTCAGGCGTGCTTCGATTTTTTCGGTTCCTATTTCAATCGATGTTTTAATTATCGTTGCTGGTTTTTAATATCTGTGCAAGGCAGTCTGGTCGAATGTGTATTCATCGTCCGTCGTTCAATTAGATGGCTGAGACCGGGAGTGAGAGTTCTATTGTAGTGGATGTGGTCTTTTCTTGGTTTTTATTTGAAGTTTGATAATGTTATACATCGTGTAACAAAAACCATGTCCGATCCTTGAGGGTGTTGTTAAGAATCATACTGAGAGTCTATATTTGTGGCTTTTTTTTTTAAAGAAAAAAAAACATGGCCGCATTTTTGTCAATTGCGAATTTTACCGGGTTGGATGAGGTCGTGGCTAAGTAATAATAGCCGCATGGGTCGATCCCTCAGGTTAAGCAACGCTTGCCGGGGTTGGTCCGTGGATCGGTGACCATCTTTACATACCGAGACTCCTCCATGCCTCGGAAAGCACGTTAAGCCGTTTACCCGTTTCCCGTCCCGGCTGTCATTCTTGGATCTTTGACAGCCGTTACGGGTCGTCAGAAGCCCGAAAGTCTGACAACCAGTCTTACCAAGGGGTATCGTATTACTTTTAAGTAATGTATTTGCGGTACCCTTCAGATCATAATCATGATGATGTATAATTTTTTTTAATAAAAGTAGTGTGTTCTCAATATTTTACGCTTTTCTATAGGTACCAGTTTTTATAGATTTGGAAATGAAATGCCTCGTGTTTTTTAATGTAATCCAATCTAAACATGAGAATTCAACAAAAAAATAAGCTTTAAAAAACAGTCTACCTAATCTAAAAAAGTAAACACTAGTTAGTATTCAAACCACTTTATTTACTCCCCAACTTAAATATTTTAAAAAGAATTGCTCATTTAACGAGTCCCACACAATTCACAAAAATATAAAACAACAGTTACAAAATTACATGCAAAAGAAAATTCAAGCGAAGCGCTTTAAACCGGTTCTATCCAGTTTTATCTGGTAAATTGCAGTTAGCACTCGGCATGACTAGACAACATCTAACTGAGACAATGCAAATGTACTGTGAAATTGAAAATGTTAAATTGATTGCGAAGGGAACTTGAAAGAAAATTAGCTTTGTTTGTGCGAATTGTTAAATAAAGGAAGCTTAGTTAATGCATTTTCTGTTAGAATTGATTATTTAACAGAGAATACAAAGTATGAGAATATACATACAAATACCCAAGCGAAATAATAGAAAAACACACAACTTTAAAGGCTCTTACGTACTGGCGCGATTCGTCGCATGACGCGAATTTTAACAAAGCATTTTCTGAGAAAACTTCGCGGCGGCGTCGCGTCGCGCGTGGAATCGCGCCAGTATGTAAGAGCCTTTAGGTACCTAGTTACTTACCTATGATAAATATCTATAAAAAAATAATTTTAATATTTACACACACTATACTACTGATTTACATCCGTAAGACGTCAGGCACTAGCTGACATTAATGAATGCCTATTTGGTGCAGCCGTGAGGCACACAATACTATTTTAAGCTTCTTTTGTTTTTTTGTGTGCCCTAACCTGGGTATAATACATTTATTTTTAAATAATTATTTTGTGTCCTAACCTGGATTAAATAAATTTTATTTTTTCTTTCTTTCTTTCTATGAGCCAGCAAATCAAAATTCAAGAAAAAAAATTTTCGTTGATTTTTTTTCCATATTTTTTAGTCCTTTTGTAATTTGCTTTTCTCAATCTTCTCATTTCTAGTAAAGTTTTAGCTGACGGACGTACGGTAGGTTATTCTCTACATTTTAACTGTGATGTTTTTGGACAAAAATATTATATTGGCATTTCAGAAGTAGATACTGTGACAGGAATTTATGAACTTACATACTTATCAACTTGATGATTTTATATTTTCTCCTTTAAGTGCATGTGTATATTTATATTACATAAACTGTCCTATGTTTTGTACTGTGTCTTTAATTTTAAATCGTCATAATAAAATAAAATAAAATAAATGGCTTGAATAGATATTGTGAATGTTTTCTTACAAACAAGCAACATGCATTCATCGCATAAAAAACCACTTCACTGAAGTGGATCAAAAAAACGAATGGAATCCGTATCCATTTCCATATGCATACAAAAAGTATTAAAAACCAGAATTTTAAAACCGAAAAAACGACCCGACGACGAATGAAAGTATCAAAAAACGTTTTATTTGAGTTTCCGACATACCTACCTACAAAATGATCTGGTGAAGTAACAAATGGTGTAATTGCGTAGTAGAAAACTACAACTCCTACTGCATCGTACATTTAATTCCATTTTACGCAACTCTTTTATGTCGCGCATTCCACTTGTGACCAAAAAAACGAACCTCATTTTTCACAATCATCATCTATGTTTCAACAGAAAAAAAAACATTTTTAAATAATACCCACTAGTCCGGTTCTCTCATAAATCGCCGGCACCGCTCACCCAGTTTTAACCGGAGATTACCGAGTGCTTTGCGGCTTTCAACCGGACAATATTTTCAGCCGGCTTCTTTGTAGGCTTGCCGCGGAACGATGCGGATCGGGCACGAACCGGCTTTGTTTACTTACGATTCCGTGTCTCGTAGGGATTGTTATTTTTGACTGTATATTGGGTTTTATGTTTTGGTTATTGAAATTGTGGAAGAATAAAATATGAAAAAAATATATTAAGTAAGCATGAAAAATAAAAACTATCAGATTTCAAACGTACTTCTTTAAGCTTATACATTCAAATGGCCTCATTCTTATTGTTATTTTAAGTATGAATTTATATGAGCACCCGTGCCAATAGTGCTAAAATTGCTAATAAACAATTATCCCTGATTCAGATTCAGATACTTTATTTGCTCAAACATGTGTGTACATACAATACAATGCATGCAAGGTGATATGAATAGGTACAGTCACGGACTTTAATTGATGAGCCACCTGACACTGTTCGTATTTTAGCCGTGTAATGCAAATCGGGTTTATTCGGTTCCCGACACGCAAAGTCATATGTCTTCGTATTAGAAGAAGAAAATGTTTAATCGTGTTATCTCGTGAATGTAAGAAACTGCAAAATTGAAAAGTTTGAAGGTGGCTCATCAATTAAAGTCCGTGACTGTACATGGAGTTGTGCTTACAAGTTTACCATTTTGTCAAGGTGCGCAAATATGAATACAATCATGTTTAAAATTAGAAAGTATAACATTATTCATTATCCACAATGCAGTAATAAATAAAATAAGATTGATTGATTACATCATACTGATCCATCTTTAAATTCCGGTGACATCCTATGGCAATTTTATAATTGAACGTAGGGCTCCATGATAAGCAGAGCACTTTATTATAATGAAAGGTCATCATTGGAACACACAATGTTAACAGTGTCACAGATATTATATAACAATACTACGACAGTGTTAACAACATTTTACCCATACAAAATTACCCATACTGTTTTAAACAATTGAAAGGCACTTAAACACCTATTCGAGCACCTCCACGGAAAATATACGACCAATATATCTTCCAAAATACCTCAATGGATATTAATTAAACACAGAATTATTCAAATAACTTCTAATTCTAAAATTTAATTAAAATATACAAATTGTAACAACAATGCTATCAAAATGTAGGCCTCAATAGATTGTAACGAAAACAATTCTCGTATATTTTATACAAAATATTATTTGGCGCTTATTTTCGTCACTTGCAAAATTAAATTATGTCAAATACAATAATTTACTGAATTTATATCCTTTATTGAAAATGGAGAACAATAACCTTACCTTTTATTCCTTTATTTATGTGTCATGTATTGTGTATATCTTTTGTTGGAGATCCTAAATCAATAAATAAATAATGTTTGTTTTTGGAACTTGTCAACATAAAAATATTGTCAGTTTTAATTTCATACACACAAAAAAAAAAACATACCGACCAATTGAGATTTTTGAAGAAGTCGGTTAAAAACAAAGACCAGGTATTTAAAAAAAAACATGTTGACATCGTTTATATCCGCACATTGAATTTGTTTGTTATTTAAAGTCCTAGCAATTACTTGAGCTGCCATTGCACAGGATTCTATTCAGAAGAAAAATTAAACGAACCCATTGGAATCCAATCGGACGTGGCGAATGAACATGGAAATAGATGGAACGGAATTTTCCGATTAAACTTAAGCTTAAATAAATTAAAGTGTTAAATGTAATCGGGTTCCTTATATTGCCTGCTGCGTGCACAATTCAACGATATATTCTGAATTAGTGCCCACTAATATTATAATTTAGCCCTGACTACAGTTACGTTTGCCATCAGTTTGTAATTTATGTTGTAATCTGTGAAAAATGTAGTGGGTAGCATATTTGTTATTATGATTTTCAAAATCTCTTTAACATATCTCGGGACCCTGGGGTCCCGGACCTTTGGAAGGCGTGTGAGGGGCCGAAGCCAACTCGCAGAGGCCCCTTAGACAATTTTAAATGGAATGAGGCACCAACCGACGACTATCCCTGTTCGCACTATGCAAGTGCAGCCAAGGACAACCCCCGGTTGGTGTAGGACTATTGTAGAACATGGAAACAAAGATATTGGGCTATGGGTTTGGGTGACTAAGTGAAATGGTTATATTGAACTATGGAATGGCCCCTGCCTGATCAATGTTATGGTATACACGGTTATTATGATTATTGTTAATTTATTTTTGTTTATTTTTATATATGCTACTCTTTGTTTTCCCTTACAAAATAAAATAAAATGAAAAGCTTGTAAAGGTGTTTGTTACTCTATCACCTATAAACGACTGAACTAGCACCTTAATTGCGTAATTCAACAATCACAATTTGAATCGTTTTGGAACAAATGGCTAAACCATTGCTTCATTAGTTCGAAAAAAAAATCTGCTCAACAACGTACATAAATAACAATGAATGTGGTTGAACTGTCAAAATGAAATAGATTAGTCTTAATCGTTTACGAAAATTTGTTACGCAATTAGACTCGCTTTTGACAGGTATAAAAATGCTTTGTGTAGCGATGAAAAACAAAATTGGTTTCTTAAAATCTGATTTTCGAGACATATCGATTGAACATACTTGGAGAGTTTATAATCGACGACTTATCTACATTGATTAAAACTGATTCTCAAGGCTTAACGTTTTATTATATGTACGAAAACGAAACGTCAAAACGGACTTCTTAGATTGTCGCGAGTGTAGTTAGCGGATTTGGAAAGGAATATGTCACACAAATAGACCATGTCTTAGATTAATTCCAGCTAAAGCGCGTGGAATTGGAGGTGAAGGGTTAGTGTTTTGGGGGACTGTCCTATGTAATTTTGACGTTCGAACAGTACTGATTCTCATCCTAGTTTAAATAAATGACTTTTGATTTTTATAAAAAAATGGGATACTTTTTTCCGGGTATGAACTGACATGAAATAAGTATGTAGGTGATTTCCCGAGAAAAAGGAATTTCTCCATATATAAGCTATACACGAAATATTACCCGATTTTTACAAAACAAAACGTATGTCTATCAAAGAAGGATCTTTCAGGCACCAACCACCAGTTTCAAAAGATTCCTTTTCATATTCCGTCAAAAATATCGTACTGCGCAAACTGAGCGACTTTTTTGTCGTAGGTAGACAAAAAAGTCGCTCAGTTTGCGCTGTAACCTGGTATAAAATAAGTATTTATTCATGCACTCATGTCTAACGGCGGGTGTACACTAGCGCACATATGCGCTCATCAATTATTACCGACACTTAATGCGCTCTCAGGCCGACGGGCGCCCTATCATCAATAATGGACGGCCCGACGAAACACCTGACGCTTTTAAACGTCATAAAAACGTAAAGTTTCGGCTGATGTATTGTTTAAGGTAGGTACACGGTGTTTTAAACGCTTGTTACTTATTTTTTTGCGGATAAATAAAACTAATTTCGCGAGACTAATCAGTGATGTCGCTGTGAAAATATAATTAACTACACTTGCTTTAGCCCGCAGCTTCGCCCGCGTGGTAGAATATGAAGTAGTATCCTATGTCCTAACCCAGGTCTATCCGTTTGCTACATCAAAATACATTCAGCCGTTTAAGCGTGAAAAGGTAACAGGCAGACAGAGTTACTTTCGCTTGTTTAATTTTCATAATTATGGATATTTCGGTTTAAAGAAAACATTATTATTAAGTTATTTCTAAAAATTATAATAAAAATGACAGGTGCAGCCTCAAATATAGGGTTGCATACTCATTATGCCAATCGCAAAAGTTGTTTTGCAAAGCCGTACTTGTGAAACTGGCCTATCGCATTCTGCATCGAGTACTTTGTATAGAAAACATGTCTTGTCAAACCACAGTAATTATAATATTCAGATAACTTTTATGTGACAATAGAAAAATCGACCCTTGGTTTGATCTTTGATTTTAATAAGATTGGTCATAGTTTAATTTCCTCCAAATGGCGAGCTGCAGTGGTGGCGCAGTGGTATCAGCCGCGAGTTACGAGTTGCAGTTCGTGAGTTCGAACCCAGGTAGGCACTTTACTTTGTGTATTTCATTTTCATCACCACTGAAAACATCGTGAGGAAGGTAAGGCATGTCCCAGTATTAAAAAATCGAAGACATGTGACATCCACCAATCCGCACTGGGCTCGCGGGGTAGAATATGGCCCACTGCCTCTCACAAAGAAGAGGCCTGCGTCCCAGCAGTGGGAACATTATAGTTTGATTATACCAGAGCTAGAATTAATACATTATGTTTAGGATTTCATAAATAAAGTACCTAATCAATCTAATTGACTAAAGTGGCCACAATCACAGACAACAAAATTGGATAAAAACACATGCTAATTCGTAACATCTCTCCTAATTCCAGCCATCTTATCTTCCAAGGGATTTGAGACTAAACCCGCCTCAACCCAGTTCAAATTCTCGACCCTCATTCAAAGCCCAATTATTTTCCAAGGTGCACAATAACAATATGAACAAACAGCCGGCCAGTTTCAAAACATCAAACAGTGATTTTGTTAACAAACTAATTTTGTAACTCTAATTAAATTGTTTACGTCCCAAGTATTCGGGGATTGAGTTAAAAGTGTTATTAGTTGACAATCTCATTTTAATTACTTTGTAAGTCGATTTCGTTGTGCTGTCGGGTGATAACGACTGTTTGTCTTGTCATGATAAGTCCTCAGTTACTTGGCCTTATCGAGCTAGTTTTAAGATTGGCTTTGAGCCGTAAATCCTTTGCGCGGTTTGAGTTTATCTGAAAACAACTTGAGGAATTGTAAAGTTAGAGCATAAAACTAGTATTGGACTCAACATGTGGATGTTATGTGTCAATGTGATCTAAGTTAGAACAGATCGTCATAACTGTGCTATTATAAATCCTCCTAATCACCACATCTAGAAATTGCCAGAATCACCACGCATGGCAAACGTATTGGTTCTCGTAGCTAGAAACAACTGGGCCATAATAAGCCCATCTCTTTTTATGATTATCTCCAAAGTGTACTTATCCAAATCGTATACTTATTATGTATGTATTTAAAGGCTTATACTAAGTAGCTTAACTCAAATTCACTTTTTATCTCAGTCACACCCTACTACTCACAGCTTGAGTTAGAGCGAGACGGAGTGGGGTGCTGACGACTCCAAGCCTCGAATAGTTTAGGTAATTGCTTTTTACGGTGAAAATAATGGTATTAAAAAAAAACATAACACCTGCTTTATAGTTAATTTAGTTATTTTGCAAAGTTTCATAATCTAATTTGAAGTATTTTTTTAATAGCAGCGGTTTACAGTTCGGTGTAGAAATGTTTTTGTTTCTATCGAGAAAATTTTGTGTAATCGTGTTTTCGACAAACATAGGACCTAGCATCAATCCTTAACTTTAACATATATTTTTTTCAAAATGAAGTCTGCAGTATTTTCGGCGAGGATCATGCTTGCTCCATTGGACAAATTCAAGGCTGGACAAAAGCAAACTGGTTGCTAATCTAGTTGTAAAAATTATTATTTGTATCATCGATTTTTTTTACATTTTATGATAATTAAACTCACACACTGTCCTATTAGTATTACTTGCAAGTTTGTAGGAATATTGTGATATCGTATACTTTAATGTTTGTAAATATGTGAGCACCATGTACCTATCACATACTTAATTTATTTATTTGTCATTGCTCCATTTTTGTTTTTTAATTCTTTTTACCTATTGTAATTGTATTCTCGGTGCATCGTCTTCACATGTAATTATATAATTGATGTATACCAAATATTGTAAAACATTTTTTTTAAAGAGTAACGTTGGAGTTTCTTGCCCATTCTTCTCCATACGAAAACTACCTTTTGGAAGGGGCAACTAGAATCAGTTCTATTTCTTTGTATTTGACGTTCAAAAGTGCCTTTAATGTGCCTACTTGAAATAAATTATTTGACTTTGACTTTGCTTAGCAATTTGAAGTTGGGTGCGCCCTTAACAAATCTTTCCTGTGACTTTTTAAAGCTAAAATAAAGAAGTCAAATAGTGATAAACCCACACTGCTACTCAATCCTCATAATACTTAAAAGCCCATTTGTTTCGAAAGAGACGAAATCGTTAGCGACTCATAAATAAACAATTCAATTGGAACCTGACAGGTCAATCTCCCATCGATTCGACTTGCGTCTTCCTCCATCTTTTATTTAAGAAGTAAAGCCTCGCATTACAAGAAACAAATTCAAGTCTGTTGTTTGATTCAAGTGTGCTTAGGGTTGATCCTTCATTGGTGCGGTCCGCTACGACTGATGCCTGCCAGGGTTGCGAGAAAGTCCGAAAGGGATACCAGGACCCTTGGCAACAGGCAACTGAAGGAACACGGTTGGGTTGTAGTCAGTAAAAGTCTGACACGCTCCGCCGGGAGATGTCATTTGATGATTTACCACCATCAAAAAAAAAAGGGTTGATCCTTCCTGTACTGAAGACGACCAGGGTATCATCATCATCTGCCTAGCCTTTTCCCAGCTATGTTAGAATTGGCTTCCAGTCTAACTAGATGCACCTGAAAACCAGTAATTTACATGGAGCGACTGCCTATCTGACCTCCTCAACCCAGTTGGTAACACCGATACCTCTTGGTAAGGCTGGTTGTCAGACTTTTGGGCTTCTGACTACCCGTAACGACTGTCAAAGATCTACAAATTAATGACATTATGATCGGAACAGATCCATCTGTTCAGTTTTATCTGCCCGTGTAAGGAATAACACTTATCCTATCTTTTGCTGCATCAGCAACCCTACTGGTCCCAGTTTTTGTTTCAACACTAATGCTATCCAATAAGGTTCTGTATCCTCCGATTTGTTCTTGCCATATTTTTTCCGTGACATCAGAGTGCGAAATGATAAATGATCGTGTTCGAACCATCTGAGGGACCGATGCTTCAAATTTAATGACGAAATGAAGCTGGCGGTGCAATTTATGGCAATGTGGCGGTGCTGATGTTGTTTACTGGGTAGTAGTTAATAGAAAGTTCCTCGGAGTGTAACTTTTCACTCACTGCTCGTGAGTTAAATAGTATCCTCCCTAGTGAGTTTGGGTATATTTTTCTCGTAGGTAGGACGTACTAGCTCCCCCAAAATGCTATCGTTTAATTCCTTAAATGGTTTTAACAGATTTTCTGTGGTTCCAATGTCTCTAGAAAGTTTTACCTATGTGAACACAAAGAAAAAAATAATGTAAACCATTTTCCATAATCATCACATTTGCAAACAAATTCGTGTTTTTTTTTTATCAGTAATCTGATAGTCTAATATCTGCAAAGCAATAGGAGCGCTTACAATCTTCAAGAAATTAAAAACTATGTAACCAAAATTGAAGAATAAGAAGAAGAAGAAAAAATCTTTTAACATATTATAACTTATCAAATTCTTCTTTACAGAAACCAAAATAAATTCTATTACCTAGTAGATCCCAATAATTTCTTAAGTTCTTACAAAAGGATGTTACTATTCCCATATTGCGATACAAGTAGGTTGCAGGCCACTCCAACCGCTTATAACTTAAATAGTGGCCATAACTGAAAAACGATTTGTTTCGTTGTATCGGGATAATTCGCCATTTTGTTTTTATTTACATCAATCGTAGCAATACGTTAACTTATTGATACAAACTTTTTGTACAAGTCTCTTTTAATATTCTGGGTATTTACTTATCATCGCGCCTGTATTCCCCGAAAGGTTAGGCAGAGGTCTACCTACATAGAACCTACAACTACATTTCGCCAGTTATGTTTAATTAGTTGCATAATGAAGCGTGTAGATCCATAATCCCATGTTATTAAATTACCAAACAGGTCCCAGCCCACTCTATCAAATGAGATACACAACTGCAATGTTCGAGTATTTAATCCAATACATTAGTTCGCTAGCATTAAGTGCTAATACTGTCAGAAGAACATAAAAGTAAAAGAAAGCAATAAATCTTCGCCAACTAAGGATACTTGACTTAATTTTCCATGTTCCTCCGGTAAAGTAGGACTCGCATTACATTTACTTATTTAAGCTTATCATTATTTTTGCCTACTCTATACAACATCCCAGTCTTCAATATTTCACTCGGAATGACACTGGTACACACGGCTACACATCAAGCTGTACATTTCCAGTATAAGCTGACCTCGCATTGTACGGAAATCCGAGAATCGAATGCGAGATCAGCATAAACTGGAAATGTGTAGCTTGATGTGTAGCCGTGTGTACCAAGATTAGATAAAGCCATAGATAATTCATGTGTTCCTATACGTCGAAAGTTGCGACACACCTGAAATACACACTTAACAAAGCTCTTTCTTTATATGCACGCTTATGCTTCCAACTTTGCCTATACATATTCATATTCCAGGCTTCAAAAACTGGTCTTTTCGAAGCAACCTTTGTCGAAGTGTCACCGGGGGAGCAAGTGACCCAAGAATACTTTTGACCGCGGTTCATGCTGATATAAAATATGTTTAACTTACCGTAGCGTGTATCAATATGTTACAACTAGCTCTTTTCACGGAGCCGCCACTCAATAACCGAAAACTGAGCCAATTTTCCGCTAAAAGCGCAAGTTTTATACGAGAGGTTGGTCTTATTCTAGCAACTCTATCTTGTCTCCCAATTTTGTTAATAATTTGGTTAGTAAAGTTAAAACTATAAACTTGATTTCTTCAGATACAGCAGATTTTTATTTCAATTAGCCTGTAGATTTTGGTTCAATAATCTGAACAAAACAAATTGTATTTCTTCATAGACTTCTCTTTGTTGCAACAAAGACAAAGGCATTTCTTAACATTAATCTTTCTTTTCAATAGGTATCTTCTACTTATCCAGGTTAACTCATCCACTTCTCCAAATGATCATCATCTGCCCCGAAACTTTATTTTTTTAGATTCATATAACATAATATATTTCTCTTATATTATAATTATCATTGTATATTTCTGAACACAATTCCCTTGAATGTTAACGGAGACGACGAGCTATGCGATTTATTTAAATCTGCTAAAAACGTTACTGTTACTGTGATAAGTATGACTATCATAACTGTTTTGTATTCATGCGACTCGCATGTTGTGTCGTCATTCCGCATTCCATTTACTTCTAGGAATGTTATGACAAAATGCATAAGTACTACACCGGAGTGTAGACAACATACTTCATATCATGCGTAGGACCATATCTCGCTAAGAAGCATAAGATGGTGTCGGAACATCCTGCATCAGCTAGATCGGTATTAGCCACTTTATTTTTCTTCCAATCCTCAATAAGCGCTGGAAATCAAGTTATTCGGAAGAATGTGTTTTTAATTAAATAACAACCTTTGTAGCTGTGAATTCCACAGTCAGATCATGTCGAAGATCTCTACGCACTACCGCTGCCTTGATGATGATAGGAAGGTATAAATTGCTAGTCAATCTTTTTCAGACGAGCTATTAAAACACTTCGATTCATTTATGTAATAAAGAAGCTTTATATTTAATCGAAACAACCCTCTAAGAGCCTCTTAATTGGAATCTCTAGATTGCTTTCTAATTTCAACCAATCATGGTGCAAATTGCTTGCCAGTAAAAAGTGGTTTGGTGTAAAGCTGTGATTTTTACGGGCTCCTCGCATCGGTCGTCTCGAGATCGGCTCGAGTGCGCACAATCACACGCAATGACGATCGGTACGCACGTAACAGGGTGACGTCGCAGGGTCGTAACGGTACGCACGTAATGATGATTATTTTTAAAAGAGTAACCGTGGAGTTTCTTGCCGGCTCTTCTCCAAAGAAAACGACCAATTGGAACTGTGCTCCTAACTTCTGACGTTTCATAAGTGCCCATGTAGGTTTAAGGCTCTTACATACTGGCGCGATTCGCCGCACGACGCGAATTTTAACAAAACAATTTCTGAGAAAACTTCACGGTGATCAATGCGGCGGCGTCGCGTCGCGCGACGAATCGCCCCAGTATGTAAGAGCCTAATAAAATGTTTTGATTTTGATTGCTATCGCCGGGCACAAATCCAAACTCCAGGCTTTTACTCAGAAATTACAGATAGAAAAACACTTTTCCCGACCCGGGAATTGATTCTGAAGTAGCGCTTGCGACCACCAGACCAACGTATAGGCACAGATATTATAATACTACGTACAGATACCCAATCCCATACAAAGAAATGACACCACCCTAAGTCTGGCAATTGAGCTGGCTATTTTTCTTCGTCCATTTTTTTAACAGATGGCAGCATCAGCGACTCACTAATTGCCAGAGACTAGTTTTTCAACGCCATCTAGGAGTCTTGCCTAGATACTACACAAGACTCCTAGATGTTTTTCTTCCTTTTTTACGTTTTTTCTTCCTAAGTGTTAAATTTTTATATTTCTACGTAAAGTACTAGATTTCTAAAAAATGTTGTTTGATTTTGCTTAATGAAACGACTTAAACGCAAGTTAAAAGTGACCCTGTCATCACTTGAGTAAAACGCCATCTATTGCAAAGAGCTCTCGACAAAATGATTAACATATGGCTACTTTATCATTCTAAGGGTTCGAATTGAATTAAACGGCTTATTTTAAGTTTTTTGTTGAAAATGCGAGATTTATGAGTGTAAATACATAAATCAGCATGAAACAAAGATGTTTTGATTTTTACTAATATTACCTCATCCAAAATTTGCCGTATAACGCTTTTTAGTGATTGTTAATTTCATAAATTGTTACTTATGCTGCCATCTATGATTTTTTTTCAAGACTAATTATTAGAAAGACTAAAAATTTGTTCGAGTTGAGACCTCATGGTATAGGTAACTGTCTAAGTTATAGTTGAATCTTGCAACGCTTCTTCTCCCAATACCTAAGCCGATTAAGTTCAGTTCACATGTCGAGTTCTCATAACATAACAATACAATATAACGATGTCATTCAGCTAATAAGAACAAAAGTGAAAAGGTTTTACAGTTATATTTAGAGGCATAACATCATGCCAGTCGGAGGAGCTCGTGGCTAAGTAATAACAGCCGCTCGGGTCGATCCATCAGTTTAAGCTACGCTTGCCGGGGTTGGTCCGTGGATGGGTGACAATTTTCACATATCGAGACACCTCCGTGCCTCGGAAAGCACGTTAAGCCGTTGGTCCCGGCTGTCATTTGTGGATCTTTGGCAGTCGTTACGAGTCGTCAGAAGCACGAAAGTCTGACAACCAGTCTAACCAAGGGGTATCGTATTACCCAGTTACTGGTTTGTGGAGGTCAGATAGGCAGTCGCTCCATGTAAAATACTGGTATTCAGCTGCATCCGGTTAGACTGGAAGCCGACCCCAACATAGTTGGGAAAAGGCTAGGCAGAAGAGAACATCATGCCAGTCGGAAAGCGGTAAGTAGCGGTATATCCTAACTCTAATAAAAATGAAAATGTAAATATCTGTATACATAATTTCGTAATCACGTTCTCGAAAACGGTTCTAACGATTTCGATAAAAGTTGTATTATAGGGTTTACGGGTTTAGGGCAAAAAATCGACCTAGCTAGGTCCCATTACACTACCTCGATAAAAAGTACACTATGTCCTAACCCAGGTCATGGTCTACCTGTCCCGTATTTTCTTTATTTTCTGTCTTTTTCTTTTATCCAATGACATTGAAATATTAAAATTCAGCACCTACTGGGGCGACTGAGCTCTGCTTGGGAGAAAATACGGAGAGAATGAATTTTCCCAGATACGAGTATCAGACCTAGCTAGATCGATTGTTCGCACCCGTAACTTTCGCAACTTTCATAGAAATCGTTAGAGCTGTTTTCGAGAACGTGATTACAAATATATCGACAAATATTGCTCATTTAATAATATAGAATTTAGAGGATGATCAGCAACTTTTGTAACTGGATTTGTATTTTTGTTTTTAAAGAATAAACTCAGAAATTACTGGACCGATCTCAATAATATAATTAAAATTTCTCAATAATATATTTTATTTATCATAACTCTTTCAACAGTAGAATGCTTTATTATCACTGAGTAACATAGGCTATAATTTATAATGATATCATGCGGGCGAAACCGCTGGCGGAAGCTAGCTCTAAATAAACTACAACCTCGTTACACTAAAATATTCCCATTACAATAAAATGCAATAAAGTTCCACAATTTAGTTATCGATAACGGCTGATTTACTTCAGCTCTTAGAGAGGTAATGGCAACTTCCATGAAATACTGGAATTTTCAACATTACCCTGTAACGATTGTAATCCAGTCGGATCCAAAGCGATATCGAAGCGTGAAACATTAAAGCTAGGTATTTTTCATCATCATCTGCCTAGCCTTTTTCCAATTATGTTGGGGTCGGCTTCCAGTCTAACCAGAGACAGCTGAATACCAGTATTTTACATGGCGCGACTGACTATCTGACCTCCACAACCCAGTAACTGCGTAATACGATACTCCTTAGTAAGATTGGTTGTTAGACTTTCGGGCTTCTGACGACATGTAACGACTGTCAAAGGTCCACGAATGACAGCTGGGTTTACCATCCACGGACCAAACCCGGCAACCGCAGCTTAACCTGATCGATAGACGCGTGCGGCTGTTATTACTTAGCCACGAGCTCCTATGTATTTATATAGGTATCTAAAATATTACTGAGTTTGGTAGTCAATCCGTTCTAGTGAGAACAGATTGACTACCTTGAACGGAGAACGGATTGAACGGATTGCTTTCACGGTAAAACTGCTGAACGCACGCTAGGAACTTTAGGAGCCGAGCAAAAATAAGTAAAAGTGCGGGTAGGCGATGCAATGCGACGGGGTTGGTCGGGATCAATATAACTTAATAAATACAATTTTATTTACTTACTAACAAATGTCACTTGGAATAAACCCCCTTTTTCCTTCTATTACTTAGTCGAAACTTACTCAAACTTAAGTATATCATATACTTTTCCCTACAAGTTTCCCAACTTGAGGCCAAAGTCTCCTGCATGATCAAGAGTCACGTACAGCTATTGACTTCAAGTTTTCAATGTACTGAAACTTAGTGTCATATCTAGTGAACTTGCTGCAACTGTTTGGTGTAGATAGCAATATGGGTATTTATAGATTGGAAACTATCTATAGGGATATTGGGGATATCACTTTACAGGAATTTCATCATCACTACAAAGGTGTAACTAGATTGCGAATGGGTGCACTTGGCTTCTTGGCACTAGGCAATCGGTCGACTTTTTTTTTTTTGAGGGTAGGAAATCATCCACTGACTTCTCCCGCTCTAGGCGGAGCGGAAGGGCGTGTCAGACTTTTACTGACTAAAACCTACCCGTGTCAAACTCAAACTCAAAGCATTTATTTCAAATAAACCACTATTGAATTGTCAAGGGGTCGGTCAGTCAGAAACATGAAGCTAGTTGCCCATTCCAAAGCGTAGTAGGTTCCTATTGAGAAGAACGGGCAAGAAACTCCACGGACACACTTTTAAATCAGAATATTGTTACAATAAATACTTTTAAATCAGAATATGTTTCTATCTAATCTGTTGATATTAAATTAACAGATATGTTATAAGCGCGCAATCGTGAAGACTCGAAAACATTCCAATTGTAACGTTTTAACTTGTAGTGAAATGTAAAAATGAATGAAACGTGGGTATGTGTGCCGCTGCTGCGCGGAACATTTTTTTCGGTTGTTTTGTGAGTGTATAACATATCTGTTAATATAATATCATTGATGTGGGGACAATGTAGAAAACGTGCACTTTAAAAGCTTCCGTAAATAGATGCTATAAAAGATAAAAAACAATTCAAAAATTAAAATAAGCCGTGGCAGTTAAGAGATGACCAGTCCCTACTGATGGCGCCCGTTCACGAAAATGACGCATGGATCAGCACCATTCGGCTCAACCATTTTGAAGGGAACTTAATGATCCAACACCCGTGTTCCTTCAGTTGCCTGTTGCCAAGGTTCCGGTATCCCTTTCGGACTTTCCCGCAACCCTGGCAGGGCAAACAGGGGGGCCTACCGGCACCTCTTATTTTATTTATTATTTTTATCTTACTTCAGTGTGGGAATGAGATAGAGCTAAAAGAGGACAGAATGACCACGGCAAGCAGCGGCAAGACGTGTGAAGTAATTGTAAAGTATAGTTATCAGAAAAAATAAAGAAAGAATCATCATTTTTTCTGCACAAACAAGACGCATATTACAAAAAAAAAGACATAAATTAAATCTCTCTAAATCTTCATTTGCAAATAAAATATTTTTATTTTTATTTGGCTTACCTAAACGTTATGACATGAGGCAACCGATCCAAAATTGGTGAGGTTATTTTATTGATACCACTATAAATTATGTTCTAAAAAAATGCCATCCGACCTTGCTGGGCAGTTTCTGAGAAAATACTCAACAAAAAGGATTTTTGGCGACTTTTAAGGAGGATTGTTTCTCAGAAACGGGCCAGCAGAATCGTATGGCATTCGTAAGAGCCCATTACATTAGCAAACAAATAAACCGCACAAAACACAAAGATACCTATATCTTCGGCCGTGGAACACAATCTCAAACCACCGTCCCCACATTTTCTTAGATTTACTATTGGATTTAATCTCAAAAGTTCTCCGTTTGACGTGGTTAACTTGCCTGAATAAATATTCAATGTTTACGTGTTATTTTGCCGTTTTGTGTCCAATGTATGTTGGTAGAAAATACGGCACGGTAGAATGAAAAAGTCTGGAGAAAATACAGTTCTTTGGTAGGTACAAAATATAATGCTTAATTAATTAAGTAATACAATATTGTAAGATTGTAAGTTTGTACATAACTGTAGTGAATAGTTATAGGTTATTTTCTCATGGAGAGAGCAAACACGAACAAAGTATTTATGTTCGTTGACAATGTATCGATCATTTATCTAGATTTTTCTGTCAACGTAATTCTAAGCATACATCAAAGTCAGATATCTTTTATCCGTGGAATAAAAATTTATTCGCAGGATAAGACTTATACTCGTTATAAAAGTTTGGTGAAAATCGGCCTTAGTAATATAACATAACATCACGCCTGTATTACCCGAAGGGTTAGGCAGAGGTGTACCTATAGTACACCCACATTTCCGCTGTTATGTTTAAGTCCCATGTAATAGGGGGACCCTATTGCCATCAACCGACCACAAATCCTGACTCCGGATTGAGAAATTCCAAAGGCAGAACTCAAATAACACTTCCCGACCCGGGAATTGATCCCAGGACCTCAAGCTCTGCTTCATTTTCAATATGACATTGAAAAACTAAAATTAATTAAAACAAAAATCATTATCAAAATGCCTCAGGCATTAAGTCCGTCTTTGCACGATATTTTTTTTTTTACTTGTTCATAATGTTTTAATAAATAAATAAAATACTGACACAAGTACATAATGCTATAAAAAACTCCGAACACTCGAATACAATAAAATTGGAAAGCCAACACCACTATTACTACCTTACCACAGTATTGTTTACCCACGAAACCATTGTTGGCCTGTTCCATTAGCTTTCTTGGCAGACACGGCTGGAAGGTGATACCGAACAACGCAGTAAATTAATCTCCTTCAGGCTAACTAATGAGTGCACCTTGAGGCGAGAGATAAGGCTGTTGATTTGCTTGGCTATGTTTGTTCTAAGCTACATTAACATTAAGAGGCCGTATAAATTTTGCCGATTTCGCTGATTTACGTGATTTTACAGACGTGATTTGACAGTTAAAATACTGTATTTTTATAAGTTTTTTGCGCAACATGAAAGTATGTCCAATTTTTATATGTATAGGTATTTGTTAAAATAACTCAATAATATACATCTACCACTAAAATATTAATATTATGTACATGTATACGGACGAGTTTTTTGATTCAATATAGTGATTATTTCCCCCCCCCTTTTTTATATACATGAAAGTTTATTTCAATTATGATCTAACGAATTAACGACTTTCTAAACCACTAATGAAGGTAACGCCGACCTCATCTAGTTTTTAAAATATGATTGACGTGTAAAAGTGTTTGTACAAACCTATTTACAGAAAATAAAAACATTTCATGTTATTTATAAGTTACTGGGTACAGTCACGGACTTTAATTGATGAGCCACCTTCAAACTTTTCAATTTTGCAGTTTCATACATTCACGAGATTACACGATTAAACATGAACTCAAATCGCACGCTCGTAAACAAGATGACAAATAAATTACTTTTAATCGGAAATATCCATAGAGGTTGACTTTATTAGTTAACCTCTATGGATATTTCTAATTTATTTGTCACCTTGTTTACTTTCATACATTCACGAGTTTACACGATTAAACACGAACTCAAATCGCAAGCTCGTAAACAAGATGACAAATAAATTACTTTTAATCGGAAATATCCATAGAGGTTGACTAATAAGTTCTCAATGATAAAAATAAATACAATGTCGCATTAAGTTTATCCAATCTATTTGATACCGACCTCCTTTGAATCATAGCTCATTAACTCGATAATTATGAAAACATAACTGAAGACAGTGACAGTTGAAATATCAAGATGACAAATAAATTACTTTTAATCGGAAATATCCATAGAGGTTGACTAATAAGTTCTCAATGGTAAAAATAAATACAATGTTGCGTTAAGTTTATCCAATCTATTTGATACCGACCTCCTTTGAATCATAGCTCATTAACTCGATAATTATGAAAACATAACTGAAGACAGTGACAGTTGAAATATCAAGATGACAAATAAATTACTTTTAATCGGAAATAGTCTTATCCATAGAGGTTGACTAATAAGTTCTTAATGATAAAAATAAATACAATGTTGCATTAAGTTTATCCAATCTATTTGATACTGACCTCCTTTGAATCATAGCTCATTAACTCAATAATTCTGAAAACTGAACTGAAGACAGTGACAGTTGAAATATCGATGTCAGAGAATTTTTCCGTACGCTAACGTTACTATGCAGCAGTAACCTAGCAACAATTGTTTATCGTTGCTAGGTTACTGTTGCTAGACCTGCAATTGGTTGACTTTGAGTAGTCACTGCTGTCAAGTTTGTAGTTCTGCTCTCAGGTTAGCCAACCGGTAAAGATATGAAATATAATTTTCTTCTTCTGATACGAAGACATATGACTTTGCGTTTCGGGAACCGAATAAACCCGATTTGTATTACACGGCTAAAATGCGAACAGTACCAGGTGGCTCATCAATTAAAGTCCGTGGCTGTACATACAAGAAGACTGGTAGTCGAACTATGAGTACCCGTAACAACTGTCAAAGATCTACGAATGACAGCCGCTGTGACTAATAGCTTATCTGCTTTCCTAAGGCACGTAGGTTTCCATATGGTATGAATGGTCACCTATCCACGAACCGACCTCGGCAAGAATAGCTTAACCTTCTATCGACCCGTGCGGTTGTTATTATTCTGCCCCGAATCGCATCACGTCAAAAACAAAATAGCTCTATCACTTCAAAAGGCTCGACTTGACGAGCTCGTGGCTAAGTAATAACAGTCGACAGAAAGCAATGCTCGCCGGGGTTGGTCCTGGGTGACATTCTTTACATACCGAGACTCATCCGTGCCTCGGAAAACACGTCAAGCCGTTGGTCCCGGCAGTCATTCGTGAATCTTTAACAGTCGTTACGGGTCGTCAGAAGCCCGAAAGTCTGACAACCAGTTTTACCAAGGGGTATTGTATTACCCAGGTACTGAGTCGTGGAGGTCAGATAGTCAGTCGCTCCATGTAAAATACTAGTATTTAGCTGCATCTAGTTAGACTTGAAGCCGATCCGAACATAGTAGGGAAATTTATTGGCTAGGCAGATTGACTTCATCAAAAGACTCGTAATCTAAATTACAACACAAGACGTAGGTACCTATATTGTGTCGTCAATCACTCCAACAAGTACACACAACATACCTGTATGTACATTTGTGTTCACGAAGGTGCACAAACGCGAGTATTACAGTAAGTAACAAAAGGCCACAACTTCTCTCATTTCGCGCCGCGTGTCGTGAAAATCCTAAGAACTTTTTATCCGTTATTCCCAAGCTTATGTCGGTTAAGGTGTGAACTTTCAGCGGAGATAAATATTATGGCCAATAGATAGAACTGACCATGTATCATGGGCTATGAATAATATTTCGGATCCTAGGCACCCTAGCACGAACGCGCGACGTAAACATAAAGAAAAATTGAACGATTTTTTAATAGAAAATACAACTTTCATAAATAGCATTTAGCATTTTATGGTTTAAATGAAATAAATGCTTTGAGTTTTTAATAATTTTTTGAATAAGTGCGAAACGAGTATTTTAAATTTTAGAATCGTTTGAATTTACGATAATTATGTTTACTCCGCAAGATCGTAGTAGGCCCGCTAAAAAAAATCCGTGCCGTTACAGCCTCAAAATCTATCGAACTAAACGAAATCGTTGAATCTTAATAGATCGAATGATCTGATCAAATTCGTCTGTTCAAAAGCTCTTCATATTTATAGTAGCCTTTAGATAGATAGACTACTCTTAAGAATAGATTACAACATACTTTGGTTGATGGCGTTCTTATCGCAAAAAACGGGGGCTTATGAGCTTATCAGGTGAACCTGAAGCGAACAAATCATTTTCTTACATCGTCATCCCATTATCTTCAGTGAAGGGTCGGTCTTCATACCTTGGCCTACACAATAACATTTACTTTCGATTAAACACCCACACCGCTATCACTCATCCCTTCCTCCACAAAATAGCGAATGTTTGCACAAATATTTGCGCTAAACTGATGGAAACGGTTTCCAACTTTCCATTATCTACTTTTCCATTATATCGTACAAGTTTACACACGAAAAGCCTCCCTGTATCGTTGGCTCCAATGCTGGCGTCAAATATTTGCATACGGTAAGACAACACCCATGTATTGTACGTACATTATATTAATTAATGCAAATAAGTCTTGTTAGAGTAATGGATTGTATAATATGAACATTTATATTGTAGCACTCGGGAATATCAAATACGTTAATGTTCATCTGCTTGGAAAGGAACATTCTAGGGCCATCTAGGATTGTGAATTATGTTTGGAACTGTCTTTGCATTTAAAATGAAGAAGAATCACGGCTCCAGACTTGTTTAGTTATTAAATTATTATGGTTATATTTTGTAATAGAGTCAGACCAGTGCCCTGGTTATCAAAACTTACAAGCCTTGTATTATCAAGTGTCATTATTAAGTTCATACGTATTTATATTTTTACACTTTTATTCGTGATTTTGTTTAGCAAAAATTCTTTGTAAGCTGAGTAAGAAAATCCGGCGACTCTCTATTCGGTCTTATAAGTTTACACGTGTTGTGCTTAGTACCGCAATAAATGATTAAATTCGATTTTCTTTTTTTTAAATGTGATTTTGATCACATAAAAAAAAAGAAAATCGAAAAGAGAGATCACCTTATGCCCGTGTCCCAGCAGTGAGAACATTAAGGCTGATTATGAAGATGGAGATGAGCTATGAATTTAACGAAAATTAAAATTCTAGGTTTAGGCTTTGATAAACAGGGCCCTGAACTATGCTAAATCCATACCTATATTACTGTCGATGAGCCATAAGTGATAGACATAATTTTAATACTAGAAATAAAGATAAAATAGATCAACCATTTTTCAGATTAGCTAAAGTACAAACATCTTTTATGGGGTACTGCGTTAAATGCTATAACAAAATACCTTGTGATATATTGCAATTAAATGAAAGAAAATTTAAAACTCATATTAAAAGTACACTTTGTAGACAAGATTTTTACAAATTAGAGGATTATATACAAGATAAGAATGCTTGGAAACATGCTGGTCTTGCTCCATAGGACAAATTAGAGTCTGGAAAAAATTACACTGGTTGCTAATTTAGTTGTTAAATTTTTTACTTGTATGTCATAGATTTTTACACTCTGTGATTACTTAAACTCACACACTGACTTGTTAGTATTACTCGTAAAAATGTTAGAAATATTGTGATATCGTTTAGTTTTACAATGTTTATAAATATGTGAGCACCATGTATCTATCAATTAATTTATTTGTCATTGCTCCATTTTTTAATTCTTTTTACCTATTGTGGTACAGTAATCTTATTCTAGGTGCATCGTCTTCACATATAAAATGTAATTGATGTATACAAAATATTGTAAAACATTTTTTAAAAGAGTAACGGTGGAGTTTCTTGCCCATTCTTCTCCATACGAAAACTACCTTTTGTAAGGGGCAACTAGAATCAGTTCTATTTCTTTGTTTTTTTTTGACGTTCAAAAGTGCCTAGTATGTGCCTATTTGAAATAAATTATTAGACTTTGACTTTGACTTTGACCAGAATGATTCGGTGTCAGTAAGGTCTCAAACCGCTGATCAGATACATTGGTGTTTACAATCGCCGTGATGTGATCAAATAGAGATGAGGCGCACATGACTGATAAAGGGGATTTCAACATATTGGCAATCCTCTATGCGGTAAAACATTTGACAATAGGTTCCGATAACCTTTATTTAACGAGTGAGCCCATTTTTGAAACTATTGACTCCAACGCAACTATACCTAAGGGACTTGCTGTTTTTGTCTATTTAAGGTACTTTCACAGCTTTCACAGTTATTACAACTGTGATTTTGCATGACTGTCATCTTTATTCTCGTTGCGTTAAGGTTGGTAATCATAATTCTATAGGGTACACAAAGGTCAAATAACTCGAAAAGGCTGTAGAAGCAGCGATTATTAATAACTAGCTGTTGCCTGCGACTTCGTCTGCGATCCAGGGTATAAAGTACCTTATGTCCTGCTCCAGGCCACGGTCTATCCATGTGTTAAATGTCATCCTAATCTGTTCAGCCATTTTAGCGTGACAGCGCAACAATCAAACTCATTTTCGTATTTATAATACTAGATTCTGCCCGCGGCTTCGCCCGCGTGGTATGTCGATAAGAAGTAGCCTATGTCCTTCCCCAAGATGCCATCTATCTCCTTGCCAAATTTTTTCGAAACCCGTTCAATGGTTTAGGGTTGAAAAGGTAACATATAGACAGATAGAGTTACTTTCTAATTTATAATATTAATATGGATTAAGTTAGATAAGTTAGAATTGAGTCGCTATTTCACTCATGCCTATTTCACCACCTCTTTCTAAAACTTTGTATGCCCGGAAAAGGTCTTCATTTTAAGGTTTTGTATAAGAATTAAGAATTAAATATCATGTAAAGGAACCATTATCTAAATTAAACTTATAGCTATAGCTTCTTTCATACATTTTTGGTATGCAAACAATCCTTAAGTAGGTACTTCGGCGGTCCATTGTCATCAAGTTCTTCCAAAGCTTTAGCCACGATCATCTCACAAGGGAAATAAACGTTATGATACTTCTGCAAATGAATCGTTCCTTTTTATTATAAAAAGAAATAAATGCTTCGCTTTAATGCAAGGAGGTAAAAGGTTTTTTAAACTCTAGAGTATGCTTTTATAGCTCAACTAGCTGTTGTCTGCGACTTCGTCTGGGATCCAAGATTAGCCTATGTTCTTCTCTAGGTCATGGTCTACATATGTGCCAAATTTCATCCAAATCCGTTCAGCCGTTTTGGCGTGGAAGCTTAACAAACATACAAACTCACTTTCGCATTTATAATAATATACTAGCTTCCGGCCGCGGCTTCGCCTGCGTGGTATATCGATAAAAAGTACCCTAGATGCCATCTATCTCCTTGCCAAATGTCGAAATCCGTTCAGTGGTTTAGGCGTGAAAAGGTAACATACAGACAGACAGACAAAGTTACTTTCGACTTTATAATATTAGTATGGATATTAAGTTAAGATAAACATTGAACAGTAGATATGGGTGATAACAAAGGCAATTTTTAAATTTCCTATTACCTAATTACTTGGCATCTGTAGTACATTACTGCAGCGGCCGGCAAAAGACGCATTGATGGACGAACACATACCTACGTGAGAACTATCAATGCCTGATGTGGCCAAGGCTTGTTTAGTACTTTTTACAAATATCGTTTTATTAAAAAATTATAATTTCCAGAATCAATGACGAAAAACAATAATTTTTCACGCGCCATTATTTATGTTAATTTTTCGTTGTTCATTATTTTAACACAACTGAGATACGTAACATCATAGTGTATTACTCTAGGAGTCTGTAAATAAAAACAACACAGAAAAGAGATAAAATATAATAATACGTTAACTTTATACCTGAAACTTTCGCTACATCATCATCCCACAATATTTTCCTATCCAATCAGCATCAATTCACAATTTACGCGAAACACGGCATACATTGCCAGCCACACCTGTCGAGTTACACAAGCCGACGAAATAAGCCGTCAATAAAACACACACATAATACAACTTCAGCCTAGATGACAGATCTGCTACACAATTCCATTTTGGCAAAAATGAAAGCCACAGATTGTTAAAATGAGTTAAGCTTGGCTTTGTCGCTGCAGTATGTACAAAATGAGCATACTGTTATTTTTGAATGAGCTTATGACTCGTTGGAGACTGTTGACTGTTCGATTCTCAGATCGGAGAAAGAGTTATTTAATTGAAACGCTGATACAAATCGTCACGTAAGAAACGCATTACGAGGGGTGTTCAATAAATAGTGAGAATGCGATACATTCTCCTTGGAAAGAAAAAAAAAATACTGGCAGGCATAACCCAGACATTAGCTATGATGATAATAAAACAAACAATCTATTAACTTTTGTTTAAAAAAAATAGAAGTCATTTGTTTGCGTCGTTTCGGAACGTGTTCTGTTGTTTGTTTGTTTCACCAAAATAACGTTCCTGCGTACAAATCCAGAGTTGCGATGGCTACCATTCAAGAAGCTGGCTTCGAATTGATGGCACATCCTCCATAATCACCGAACCTTGCTCCAGTGATGTTTACCGATTTTTGCGGTTAAAGGAACATCTTAGGGGCCAGCAATTTGAAGATGCTGACGCAGTAGTCGCCGCCGTACACGATTTTTTAAGGGATCAGAAAGAAGATTTTTTTAGAAAGGGAATTTTAGTTTTAGAAAAAAGTTATACAAAGTGTATAACCCTATAAGGTGACTACGTCGAAAAATAAAATAACATTTAGTAACAGATAATTGCGTCATACTCTTTCTCACTATTTATTGAACACCCCTCGTATTTATTAATATTTATTTATTTATATACTTAATTATACACCAGAAAATATATGGCAAAAATAAATACATTTAACACTACAAAACATACAATGAGAGGCCTTATCGCTTTCTGCTTTATATCCTCTTCATGCGACTTTGTCTCCCTCTCTCTGTCTCTTTCTATTATACGCGAGCGTGTGAGAGTGAGCTAGTATCACGTAAGGAATTCCGTTCCTGACGGGGGTACCGCACAGGTTTTTTTTTCCATTAGGAATTTCTCACTCCTGAATCTGGATTCGTGCCCGACTCGCCCCCAATAACATAAAACTGAAACATTACTAGCTCTAAGATCGAATTGGTCTACTGTTCACTGCTTACCTGTATTTTTAGGGTTCCGTACCCAAAGAGTAAAACCGGACCCTATTACTAAGGCTCCGCTGTCCGTCCGTCCGTCCGTCCTTCCGTCTGTCACCAGGCTGTATCTCATGAACCGTGAAAGGTAAACAATTGAAATTTTCACAGATGATGTATTTCTGTTGCCGCTATAACAACAAATTACTAAAAAACAGAATAAAATAAATATTTAAGGGGCTCCCATACAACAAACGTTTTTATAGATAATGGTAAGGAACCCTTCGTGCGCGAGTACGACTCGCACTTGGTCGGTTTTTAATTCCCAGAGCCATCACACACATCGCCATTTTTTTTCTATAATCTGAGATGAATGGCAACGCAGCGGCTAGTGGGTCTCGCTGCATGAATAAATGAGATGGCCAGTGATTGTGCCTGAATTATTCAGTAGGGTACTCTTTTTATCTCCCACCGTCGAAATACTCATTCGCTATTCAATATTGTAATCTTCCACTGTTGAATTTAATATAGACTGTACCGCGCTTGATTCTGAATTCGTCTCTAAAAATGGGTCGCATTTTTTTTTTTTTTTTTTTTGCGTTCTTAAAGTCCTTTTTCATGTTGCGGGCGGATTTGTACGATTCTTTTTTTTGTCGGTTCTGAGTAGTTTGTTATGAACTAGAGACAAAAATGGAATAATAGGGTCAGTCCAAGGAAATAGTACCTATAATTAGAATTACTCATCGAATCGAATGGAATAATATTTATGTGAAAGGAGGACGGATGGCGGTGCGCGCTAGCGCCTTTGCCAAGGAGGTGCACAGCGAAGGCTAGACAAAAATTTTTTACTAAAAATGTAGGTATATAATCGTATAGGTAGTTGTATCTTACATTCTGATACACAATTAAACAAGTAAGTCATTGCAAGTTTTCATGAATAAACTACCTTTATTTATTTTATTTAACCGTTTATATACTCACATATAAACAGACAGGAAGAAATGCTTATTTCTAAAGAAATCTCTTTCCTTCGATAAAAAGAGATGAAGACAACGTGTGTAAGAGTAGAAGAGAAAACAAAATAAATAAATAAAAAAACAATTTACTAATTTACATATAAATATACAATATGAGAATATACTTACTTATATACTTCTAAAATAAATATAATTATAATGTAATTTAAAATAATAAATACATACGCAACAATGACGTAGTCGAAAAATTCCTTCCACTCTTCTTTTAAAAACTCCAACAGTTTTAACTCATTTGTAATCCTTTTCGCATCCTGTTTGTGTATTTATATTCAACAAACTCACAAAAAGTGCAACGCGCTACGACGGTGCTACGCGCTACGCCGCCGCTACGAAATCGCTACGCCATAACAAATTATGAAGACAAAGTTTAAATGCATTCAGGGGCGCCGTAATTCCCATTATGCTGCTACCATGCATGTTTGTATGTATACTATATATGAATACATTATACGTGTGCGTACATTCATGTTGTTTACATAGATACAAACGGCTCGATACATCGTTACGAGGCTTAGTCGCGTTACTAATTGAATTCTATGATTTATGGATCGTGTTCCACCTCTATTTGTATTATAGAGATGTGTAATAATGTATGGAGTAACTGAATGTAGGTACGTGTGGAGTTTATAGTGATTTAGTGTAAATTATGAATGAGTTGATCATTGTTTATGGATTTCTGAAGAACGGGGCATTATTTTAATATTCTTGGATGGTAAACAAGCTGTCACCGTTGTCTATGGGAATATTGCCACACTGGAGGCATCACAGAAACGTTGCCATCCCTGAGAAAAAGCTGGATTGTATCTGTGTCCCACTCTAGTAGCCATTACTTTCAAACCGTACCCAGTTACTAGGTTGCGGAGGTCAGATAGGCAGTCGCTCCATGTAAAATACTGGTATTCAGCTACATTCGGTTAGACTGGAAGCCAACCCCAATATAGTTGGGAAAAGGCTAGGTAGATTGATATGTCGGTAGTCCTTCCCTAGAGGTTCTCTTTCACAAAAAGCTAAACTTTAATTCTTCTGTTGTTCAAAACCTGGGACTTATTATCTAAGTTATCAAATTCTGAATAGTTGTAACCTAACCTCAGTTACTTATAATATTACTCGAGAGCCGCCCGATTTTTGCACAGGTGCAAATCAGGGATCTACTGATATCGCAACATGTCAAGACATCGAGATTGATGTACTAAGTTTAAGTTAAAAATCTTAATGTATCTTTATAATAAATAAAACTTCTACCTTTTTGGAAGCCGATTAAAAATGAAATTAATGATGTTCGTTGGTAGTTAAATCACTTCGGAACGGCTGGACCGATATGGCAATTTTTTTTAAATTGTTTTTCCGAATCAGACTCTAACCGCATCAAAATGTGTTCACCGTTGTGTGGTTTAGAAGAAAAAGCCGACAAACAGACAGATACAAAAAGCGACATTGTTGTATACTATGTATAAATTGCCTTAACTCTTAGGCCCATCGTCCACGGCGCTACTCAAAAGTAACCAGTTATAAATTCAAATGACCAAAAACATAATTATCAATAATACGCATAGCTATCAAATCTTGTTGTCATTCATTCTTAGTTCGGGCCCAGAATTAATCATAATTGTCCGTAATGATAAAGTGTAGAGAATGCACGTAACTTCGGCCGAAACTACGGGCTTTATGCTAAGGGATTAGGCCCTATGACGCAAAAAATAAATAATCAATCATAAAAATATTTAACAACGGGTTAGAAAGTCACGTAGTGAGTTTGTCTGTTACTTTTGAGTAGCGCATAGTGCCGTGGACGATGGGCATTACAATCTAAGTACAAACACCACCTCTCTCATAAAACACTTAGCGAATACATCACGCGACTTCCTCCACCAACAAAGGCGGACCCTTACAGCGCTTGACCGCTTTCTATCGCTTCCTGTCGCTGGCCGTAAATCAGCTTACGTTCACCATTCATCGCTTTTTGCTGGAAGGAATGTGTGTCACGTTTCATTTGTTTTTCTGTTAGGGTTGACTAACAGACGTTTTTACTCTTGCGTTTTCTCTGGTCTGTTGTTTAGGAATTAACTTTGTGTTGCTATGAGAAAAGCTTATACAATACAAATGGAATTCGTGTAACCAAATAACCAAAAATAAAGATAGTAAAAATATTTGGAATATTGTGTGGTATAGTGGTAAAGCTCGAGTTAGGAGGAGCTCGTGGCTAAGTAATAACAGCCGCTCGGGTCGATCCATCAGGTTAAGCTACGCTTGCCGGGTTGGTCCGTGGATGGGTGACCATTTTCACATATCGAGACTCCTCCGTGCCTCGGAAAGCACGTTAAGCCGTTGGTCCCGGCTGTCATTTGTGGATCTTTGACAGTCGTTACGAGTCGTCAGAAGCACGAAAGTCTGACAACCAGTCTAACCAAGGGGTATCGTATTACCCAGTAACTGGGTTGTGGAGGTCAGATAGGCAGTCGCTCCATGTAAAATACTGGTATTCAGCTGCATCCGGTTAGACTGGAAGCCGACCCCAACATAGTTGGGAAAAGGCTAGGCAGATTGATAGTGGTAAAGCTTACCTTTTAGGGTTTACCCAAAGGGTGCCAACGGGACGCTATTACTAAGGCTCCGCTGTCCGTCCGTCTGTCACAGGTCTGTATCTTATGAACCGTAATAAGTAGATACTTGACTTTTTCACAGAGTATGTATTACTATAACCGCTATAACAACAAATAATAAAAATAAAATAAAGTAAAAATAAAACATGGTCCGCAAACAAAACATTTTTTTGCTCCATCTTATAATGACAATACATACAAACGTCTAACTAATAAAATATCTAGTGTAATATTGTACGGTGGTACGGAATTGTTCGTGTGCGAGTCGGTCTTTCACTTACCCACTTTTTTTTTCGATCATTAAATGTCATCATGGCTTGGACCGTATAATTCTATTGTATTTTCTTACTAAGAATTAATTCTGAACATTCCCATCTGATTAGGACGTGACATTATATCAGAAACATTTATTAGTGCCTACTAAAGCTGAAAAAAATATAATGTTGTAGGTATCAAAATCGCCATCGTCGATCTATAAAAAAACCACAAAACAGACTATACAAACAAAAAAAAAACTATTAAAAAAAACACATTTCTAGCAATTGCCATCCCTTCAGTATAAAACCTCGTTAGTTTTTCTTCTCAATAACCTCTTAGAACTTGCAAACCTATACGTTTTCCTTCCTTTGCATAAATCACAGTTCTCCATTCATCGCTTTTTGCTTCAGAAAACGAAAAATCTGAATGAGGTTTTTGAATACGGGCTCTGGGACTATGTGCTGAAATCATAATATAATATTTTCCTTTAAGTAGTCTTGGGACAGAATCTAGTGTTATATAAAAATACAACACTACACTCGCGACAATCTAAGAAGTCCGTTTTGACGTTTCGTTCTCGTACATGTAATAAAACGGTATGCCTTGAGAATCAGTTTTAAGCAATGTATACTCCATTTATTATAGCATTAGAAAAAAGAGGCTTGTAGAAGCAGGAATGCAAAACCTTTTATTTCAAAGTTAATTTATAACTTTTTTAGATAAATCTAAGACAGTCTAATAAATAATTAGAAAAACGAAATCAAAGTCATTTTATTTTAAATCATGCTTTATTGCATCTTCATACATTCCAACAAAACGAATAAATGTAACAACCAATCACATGGTGATTTAAGTTTTAAGAATAAAGGAAATAAATGCGTCCATTTCGGAGTGGTTGGTAATCTCCATCACCTTTCTTTGCATCAAATATTAATGCAGCATCCGTTAAAAACCTTTCAGTTGATCCTGTGAAATACAATAATTACAATCAATTTTTCCGTACCCATATAATTTCACTGCTAGAAATAGGTCTTATATATAATATAATACACGACAACATTTCTAACTTTTAGTTCGCTTTGCATGTGTTACTTCCTAATACAATAATATTACTTAATTAATAGTCAATGACAATGGTTGTTCATTTGTTAATGGTGAGGACAGTCAACAAAATGTATTAAAAGCAAAAGCAAGTAAATCAAGTGCATACCAATATGAACAATGATAAGCCGCCTTCCTTTTCCCGTTGTATTCTTTAAACCAGTGGATAGACCTACCCGATGTGCTTCTTTTGAGGACTTCATGGTGGTGTCATGCCATATTAAATATTTGGTGTGACCTGTATGTATGATTAAAGGTTATTAATTTAAATACAATATTCACAAAACAAACTTAATGAAATTATGTTGTACTTTTTTATTTAACTGTACTAAATCATAATACTACTGAATGCACGAGGGGCATTCACTGCTTGGTGCATAAAACATTGTTAAGAAATATTACCTTCATCCTTCAGTTAAACTCTCATCTGAATAATATGTATATTTTTCTTCCTTAATTCCTTAGCCTTTTTATTTAATGAAGATATTTTAGTCTCCATAGGACGATCTTGTGCTTGTCTATGAGTATGAGTACACTTTTTCTGCTCCATTTGATATAAGTGAACTTTAATGTTTCTTTACAAACTGCTTCTCTTGAAATCTGGCAGAAACTCATCACATCACTACTAACTGCTTCCAATATCTTATCCAAGGTGGGCAACTATGAATTTTCCTGCGTATCCCACTAAATGTTATATTGTCAAAATCATTGTGTTTCATGTGCTTCCGTTGGCGGGGGGAAGTTGCAGGCGACCTTCTTTCTTGTACGCTTTGAGTATATTGTACACAGTAGCCCGAGATACACCTATAAATAAGAAAATATTATTATATAAATGTTTTATCACAATGCACGTTACTTTCGAACATTTGTATAGTAATAATTTTAGTAATCATCCTTACCGGCAACTTCTGCGGTTTACTTTATCATCTCAGTCTTATAACAAGGAGTTCCTGCAGGCCAGGACTCCTTAAATTGCTTAAAAATATTGATGACAGTTTGCTACTTTCTATTTTTCTTGGGAGACATTAAGATCGAACATAGGAAAAACAGTACCTAACAAATAACAACTAAATCACGAAAATTCGACAATAACAAAACACAAGGCGTAGCATTCACAACTATTCACAAGGGAATGACATTAATGACATGACAATCACAGAACATTTACGTCAATTTTACAGACGAGATAAACCGGTAAAATTAAAAAGACTCGGCTGTCACAGCTTATGAAGGGATTATGTGACCTTTTAGATTTGGTAGAATTATAGTGAAACGAAAAACGTTCACGGTATTGTTCACTCCTGCTTCTTTTAGGTTTTTAGCATTGACACTTTCATTTTAAATTGGAATGAAATAATATATTTAAATGAAAGCCTCTTAATTTCATAGATAAATAGTTAAAATGATTACAATGAAGTGTGACCGATGGTATACGAAGAGATTTGAATTAATTTGGCGTCAATTGTAACTGTAACAAGTTTATTGTACTTTTTTTACAAAGTGTACATTAAAAATAACCTTTTTTAACTTCTGTCTAATGCTATTGTAAATATAGTATAGATAAGTCTTCGATAACAAACTCTCTATATAAGTATGATCAATCGATATGTCTCGAGAATCAGTTTATAAGAAACCAATTTTTTTTTTCATCGCTACACAATACCTTTTTATAGCTGTCAAAACGGACTTCTTAGATTGTCGCGAGTCTAGTTTCTGTTGAATTCGTAAGATACACAATATAAGGTGTATCTTTTCATACACAAAATCTCTTAAGGGGTCATCGTACTCATCGTTATGAACAACTTTCACTATGGCACCAACAATGAAATCGTGAATAATAAAATCAGCTGTTCCCTACATTTTGACGAGGTACATTGTGCAAACATTAAATGTAGGAACGGCAATTTCTTTTTTTCTCACCGAGAGGTCTGTGTACCAGCAGTGGGAACATTATTAACTTATATTAGACACCTCTGTATTAATACATATTATATAATTAAAAACACGAAATCTACAAAAATGGGCTCTAAGCGATTCATGACCTTCGGGATATCGATTAAAAATTCCATTCGCGCTATATCTTCAAGGCGTTCGGCGTCCAGTGTGTCACCGTAAAACCGGCCGTTTTACGTCCACGGTCCGGCTGTATCACTTGACTCGTAAATACATCGATGGGAGCTTAACCTTTCATTTGGAGAACTATTCTGAACTGTTAAAAGTCTAACAAAAATTTCTCCTAAGCGAATTTCCGTCGCAGCGGTCTATCTTAGACCTCACAGACCAGCACAGAAGCACTCTCTGCCCTTTTA
This sequence comes from Lithophane semibrunnea, assembly GCA_947363905.1. NCBI lineage: Eukaryota > Metazoa > Arthropoda > Insecta > Lepidoptera > Noctuidae > Lithophane > Lithophane semibrunnea. The sequence continues at coordinate 16,330,509 of OX376193.1, forward strand.
ACTCTCATAGTCCGATGGGATGTCTTGGAAAAGTCAAACAGTAATGCAATCTTAAATTGAGGAAAATAGGATTGTAAATTGCATGGTTCCTTTTTTAGGTTCCTATTCTATTATGTTATGTATGTATTCGTTCAATAGGTTCCATCAAAACTGAAAAGAGGATAGGTTCCATCAAAACTTAAAAAAGGACGCGCGGGCTCGCGAAACATGGAAGGAGTGGAGGGAGGCCTTTGCCCAGGAGTGAGACAGCGAACAAAAAACACAAAAAAAAAAAAATGTAAATACAATGAATTATGCGTATAGTTTTTTTTTTTGTAGAAAAAAAAAACTATTAATGCCTGCTATGTTAACTGATCTGCTAAACCTTGCGTAATTTTGGTGATGTGTACTTTTTCACCATACCTAATTTAGCTGTAACGATAGCTCCGCATCGCTGTCGCGTCGACTGGTAATGTACCCAAGAGACTGGCGGCATTGCCACGGTGCATTGTATGGAAATGCATAGCCTTTGGCCAAGGTAAACTCCAGCCCTTGGGTCACGGGAAGTGTCAACCAGCCGTTTGGAGATTTCGTTGAACAGACCATGAGCACTCGGACCACACGGCCCGAGGGTTTCAACCCTAAACGGCTTGCAAATATAATTACCAATAAGGTTATTTTACTAACGCCGTTTATGGTTTTCCGCAGCCGCATTAGCAGCGCCTGCGCGTACCTATCGCCTGTGAAAGGTTCTAGGTACAATCTTAATAGTGCATCATGCATGCCACGTAAAAATTTAGAAGTTATTTCCGTCTGAGCACCTATGCATTTAGTACCACAGATCCATTTGAAATACTCAATGCATAGGTGCTCAAAAAAAAAAGTTTATATGTGCTTGTTTTCAGTTAAAGTAAGGTAATTGCATTTAGGTAGGTATACTTAGCTGTTTGTTCCTATGACAGTAGTCTGATAGTCTGGTCTTACTGTAATAGAATGCAATCGTTAATAGTTGTGATGGATATGTATACCTTCAAATGATATACATACAATAAGAACTTCATATTGTGAAAATAATAACCTTTATGTCATTAACAAAAATGTTAAATAATAACGGCCCAAGGATAGAGCCTTGTGGGACACCGTATGCAACTTCGATTTATCTATATGGGTATCTCATTGAAGTCATCGGGTTCTAACAAAGATGGAACGACAACGCTGACAAAAGCTCGTCTGATGTTTTCTTCTAATACTAAAGATCAGAATAGAATAGAATAGAATACTTTTTATTATGTACACCATAAAGAATACAGATACAAATGAAGAAATTGAACATAGGGTGACACAATGGGCGGTCTTATCGCTAAGAGCGATCTTTTACAGACAACCTTTGGATGGATTAAAGCGCGAAGGAGAGATAATACTGCAGGTAGTCAGTGGTGTACCATTTACATATACAATAAATACATACATACATAAAGCATATACTTATCTATATAAATATATATATAAACAATACAATAATAAACATGAAACAGGAGGAAATCTATCCGGAATAAGTCTTCAAAACTGCATAGCTATAAAAGCACATGGGTTTACTACCAACATGACGGCTCATGTACGAGCTACGGCTCGTTCCCGGCCCGTTCCCGGCGGGTTACCGGACGTTTTACTGCAGGTAGTTGAAGTGCGAAGCACGTATTTATTTGTCTTATTCAATTCTTTTGTGACCTAAAAGCTACCAACATTCTCGTGCTGGTTTCAGTAAAATTACTAGCACATAAAGCTTTAAAATGTTGTCTTTCAAGGTGAGAGACAAATTGAATTCCGTAATATTCCTATAATTCCGTGGCTCATATATTTTCTATTAGATTTATCGGTCGAAAACCCACATAGAAGACCAGCAATTAAATATAAAAAAGGTAAAAACCAAACACGCGAAAATAACATAAAATAAGAAAATAGTCCGATGTGAAATCCGCAGTATATAAAGTCCCCAAATCACGTCCGAATACAATGACGTAGGAAAATTAAGGTGACCGTCCCCACATTGCTAAGACTAGTTAACTTCATTAGATACCTACTGCATTAACGCTTAAATGTTTTGTTCGTCTCCTGAATTAAACATGTCGTTATAATATACGCAATATTGTACTATCTGATTACCAATTTTATACCTAAGGGAGTATGTTGATTAAGGCAGAATTCTTTTAAAAGTACAACAGAGCTACAATGAAATGGGGATAGTTTTAACAACACACTATTTTCGGGTGTTGCTACATGGCGTTATACAGCAAATTAGCTCATTTTGGAACATCATCATCATTTCAGTAGAAAGAATTCCACTGCTGGACATACCCGTCATCGCCACTTCGACCGGTTCTGTGCTTCTCGCATGCAGTGGATTCCTGCGGTCTTCGGTCCACTTTGTGGGAGGCGTTCCACCGCTATGACTTCCGACGCGGTCGCTACCCTAGAACCTTTCGGTCACTTTCGGCCCTATCGGCCATCTGGGCCCCTACCCCCAGCACTTACAGCAGTATTATTTTAATATTACTTCAGTGTAGGAAGGAGATGAAGCTCTACAGGACGTATAGCTCCATCTCCCCCAATGAGTAAGATTAAAATAATGCTGCTGTTAGCGGTGATGGTAGGCCCCCAGTTCTGCAAGCAATGTGAATACTTAATACTTAGATATTTTTGACGTGCAAATTGAATGTTGGTAAATGTCGCTCAAGAAATCAGTTGCCCCGAATAACTTCCTTTTACACCCACATAATCTACTAATAACTGACCGGATTATGGTTGAGCACACAAACAAGTATCTCTCATTCTTAGTAAGATTTTATGACCTTTACAATATCGTAATCGTAATCTATCTAACTATAAACGCGAAAGTTTGAAGGAAGGATGAATGGATGGATGGATGTTTGTTAGTCTTTAACGTAAAAACGATTGAATGGATTTGGATGAAGTTTGGCAAACAGATAGTTTATAACCTGGATTAGTGTATTGAATGAATATTTCATGAAATCATGACATTTGGCACTTTCATGAACTTAGAGAGTTGTATTGCTGATTCTAATGTTTATAATTCACTTCTTCTAATGGTTTCACCCGCGTAAGTCTCGATCCCGTTGGAATATCGGGATAAATAATAATTCTGATAATTCTGTAAATTCATATTTGTTACGAGCGCTAATAATATTTAGATCAACATACAACCTGATACTGACCTGCAAATTTCAAAAAACGTAAGAAAATTTGAATTTCGCGGGCTACCCTAGTGCATCAACCTTAAAGAACATAACTTAGCTTGTTACTCAGTGATAATAGGGCATTCTACTAGTGAAATAATTTTTAAAATCAGTCCGGCAGTTTTTGAGTTTATTCATTACAAACAAAAATACAAATCTTTTCTCTTTAAAATATTAGTGTAGATGCAGACAAATACATTTCCTTTGCACCAAAAACCCAGCCTAGTTTATTACAGCAGATACAAGCATACCACTTAAATTTTAACAAATGGCCGACAAACTATAAATATTTGTGAGCCATTACCGCTGTTGTTAGCGTTATTACAAGTAAGACATATGATCTATGTGTAACTGAAACATTGCAACGCGAAAACGCCGTCCAAATAGTTCAGCGCAAATTTAACAAATGGGATTGGCCGCGGGTTGCATTGCAATGCGGGGTTTGGTCTAAGTTGAATGGGGAACAGTTTTGAAGTAGGCCGTGAAGATGGAGCATCGATTTTTAGTAGAACTACGGCTTGGAGCGTTGTCTCACGTGTGACTCGTGGCACGGCCGGTTACTGTACTTACTTACAGATAAAAGTTTGACAGAAGCTTTGCAAGTTTTTTTTTTTGATGGTGTGAAATCATCAAATGACTTCCGCCCTCCCGTTCCGCCCAGAGCGGGAGGGCGTGTCAGACATTTACTAACAAAAACCACCCGTGTTCCTTCAGTTGCGTGTTGCCAAGGGTCCCGGTATCCCTTTCGGACTTTCCCGCAACCCTAGCAGAAGCTTTGCACGTCGCTTGTCCTTTCCTTCTGCATGCTTTAATTCGATGCATGATTATGCGTGCTGCTAGCATGCGTGTGAAAAAATAAAATAGCAACCGAACCCATTGCCTAAGTAACACGCCGTTCAAATAGCACCCATCACAAGTCTCACATAATTGAGATGCCAAAAATAATATTCAAACTTCAACCAACAACAGAAAAACTCTTGACCAAAATCTTCAAGCGTCCCTAAGCCTCATATAGAAAACCGAACATCTCACCGTCCCGTGCGGAACGGTCCCGTGTATAGATGACGGAGTTTGAATGGGGGCTCCATTCAAACTCCGTCATCTATACACGGGACCATACGTAAAAGTCCATGGCTTTTCACGCACATTCAACAATTCAAGTGATTTATACAAGCAGTAAACTAAGCCGGGGTTCCGTTGTACCCCAGTGTAACTGCGGCGACGAGCGATATTACACACCACTTTTGAGCTTTAACCCCTTTGTTTTATTGTTTATTTTATTTAAGAGGAGTTGTAGCAGTATTACACTTTCGGTCATATAATGCGTTGCCGTTGGTATGTGTGTGTGGAATAAGCTGGGGTAACTTATACGCCCGCATAATTGGCATCTTTTTGCCAGAGCCTTAATTCAGTATTAATTATATTTATTTAAAGAAAATAAAACAAAAAAAGAAAGGAAATATGTCTACTATGCATATTTCAGAAGTACACGCACAGTTTTTTTTACATTAGAAATGCTTGAATGGAAAAATACGTAGAACCGTACCATTAGCTTTTTCTGACCATTGTATCTGCACACTGTGATGTTAATCACGCTTTTTTTTTGAGGGTGGGAAATCATCAAATGACTTCTCCCGCTCTGGGTGGAGCGGAAGGGCGTGTCAGACTTTTACAGACTTAAACCTACCCGGATTCCTTCAGTGGCCTGTTGCCAAGGTCCCGGTATCCCTTTCGGACTTTCCCGTAACCCTGGCAGAATGTTAATCACCCCTGAACTTAAGTTTAATATCCTCATTAACATCATTTCAGCCGAAAGACGTCCACTGCTGGACATGTGCCTCCCCCAAACTACTATCTATCTGTTGTTACTATCCAAGAATCGTAAATATTGGATTTATTTTACGGTAAGGATTAGGCCACATTCAATCAGAAAAGGTAGCAATGTCAGTACTCGAGTGCTCTTGAAACCAATTAATTAATTTGAACACTATTTCCATCGGGGATGTAACTCAGTGGTAGAGTGTCTGCTTCGCATGCTGAAAGTCCTGGGTTCAAATCCCAGCATCTCCAAAATGCTCTTTTTGTATTTTGATAGTTAGGATTGTGTTTTTTAAATGTATTGGCGTTGTTTTTGTGGGACAACTTTCTTTTGCTCGATTAGTTGTTTTAATTTTAAATACCTAATTAGTAAACATGGCATTATATTTTTATAAAGCAAGGTGTTTTTCTCAGTATTTATTTATTTAGTTATAGTGTTACATCATTCGTTAAGAAGTAAACTATTCGTATTATGTTTTTGTAATAGATATTTTCGCAGTCATAATGACAAAGCGTACTTCTAATAAAAATTAAAAAATTTCAATAACATATTTAGCTCCACGACTCAAACAAGTAAATACCTTCACAGTAATCTTTCTATCCCGCTCATCCTCCTATTGTCGTACTGTCGTACATCTGTACTTTCAACAAACACATTCAACATTTGTAGCAACGCTTTCAACAACACGTCTAAACTCTCATCGGAATTGTTCCCAAAATACATTCGCGAACAAAATGGAAACTAACAAACTTTGTGCTTAAGAATTTTCAAGTTGCCTGTACCCTCCGGTTGTATTGTACGTCGGGATGAATCATGGCGGGATTGTCACTTTTGTACGTATTTTGATAGGACGTTGCAGGTGAACTGGGGGCTTAAAACGGTCACTTTAGCAGAATCATAATATGAAAATATTATGAATCATCGTAAAATGTCTCAAACTGACAATTCTTAATACGATCGGCGTGTAATTCACATTACGAAATTCATTTGTTTGACAGTTTTCTATGGAGATTCGTAAAATGGTCCACAAATTATGAATTGCTTTTATGTCAAATTAGAGGAATTGGTAATGACAGCTGGGATTCAGGAAATGAACTGCTTTTAGAGGAACTGCTAATGTGGCTGGTTTAGGCCCCCTGATATAGGTAATGTACAGTCACGGACTTTAATTGATGGGCCACCTTCAAACTTTTCAATTTTGCAGTTTCATACATTCACGAGATTACACGATTAAACACGAACTCAAATCGTACGCTCGTAAACAAGATGACAAATAAATTACTTTTAATCGGAAATAGTCTTATCCATAGAGGTTGACTAATAAGTTCTCAATAATAAAAATAAATACAATGTTGCATTAAGTTTATACAATCTATTTCATACCGACCTCCTTTGAATCATAGCTCTTTAACTCAATAATTCTGAAAACTAACTGAAGACAGCGACAGTTGAAATATCGATGTCAGAGACGTTACTTTCGAACTTGTCGAAATTACTTTAATATTTCTCTGTACGCTAAGTTACTATCGCAACAGTAACCTAGTAACGATTGTTTATCGTTGCTAGGTTACTGTTGCTAGACCTGCAATTGGTTGACTTTGGGTAGTCACTCTGCTGTCAAGTTTGTAGTTCTGGCTCTCAGGTTAGCCAACCGGTAAAGATATTAAATATAATTTTCTTCTTCTAATACGAAGACATATTACTTTGCGTAACCGCATAAACCCGATTTGCATTACACGGCTAAAATACGAACAGTACCAGTTGGCTCATCATGTGGGTGGGTTACATTATACGTTTTTAAAGTTATATTCTAAAGTCATAGGAATAAAATATGAGATAAATTACAATGCAAATAAAAATAACATGTATCAAGTCTGCAAAAAAATTATCTCAAAATTCAACACACATCTTGCAAAAATAAATTACCCAAAATAACAACGGTAAAGTAAATTTCCTCCATTTTAAAATTCTGCAACACTACTTTTCGTTGCATACTCAATTGATATACAGTGGAAGGTGCAATTTTCCAGAATTACTCGCTTTTGTGAGATCTACAGAATGCCATCAGTAGAAAACGGGGCGGGTAGCACTTTGAATATTTCAGATATTTTAGGATACTGTAAATTTTAACTTTGAAGTATTAATGAAACAATAGAGCGCTAATGCAGGCTTTGGCACCAGCAGTTTTTACATACGCCTAAAGAAAACTGTGAATAGATTTGTGTGTTTTGCAAAGCCAGAATTCTAGATATTTTATGAATATTGTGAAATTTTAAGCGATTTATCAATAGAAGAAGCTCTTGTTTAAAAACTATTCCACTTTAAAAGTAGTAAAGTGCCTGCCTGGGTTCGAAAACACAACCAACGGCACGTAACTCGGTGCCATTACCACAGAGCTAAGTGCCAAATTGCATGAAATGCTTTGACTTTACAGTATCTTATAATTTATTTATTTTATTTTATTTTACAGTTTTAGGAAAATTACAGCTAAACACTTTTGCACGATTGAGAATGACAAAAATAAGGCCAATTAAAAGTTTTCACGGATAGAAGAGAGGATGTAAACAAAAAATATTTGAGAGGTAGACAGTATTTTGAGTTAAAACAGTAGATATTGTTAGTAAAAATGTGTTTCAGACAGCATAATAATTATTTTACCTGATCAAAAACGAAACCACAAAGAGTCCTTTTTAATTTTGAAATACCCGTATTGAAAACATCGATGTCAACGTCCCGGCAGACTGCATTATACGTATGACTCGCTCTGATTAAGTATGAATTTCGTCTGTAATTGGTCCCCACCACAGGAGTATGCAACAAATTAGGATTGCGCAGAAAAGCAGAAAGAACCCGCAGTCCGATTTTGCTTAGCAATTCGGGAAGCTCGGTCAAACCGTTAGCAATAATGAACAGATGGTCAATCTTAATCGTAAGTAAAGTAAAAATAATAGACATTAAAAAGGGAATCGTGTGTTATTCGTGTATAATATCATACATAAGCTCCTTTTTTTTTTGGGTGGGAAATCATCCAATGACTTCTCCCGCTCTGGGCGGAGCGGAAGGGCGTGTCAGATTTTTACTGACTAAAACCCACCCGTGTTCCTTCAGTTGCCTGTTGCCAAGGTCCCGGTATCCCGTTCGGACTAACCCGCAACCCTGGATACTTATGCTCCTGCTAGTCTTATTCATACTTCAGTGCGCTGGTCGAATAAGTTCATATCGTAAGAATCCTTTCTTGGAGTAGCAATATTGTGCTCGCAAACAGTTGAATGCTCAGTTCTAGGATTTGTTTACACTGATGAGAATGTTTGAAGATTTTATTTTACTTATCATTCTCGCTTGAGAGAGGAGAAAAGGCAAGGAGAAAAGATGGAGCAGCAGGTTTTTTGTGTTGGGTACTTTTTTAGGAGGTGCCTATCATTGTTACCACACAAGCCACGAAGGCCTTTTAGGGACACGACCTTCAGTTATGAAGGACGCGACTAAGAAGAGAAGATATCACTGCGATATCTTCTCTTCTTAGGCAATGCGTTGTAAAAAAAAAATTGCGAACATCTTATTTTTTTTTTACTAGGAGTTTGATTACTGGCGACATACCCAAATGTCCTTTCTTAGGTATTGTTCGTCGAGTCGTTGAGCTCCTAAAGATCTGACATGAGTTACACGATTACTAACAAACACCTGCACTGACTTCACTGACTGGACATATACAGTCAGTGATAAAAGTAGTAGTACACTAGCAAACTCTACACTATAAAACTTTTTATTTAATTCTTAATTATTGAACAAAATGTTTTATACAGAACAGAAAAACATTAAAAGAATATTAACTCTTAGCTAATGATGATGATGCTCTTAGTAAAATGATGTCACAGTGGCATCGGTGACTGAAAAGTTATCAGTTGTCATGGTATGTAATGCGGAGGAATGAGAAAAATGTCGTCAGGAAAGTTTTGAGTATGAATGTACATGGCTCAATGAGTAAGGGAAGACCAACGTACGGAATGACAGATGAGATGACGGCTAATAGAAGAAAAAAAATAATCATGTTGCGCCGACCCCAAATAAATCGGGTTAGGGACAGGAGAATGATTATTAAAATAATGAAATAGGTACTGAAATATGATTTATTTATTTATTTACTTTATGCACAAGTAAAAAAACTACTGTACAAAGGCGGACTTAATGCCTGAGGCATTTTCTACCAGTCAACCTTAGGGTGATGCAAAGACAGACATGGCAGGTGCAACATAAGATAATACATGTAACTTTAAAAATAATAAATACATAATAAATAATGTGTATTAATTAGTATTTATTATTTTTCAAGTTAACAGTTAGTTTATTTTGTTTATATGTATGTATGTATATATGTGTGTACATATATACATATATACTTAACAAAATAAACTTAGTCAGGAAAAATAACGATAGGTAGAAGAGAAAACGAATCCAGCAAATTAGCGCTGGGATGATTCTGCCAACTTCTTACGACTATGTTCACGTGCCTTCACTTTAAATGATAAGCGACTAGTTGCCGTCCTGATTTATCGAATAATTTTGTGTCAATTTAGATCATGTGTGTGTTAGACTTTTGTCGCAGACCGCTTATTCACATTACTAACACTTTAATTTGGGTCTTTGAGTAGTCAAGGAGTGCCATAGCCTTTCGTCCTTCACACCCAGTGCCGTAATTAGCCTATTATGCGCCCGGTGCGAGGTGCTATAAGCGCGCCCTTGAAATATTTTCTAATCATAACCGGTTCTGTCAAATTAAGTTTACAAAAAACTAAGTTTTTGTAAACTGAATTTTAAGTACTTGGTAAAGTTTTGAATAAGGAAGTTCAAATAAATGTTTATAAATTAGGTGACAACATTTATTCGAAAATATTTGTCAAAATTCACAATTAAACAATACATAAATGACACCAAATACTGATCAGTACATACAGTAAAGATTCAAGGCAAACCATAAACCTTACTTAAAGATTTACTTTACGCGCTTTCTTCATTGCGACGTCCTATTTATGAAAAAGAATATTATTTATTTGTAAGACTAATATACAAATAAATAATATTCGACGATTAATAGGACGACGCGACTAGACACGTATAAAGAAATGAATAAAAGGTATTGTTAGTGCCCCTAGTCTGGTCATTTCTGCGCCCCTCCAGGGTCTGCGCCCTGTGCCCGGGCACCGCTGGCACCGCCGTAGTTACGGTACTGTTTACACCATAGCCTTTAGTCCTTACCCATTCCATCAGTCCAAGATAAACTAACTATCCACCCACCACAAACACTCAACCGATGTCCGATACATCACCCGTGTCGTCATACATCGTAAAGTGAATAATATAAAAAGGAAGAGCAGACGAATACGCCGGCCGTCGCGTTAATGTTGCAGCACAATCACTGACAGCTCTAATATTCATGACTTGACGAGGTCGGCTGTTGATGTACGAAGACATGTGGATAGTCCTCTTACCAGAATAAATGTTAAGTTTTAAGAGAAAATACAACATACTTTAATTTGCCCCCTATTACGTAGGACTTAAACATAACTGGCGAAATGTGGCGAAATGTGAGTGGACTATAGGTACACCTCTGCTTAACCCCTCGAGGAATACAGGCTTGATGTTATGATGTTTATGTGTTTATCACTTAAACATCATAACATCAACACATTATGGTATAGAGAATTTACTGAGGAAAAGTGGTGTGTTATGATAAAAATGAATCTGCCTAGCCTTTTCCCAACTATGTTGGGGTCGGGTTCCAGTCTAACCGGATGCAGCTGAATACCAGTATTTTACATGGAGCGACTGCCTATCTAACCTCCAAAACCCAGGAACTGGGTAATACGATACGAGTACCCCTTGGTAAGAGTGGTTGTCAGACTTTAGGGCTTCTGACGACCCGTAACGGCTGTCAAAGATCCACGAATGACTGCCGGGACCAACGGCTTAACGTGCTTTCCGAGGCTCGGAGGAGTCTCGGTATGTAAAGATGGTCACCCATCCACCGACCAACCCCGGTAAGCGTAGCTTAACCTGGTGGATCGACCCGGTGCGGCTGTTATTACTTAGTCACAAGCTCCTCTGGTGAGTTATGATAATGATGACGATAATGTTTTTTTATATTTTTTTAATTGTTTCTTCAATTATTTGGTCGAAATTTTTAAACTAGATGGCTCTCGCATCCCCGAATTATACAAGAAAACAAGAAGTTAACAAGCATATATCGCCATAGTGTGATCACTTATCAACCTTATTGAAAGTTGAGACTCCCATGAGGTCAGGTGGAACTCAATTGGGTACTTTAGGTACTTCGGATTATCTTAAGTTTTATATGCTTGCAATTTTGAGAGATTTTTATAGAAAACTAGCTGCGCTTCACGGTTTCACCCGCATTAGTCTCGAATCTCGGGATAAAAAGTATTCTATATCCTAACCCAGGTCATGGTCTACCCATGTGCCAAATTTCATCCAACTTTGTTCAGCCGGATTAGCGTGAAAGCGTAACAAACAAACTCGCTTTTTATTTATATAAGGTGTATCTTTTCATACACGAAATATTTTAAGGGGTCATTGTACTCATCATTATGAACAACTTTTACTATGGGACCAACCCTGAAATCGCGAAAAAAAAATCGGCTATTCCCTACTTAATGTTCGCATAGCTCGTCAAAATGTAGGGAACAGCTGATTTTTCTTTCGCGATTTCAGGGTTGGTCCCATAGTAAAAGTTGTTCATAATGATGAGTACAATGACCCCTTAAAATATTTCGTGTATGAAAAGATACACCTTATAATTATTACCTATTATTACCTAATAGTTATAGTAATAGGATAGATAGAATTCCCTGTGAATTTCAGCATTTTAAAAACACACAATTTCTATTGACATCTTCAAAGTGCATAATAAAATGCAAAAAACACAATATCTTTGCGTCCGGTAAAAAAAAATAAAGCCGCCAGCATCTCACCTCAATGGCATGACTACAAAAATGTACCACTCGACAAAGACCCCTGACAAAGTTCCTTCGCTTCCCCATCTTCCCCTAACCCTTTATGACCAAAGAGGGGAGGCGGGTCAACAAGCCCTGGTCTTTGATGTAGGCTTTCGGGTCAGTCATGAATGCGATGTGTTCGAGATTTTTTGTAGTACACCCTGTACCTGTGGGGAACGTCAAATAGATTGAGTTAGAAAGGGCATTCCTTATTAAATTTTCTGTGAACATTTTTCTTTTTGATTGGTGCACAGGGACTACAGGGAGACGCTTAGGTCATTGTGGGGGAAATTGAATTTTTATTGCGTTGTTTTGTTGACTACCTAGTGTTTACGTGGCTGAAAGTTTAGCTGCTGAGTTGAAGTCCTGGGTTTGATTCTTAGGTTGGGCAAAGTGTCATTGTATTTCTTTTTCAATAGTAGCTAGTCGGCGTCTGAATTTGTGCCCGTTTTATGGCACACATTCAGACTCTGATTAGCTCGGGCTCGCCCTTTACCTCTTACTTGGTATACACATAAAGCTATACATTTCCAGTTTATGCTGATCTCGCATTGTACAGGATTTCCGTACAATGCGAAGTCAGCTTATAGTGTGTACTTTATACATAACGGGCGTAAAGTAGTTGTACCTACGAAACACTGTCCATTATTATAATATTTTGTTCAATAGGTACCTTTGAAATAGAAAACTGAAATGTTCTACTAAACCCACAAACATAATCACTTACATCTTATACCGAGTAACTGTAGGTAAACTAAATCAATTTTAAACAATGGCCGCCGAGTACACGTGTTCAATCAATCACACCACATAGCCTGTTTGAGGTCTAGACATGTTATATTGATACGCTGTATCAGAGGCCGAACATGTTTGAAACGGGTGAGGTTGTTGCGTAGCGGAGATATTACAGAAGGTTAACTTTAAAGAAAAGAAAGAATAAAATTTATTTGGAAACACAAAATACAAATAAGAAAAAATAACTTTCTAAACGACAGGTCATTATTTCGACACGAAACAATCAATCTATTTCGAAACAGCAGTTCGACTACTTAAGTATGTTGTTTTGTTCTTATACATTTTCAGGATTATTCACATAACTTGGCACCCATTTAGATCTCTATTCTTTTGTCGGCAAAGTCGACAACCACGCATATTATTATTTTCACATTTATGTTTTTGATGGGGTAAAAGTTAGTGTTAATGGACTTTTGTTCCAGAGTATTCCAGCATCTGCACTATTTGGTCAATACTGAACTGAAAGAGGTTGGATACTTATCGTGAGTATAAATATACAAAAAAACACAAAAACTCATAAAAAAAAATCTTTTCGATGACTCCATAATTTTTCAGTAGGTAGGCGTACTTGGCCGTGAATATATCACATCAAGTAGAAAAAATTCGGCCCCGCACCCTAAATGCGTAACACAATCAAATTTCAATCACCATCTGAATAATTTTGAATCCATTGCTTCATATGTTCGATAAAATTGTCTGCTCGATAACGTAAAATGAATGTTGTTGAACTGTCAAAATAAATAATATTGCTACTGTCAGTGTGTTATGCAATTACCCCGCTGTATAATATGTAATTGTTTACGTGTACTTTCTACCTATAAGTTTAACCAAAATTGTTGTTATTATGGAACAAAGCTGTTTTACGCTCCTGGGGTGGCGCTAATAACTGCGACACAGTTACTAAACTAACGCAGTTAATAAACATACACAAAAATTGTATCAAGTTTTCTGTTCCAATAAAAATTTGTATTCGTAATTTGTATTTGTATGCGTCCTCTCTGTCACTCATAACTGAGTGACGGACTCTTTCTCAAGCCCGATGTATCATTTTTACGCCCGAGTAAGATACTGTACTTCTATGTTTTTTTTCGCTTTTAATAAATTACCCCAGAACCGTTGAGATATAGTGACACATGCCAGCCATTTTGATTACTAAACTATCTGAATTATGTGGAGCGTCCCATTTCATCTGCGAACGATGAGCGAAGGCAAAGACTTTGGAATTTCATTCGTGAAAATATTTCAAACAGATTTTTTTTTAATATATCTTTGGTATTTGATGATAGAATAAAAAATTCTACAGGAATATGGTACAATAAATAAGTAATACTTAGAGACCTACTGATTAGGGCCCGCAGGCTAAAATGCCTGATTCATCATCTGCCTAACCTTTTTCCAACTATGTTGGGGTCGGCTTCCGACCTGCCTTATTTTACGTTGAGCGACTGCCTATCTGACCTCCACAACTCAGTAACTGGGTAATACGATACCCCTTGGTAAGACTGGTTGTCAGTCTTTCGGGCTTCTGACGACCCGTAACGACTGTCAAAGATCCACGAATGACAGCCGGGACCAACGGCTTAACGTGCTTTCCGAGGCACGGAGGAGTCTCGGTATGTAAAGATAGTCACCCATCCACGGACCAACCCCGGCAGGCGTAGCTTAACCTGATGGATCGACCCGTGCGGCTGTTATTACGTAGCCACGAGCTCTTCAAAAATAATACCTGTTTTCTCTGTGTTTTCTCTTCGTAAAACCACTATTTCATTCAAATCATTCTCAATTTGGGCACATTAGCAGTCGATAGTGATGCTGAGGAATCTTTCGACGCCATATTTTAGGTTGTTGTTAGGTTTACTTAAATTACATAACTTATTTAATTTATTTTCCTTCTAAGTAATATTTATGTTTAGTTAATTAAGTCACAATGTAAAAATGTATTTATTATATTTTTAGGAACTAATTAATAATCCATTTTCAAACAGTGACCTTTTTACCACAAAACCGTGTTTATCAATTGTTTAGCCTAAACTCCTTTTAAACATGACATTTCTGTATGGAGTTTGACATAAAATTGACATTAGACACGCGTTGAACAAGTGTCTAAGTTTTTGTGATAAGGCCCTATGAGTTTAGACTTTAAACCTAATTTAAAATTGCGCTCTTTTTTACTCTTGTTAAGCAAACTAGCTTCCGCCCGCGGCTTCACCCGCGTGGTAAGTCGTTAAAAGTTGGCTTTGTCCTTCCCCAGGATGCCATCTATCTCCATGCGACTTTTTTGATTTCGACAAAATTTCACGCCTAAGCGTGAAAAGGTAACATAAAGACAGACAGACAGAGGTTCTTTCGAATTTATAGTATGGATGAAATGCACTGTACATTTACCTCTATCCGATAGACGTAAGGCGCATGGTCTCAAAAACATGTTACAATACTTCAAACATTCCTTCACGGAATGTATTACAGTTCAGTCCACATTTTCCAGTTCTGTACCGTTGTTTATTTACCCTGTATAACTTCGAGCCGTGGCTCGAGCTTCAGTTTTTGCGCTCTCGAGAATGCTCTCAAATTCTCGAGTTCTCGAGCTATGTGGAAAGTAATGAAGGAGTATTTCTAAGGCTTTTCATTTGAGGACTGCACTTCGGCTTTTATTGTTTTAGACTTCGTCGTGTGCTTTTGTCAGGCTTCGCTCTTTAGGTTTAAATTGCAGTTAAGATTTACTGCAGGTTGTATAGATTTAGTGCGGAATATTAATTAAAATCTGTATTGTTGATTCAAACATCAGCTTTAGAAACAGGTAAAATTTTAATGTAATGTCAATAAAATAAACATACATAATATGGTACAGAATGCGTGATAAATAAGTCCTGCTATGTAGACATATAGGCTATTGCAAAATGAGTGCATCACCAAAACGGTGAAGGAAAACATGGTGAGGAAACCATCTACCAACCCGCACTGGGCCCGCCTGGTGGATTACGGCCCACACCCTCTCACAGAGAGGAGGCCTGTGTCCCAGCAGTGGGAATATTATAGGCTGATTATGTATTGAAAACTTAAACTGTTCGTATATTCAAATTAGAACTGTAGTTCTTTGACAATTGTATGGAATGGCTTTATCACGGCAAATTGGCGTAGGGTATAATTCAATATAATTTAATAAATAATTATTTTCCCTGAACGCACATGTAGTTTAAATAAATGATAATAAAAACAAGGATAATAAAATACATCAACAATTAACAAAGTGTATTTGCCCAAATGCTCATATACAGTTACTAATTACGTGTATAAGTCATGTTCCTCAACTTTGCATGGAAAGGGAAAATCTTCAGTGAAAGTAGAATTAGAATGAATGAAATTAATATCACTCTTGTAAGCGCTTACTTAGCTACTCACACGCGTAAGTTTTCACTTAAGTTACATGTTGAATTTGCTTACGATACCTACGTGTCGCGATAAACGTAAGTAAGGTTAGCAGAACAAGAAGTGTGATGTTTTTAATTCATAGAACAATAAAATTCTACAGTTCTTTTTTGTTTTGTTTTCCAGGCCATGAAAATGATTTGAATGTTGTTAAAAATTACGTCAATTTACCATTATTTGTTTAGAAACAATTAATAAAATTCAAAACTCGGATAAAATGTACATGCAAGAATTTAGTAAGAAGATGAGACGAAGAAGAAGAAGTTAATAAGACGAGTCTATTTAATTAACTACCTATGACATTTTTACCTGCCTATTTATTTAACATAACATAATTAGCCTATAATGTTCCCATTGCTGGGATACAGGCCTCCTCTCAGTGAGAGGGAGTAGTCTATAATCCACCACGCGATGGGCTCGCGTGGTGGATTACAGACTGCGGGTGCGGGTTGGTAGATATCACAAATGTTCTCGTTTTTTTTTTGGTTCTGGAAGATGCCGCTTTCCTCACCGCCGCTTTCCTTCACCGTTTTGTGAGCAGTAGTGATGAAATAATTTACTCATAGTAAAGCGTCTTAACTTATATTATTAATCGAATAATTATTCATAACAATCCACTTTGACATTAATTTAAGTCACCAAAATCCACCGCAATAAATAATGAATTACAGATGACAATTTAATTTGTAGGTAATTAATTTCACAACCATCATAAATCTTTTTGTCTAACGCTACTTGCGCGTGTTCAAACCATTTATTTGCGTATCTGATGGTAGAACATATTTTCAATTAAAGCTTGGATCTAATTAAATCGCGAAAGGAGGCTGTTTTCGACTTGTGGAACTTCGTCTACGTGTGGCAACATATGATGAGACCAGCACATCCCGACCTCCCCTGCCCCTGTTTCTCTACGACATTAAGACCATAAAAGGGGTAAATTGATCAACACCCAGAGGCCACCTCACCTGGCCGTGTTACGATTTGGTGGGAATACAAACGATCCCACTTAAAAGTTTTATGGGTTCCGTATAAATTCCATTAACGTTTTACGGTTTTACATTTTAAACAGATGTTTTGTAGAAAATTCGCGGTGCCATCACGTTTCATACTTCAACAGATAACTTTAACACAAGTTATGGTTGGAAAAGATTTTGGTTTTTGTTAAAAGCTTAAACTGCATGCACTTATGAGGATACCCTGAAACGCTAGAAATACTAATGACTTGCCAGAATTTTCTTCTAAAACTGTTTTACTCAATAACTATGTATACTGTTAGCTGGCTAAAACTAAAAGGTAGAAAGATATAAAACTGAACAGACGAGTCTGATCCGATCGGTTTTACTGGATGTGTGCGCATACACAATGAAGGGCTCGGCATGTTTAGCTTCAGCAATTTGCTTCTAAGTATAGTAGGCACACCAGCCCTTGTAAGGCGATCCACCTTGAGGCCGTAACAGTTACACACGGTACGGACTTGGGTTGATCAAAAGGAAAACCTGACCATGTAAAGTTTAAAAGAATAAAATGTAAGTAAAAATCTTTTTAAAAACAAGCTTTTAATGAACTAACAAGTACTAAATAAAACTTACGTAAACATAGAACTTTAATATTTTCTTAAAACCTTGAGGCTTACCTTCAAGTTCAGTGTAAGAAGGACATTTACGCCTCAAGCTTTTAGTGTCAAAGTACTTGTTAATACATAACCTATGAGTCCATTACGATGGTGCTGTCTTGTTTGATTGAGGAGTTCCCATGGCCACCTTCTGGCTTCATCATCAGACCCTGAACACCATCTAGTGTCAAAGCACTTGTCAATATATAACCAACGAGTCCAAACACGATGGTGCTATCTTGTTTGATTGAGGAGTTCCCATGGCCACCTTCAGGGTCCATCATCAGACCCTGAACACCACCTAGTGTCAAAGCACTTGTTAATACATGACTAATGAGTCCAAACACGATGGTGCTTTTTGATTGAGGTTTTCCCATGGCCACCTTCCGGCTCCATCATCAGACCATGAACACCACTTAGTATCAAAGCACTTGTCTATACATAATCAACGAGTCCAAACAAGATGGTGTTATCTTGTTTGATTGAGGTTTTCCAATGGCCACCTTCCGGCTCCATCATCAGACCTGAACAACACCCAGTGTCAAAGTACTTGTTAATACGTAACCAATGAGTCCAAACACGATGGTGCTATCTTGTTTGATTGAGGAGTTCCTATGGCCAACTTCCGGCTCCATCATCAGACCAGCTCCGTGGTATAATTTTTTCAAAATGTCTCGGTAGTTGTTTACGTATGCCAAGTTACAGCTCAATCAGATGCCAGGAAGTGCTTGAAAAATTGATGACAAAAGGAGTAACCGGAAACACATACGAACAGAGCAAGCTAATATAAAGCTTGTAAAAACAAACAAAATTCATTGACACCTGAGCATAATGTTTCCAGCGAGCCCAGTGCGGGTTGGTGGATGTCACCATGTCTCCAAATTTTCGTGGCTAGATCATGCAAGTTTACTTTCTTTTTTTTCCGTGGGAAATCCTCATGGATACCCTCCATCTGGGAAGAACAGAGCGTTATGTCGGACTCCTACCGACTAAAACTCAACTGCTCCTTCTAGTACCATGAGTTGGGGGCCCAGGAGATACTTGTACAGTCGCCGCATCCCTGACTGGTATCAGCCCGCCATGCCTACGGGCCCCATAACCAAGTGTAGCCGATTACCTTACCAACATCATAAAATCAACACTGCACAAACATCGCTCATAAAACACTTTTATACGCACTTCCTTATGCTGATTGTTCAGAAAAGAATTTTCACAGCAATCATGTTTACCTAGATGGACCAGTCATTGTCATGTGTCACTGGAACGACTCTTATTTTGTAAATAAACAAAGCTGTTGTTATTCCGACATAGTAGTCTGGAGACAGTCAAAGATTTGTTACCGGTACAAATGGACGGAAAGATTTTGTCCATTATATTGTTTTTAGTGCTATCACCTGTTTTTATTGTGAGTAGACGAGCTTTTTTATTTAATTCCATTGCTGCTGGTTTTGTGTTTGTAGTTTTTACGAGTTATTGTTCGAGTTTTGGAGTCGTTTAACCCTTCAGGGCGTGAAAGTACATGATTATGAGCAACTTTCACTAGAGACTAATTCTAAAATATCAAAAAAAATATCATCTGTTTCATACAAAAATATAATATTTACCCGATGAAAATGTATGAAACTGATGTATTTCATTTTGCTATTTCGTAGTTGGTCCCATAGTGTAAGTTGTTTATAATCATGAGTATTTTCACCTCCTAAAAGGTTAACAGTGAATTAAAAATCACCTTGTGTCCTTACTAGATATAGAAAAGAATTCGAAAAGACAGTTTAAAACAGTCGTCAGTTTTCGAATTCTTAGACTATGGAACCAACTACGAAATAGCAAAATAAAATACATCTGTTTCATACATTTTCATCAGGTAAATATTAGATTTTTGTATGAAACAGATGATATTTTTTTTATATATTTTAGAATTAGTCTCCGTAGGTACTAATTGTTATATTTCTTTACAGTCAGCATGGTCTTCAAGAGAAGAGAGAAGAGACACCCGCGCCATCGATCGAGTCCCGCGCAGGACGGTCCACTACCACACGAAGAGACATATGTTACCAGAACCCGACTCCAAGAAACGGGTTACGACTCCACGAGCTAGGGAGTTCAGGAAAAAGGTATGCGGATGTAGTTCATTATAATGAATTTATAAGTAAACTAGCTGATGCCAGCGGCTTCGCCCGCGTGGATGTCGGTTATTATTATGCTAAAACCTTCCTCGAGAACCACTCTATCCATTGGTGAAAACAGCATGAAAATCGGTGCAGTAGTTTTTGAGTTTATCGCGAACAGACAGACGGTGGAGGACTTTGTTTTATAATATGTATGGATGTCTAGTTGCCTCTGTTTGGTCTAGTGTTCGCAAGCACGACTGCTGAAAGTGAGGTCCTGGTTCCGTTCGTAGGTGTTATAGAGTTATTGGAGAGCAACAGCTGTGGCGTAGTTGTATCGGACTTGATTTACGAGTTGTAGGTCGTTAGTACGAACCCAGACAGGCACAAAAAACACATAAAATAAAATAGGTATTCCAATAGCCAATAAAGACATAGTAACATCATCAGTCAAAGTAGAAAAATATTTATTATATAAATAGTTACTTCGCTGATCATATACCATGGGCATCTTATTGATTGTGTCAATAAGTCAGTTGCTTTCTTGTTTACATTAAAGTTAGGTTAGTTTGGAATCACATTAGTAAATACGACAGAATTAGATAGACATTCAATTGATTTTTACAGTTATAGCCCATTTCCCGCCATAGCCTTAACGATACAGCTCAGGATGACGATTGGCCTGTCGCGAACCCAAACACGATGTGTTGCCACGCCGACGTGTTGACCTGATTGACTTGACGCACTGCGTCCGGTGCGCAGTGCGTCAAGTCAATCAGGTCAATCTTCATCCTGAGGATGTCTCGTTAAAAAATGAAACACGTTTCGATTACTTACATGATTTTTTATGACTATGATATCTACGTCTATTTTATTTTATACTGAACTAGCTGACCCGACAGACGTTGTCCTGTCAATTTTCTAATTTTCTTAGCAATTTTCTTAATTTTTTCTTTCATAAGAACCTTCTCCTGACAATAAAAAAGAATTAGCGAAATCGGTCTAGCCATTCACGCGTGATGGCGTGACCAAGGGAAATAGGGATTCATTTATATATATATATAGATTTCCGCCTGAATCAATTAACTAGCTCTAACAAATTAAATCTAATTCCAGCCATCAGGTCACCTGACACCTCTAGAAGAAGATGATATTGACAACGACGAAGTAATCTCTGTGGCCATTGGTCCTCCTCCAATCCGACCGAAATATGACAAAGTGCACTGGAAGCACCCTCCCAGGCCCGTTATCCAAAACATTTCAAACACAACAGCTACCAACATCCTCAAAGACGTCTTCATACAACTAGGCAGAGAGTTCTTAACGAGACAAGTGAGCGAAGACTTCATCTTCGGACAATACATAGGCAATGCAATGAAAAACTTGACAGCTGAAACAAAACTCAAAATGCAACATGAAGTCTTAGAACTAATACTCAAATATCAGAAGATCAACCAAAACGGGGTTGTAAAACTAGAAGACAAGCATGAAAATCCCTTACCATTAATGATAAAGGACATGAAGATTGAAAGCAAAAAGTTAACTGCAGCCAATGAGACGGAGGACACTTGGCCAGATTTCTCGAATCTTGCTAAAATTGTTGGTTGATTCTCAAATCTTGGTAGGATTTTTGGTTATTTTTTGTTTTTGTAACCCAACTTTTTGTTAAATACATTGCTTTATTATTATTTGTGCTTGTTATTTTCAAACTGCTGCGTTTGTGTATGGAGAAAGCTAATACCGAAATCCCACGATCCGCGATTTTGCGGACGGACACTGACGAGCCTGTACGACGTACCGTGGGAAAGACATCGGAAATTCGTCGGTGCGCGGTGCGTGGCGGTCGGTGGTCGTCTGCCGTGCGTGTCCGTCTGCAATATTGCCGATCGACGGATTCCAGCTAAGAAGTAAATGATATTATGGAGCATGATTTGTTTTATGCTCGAATCCTATATACAAAACGATTCGTTTTACTTACCAATGGTAGTTGCTTTTATCGCCAAACTGGGCATATACCTAAATAAATTCGTAAATAAATTTTACCTGCGATAGCTACTCCCATATGGGAGGGTCTACTATCCAAAGATTATGAGGTCTTTGCTTCATTATTGGTAAAGATACAAGAGTCTTAATTTTAACCAATAACGGTCCGTAAATTATACGTACATTCGCTGTCTAAAAAGTTTATCAGTCTTCAAATTAGATTCTTTATCATACTATAACTATATTCCATTTCAAATGGAGAAATTTAAACAAACCTTTATACAGTCCGTTCAAGCCATTTTGACTTCTATACCGTAGGCATAAAAGCAAAAAACATTACACGATACCAATTGTCTAATACAGCTGCCATTTGTCATGCCACCAACGCAATAGAAGTCAAAATCGGTTGATCGGACTGTAAAAAAGGCTTGTTTTAATGTCTAATCTTAGTTCAAATGGAGTATAGGTACTTATTACTTTTTAACCGACTTCCAAAAAGGAGGAGGTTCTATGGTCGTAATGTATGTTTTTTTTTTAATGTATGTCCACCGATTCATCCGTCAATTTTCGACCGATTATGAAAATTCCTTTTTTTCATTAGCTAAGAAGAAGAAGCTTGTGTGGTGGCTCCGTATAATGGTTAGTTTTTAAGTTAGCTTCAATAATACGTATTTTCCCAATTATCATAAATGAATGATGTTATTATAGGTTTCTGTCACTGTTATTTATATAGCAGATCGTAGTATTCAAAGTGTAGGGTACCACATACCACAGTAAAAAGTGAAAAATAAAAACTTTTTACAAAAAAAAGGCTTTCA
The DNA here is from genome assembly GCA_947363905.1 of Lithophane semibrunnea. Taxonomy (NCBI): domain Eukaryota; kingdom Metazoa; phylum Arthropoda; class Insecta; order Lepidoptera; family Noctuidae; genus Lithophane; species Lithophane semibrunnea. The sequence continues at coordinate 16,353,313 of OX376193.1, forward strand.
ATAAAGTTAAGTTTCTGCAATCACCATCAGAATTGTACCTCAACTGGTTTTCACGAAAACTCGTTTATTATAATAATCCTGGCTTGCCTGACAAAGGTTGGAGGTCGAACATTTTGTGTATTCGCAAACTGTCGTTATCTGACCGCAGTGTTTGACTTTAACCCGGGGGACCAGCCTTAATCCCAGATTAAAGAAACAACGGAGATATGCTATGGGCACTTATTATACTTAAACTTATGGCTGCAATTCTCTTAAAATTCATCTGGAAAATGAAACTGTAAATGACGGAAAGGGTGCGATGATGTTGAACAATAGTAGATTTTTGCATCGAGCGCAAAGTGAGTTATTAATAATAATACTACAGATACCTACTCACACACTTTACATGCTCCAAAAAGCTACCATCCTTAACACGACCTGTTCCTGACTTCTTCAACAATTTCGTCCACCTTCTCTATCTAAATTTCGCCTTACATACTTGGTCCCGACCCGTGTGTAAGGATTCTTAAACTCTCTTAAGTGAGAAGAAACGTAAAGAACCGAAAATAATAATATATAATATAATATACCATTTATTTCAGGCGACACAGGCCCATAGAAAAATACCTTAACCTAGACATCATACTTTTATAAAAACTTGTGTTAATAAATAAGGCTTAAGACTATGTTAGTAGCACTTCACTTTGCACTAGATTAACTTTGTGCTGTCCTGTGGTACTTGTCCGCGGAAGCGACGGAACACTACGTCCTGCGGCCACAAGTCTTCTTCCATGACGAGGGGCAGATAACAATTTGGTACACGCACCACGAACGCCTTGGAGTTGACGTTCCGGTGCGACAATGCACGAGGGTTATGTTGGTGCCCGAGCGCAGGCGAGGGCACTAAATTAACACGAGTGCATTAATTACTCACTTTAGCAAGGTGCGTATTCTACTTTTTCTTTCAACTACCAATGTACCTACCGTGATAAAATATACCTACTCAGGTTAGTGAAAACAAAGTTATCCCGCGACTTTTGAGGCAAAAGGTTACTAAGAGCTGATTTCATCAAAGTCAGATATCTTTTATCCATGGAATAAAATTGTCGTCTGACAGTTTTTGTACGGAAAAACTGTCAAAAATTCAAAATTTATTCGCAGGATAAGACTTATACTCGGTATAAAAGTTTGGTGAAATTCGCCCTAAGTAGTATAAATTATATTTTTAAATTACTTATTAGCTAGCTCGACTAGATTGTAATGTGAATAAAGTATCATCAACTGTGATACTTTAAAAAAGGAAAAAAAAGGAAAAAAAATACCAGTAACATCACATCTTTTTTTTTATCCTCAACCTCACCTTTCTCGCTGCTAGTGCGTACCAATGAAAATATCTCTAACTAGTGTAATCGCATTACCCGTAATAGGATTATGGCGACCGACTAGTGAACGAAATGTTCTAGATCCGCCATTTTGATTCTGTTCACGGGATTTCATTCTTTTGTTTCGATTCGCTTTGTTTAGGGATTTTGTTGAATCCAGCTTGTGGTCTCTGTGGTCGTATTTTGAAGGGATTTTCACAAAGCTTGTTGAGTGCGTTATACATATTTAAAAGTGCTTGATTATGATTAGGTTTTGGTAATTTGGGACTGTCAAAAAAGATTTTGTTAATTGTTGTTATGCAAATTAGGGTCGATTTTTCGCAGCATGTGATTCGGTCTCCGAAATGATGAATCCAAACCGTATTGTTTCACAATATTGTGAAACATTCCACAAATTCCTAAAGATATTCGTTTATGTAAAGCTCCATATACACGGTGCAAGTTTCTTAGCTTTGGCATACGATAAAATCGAAGCTACAATTGACTGGCACCGTCTAAACAACACGTACAATATTGTTGCACGTAACGGGCAATCTCCGATACCACTGGTACCACTTGATATCAAATTACAGACCACCCAGAAGTGGCCTTGACAGCAGTTGACAGATTTTCGCCAAAATGGCGGTGACATTGGTGACAACTGTATCAGGTTCATATTCAACCTTAGGAAATATAACCACGTGTCGAGCTATAGGTCTGAGCTCAAATGGATGTCCATTCGCCAAAGAAGAAGTTTGCGTGCTTTGACCACGCTTTACTCCGTTCTCAACTCTCCTACTCCTCCTTCTTATCTTGTTTCTCACTTCCAATATCTGTGTTCTTCACACACTAAGACCCTGCGTTCTTCTAACAATCTGCTCCTACTCTGTCCTTCTCATACTTCTGACTTTGTTCATTCTTCTTTTCATATTCAGTCCATTCTTCTTTGGAATGCGCTTCCTCTTGATATCAGGACGGCCACCAGTCGTTATGCATTTAAGCGGAAATTGCGGAGTTTTTTCTCAAAATAAATAGAGTAGAGTCATGTCATCACCTCTCACCCTTGAATTTGTATGTTATATATATATATATTATAGTATTTATTATAGTAAATATATGTGTAAGTATATGTATCATAAGTTTATAGCTTATTTATGTACTGTACTGCTTTATCTATAATGCAATATGATATATATTTTTTTTTTTTTTCTCTTTGTTCCTCTCAATTAGAGCACCTGCCATCTAATCTCTTCACCACCCTTGGTTGACTGGTAGAGAATGCCTCAGGCATTAAGTCCGCCTTTGTACCTTTTTTAGTGCGAAAAGTTTAAATAAATAAATAAATAAATACATTGAAAAGGTGAACAAAACCAGTAAAAAAAAATCTTGAGAAGACGTTCATTAAAATTGAATGAAATATTTGGCACATCTGCAAGTGCAACTCTGTATTTAGACGAGGCAAAACTTGCATGCATACCATTTTATGGAAATCACCCGCGTGTTGCAACACTTGCATGCAATTCTTGAATGGAAATAATTTAACGAGCTTTATGGCATGCGATTATTGCTCTTGAACGTTCCAGAAACTTGCACCATGTAAATGGAGCTTAAGTACATAGCCACCTTTCAGAAAAAGATATCGTGTAACCAGAACATTCTAATGAAGAACCTTTACCCTATCAAAACATACAATAGGTAATCAATCATTAACACACACACTCACCTACTCAAACACACACCCACTTAAACACACACCCACACATTCTGCACATCCGACCCCCATCACATACATACACACAAACACAAAACACACCTGAACATGCTGTAACAGTTTTGCAACACTCTAGAACCTAAACTTATCCTCATATTTTTAATTATGTCTCAACATTGTAGTTCGTAACCCAAGGGAAGTTGCGAGGTAACCTCATCACAAGTATCCTTATAACTTACCGGGGCTGCCTCAATTCTGTGCCGTAGAACAATTGTATGAGAAACAATAAAAACTTTTTAGTGTTGACTCCTCGTAAAATGATGTTAATATAGCCACTTGCAAGTAAGTATTTCATATCCCGGTAAAAGAAGAATTATTTAAAAAAACGATGAAAAAAAAAAAAAAACTAGGCACTGCCCATGACTTATTCCAGCATTACTTCAGAAGAAAAGTATTCCCATTGATGTTATCTTCAAAGTATATTTTCTTTACGTTTTTTATTAGACAGGATATACTGACCTCCGCTGGCCTTGACAACCCCCTATGGGCACAAAGCCAAAAGGGTGTTCAACTGCCCGTGCTACGGAAGAGGCCAAATCTAGTGGGTGTATTTGATAAAATATTATATTATTTGTGTTGCTAGTAGGTACAGTTAAAGGCAAAAACACCACATATTAAGGGTGTTTTTAATATCGTGCGGATTTCATCACGCATGCGGGATTGCCCAGCACGCGTAAGCCCCGCAAATGTCCTTTTCATACAAGTATTTTTTGTAATGCGTGGAATACGCACGCGAGACGCGAGGCGCCCGCATGCGTGATGAAATCCGTAAAACACCCTTAGCGTTTTATGCCTTTAGCGCTGTGTATAGGATTTCCGTACAATGCGAGGTCAGCTTATACTGGAATTGTACAGCTTGATGAGTAGCCGCGTGTACAAGCGTACCTTAGTAAAATTCGAAAACGTTTTTCTCTATAGAGCTATCGATTTTTTTTAAGTTTCTCAGTTTTGTGAATTGTATTCCATTTCATCATTTTCTCACTCTTGAATTTCGCTTAGTTTACACATATTTTTGGAACTGTCTGTACCTACACATTGTGAGCCCTATTTTGTGACGAATTAATCTGAAGAGGGAAAATGAATTGAGTATTATTGTGTAGCCAAATATCTTATGACATGAGGCGCGTTAGATAAGAACATAATCTGGTACCTACGTAATATTCTAAAGCGCGTGTTCAAGACATTATTACCAGCTTAGGTACAGTTTTAATTAAAATGGTAAGGTATAAAAGGGGGAGGAGATAAAGGTAAAAGGAATTTCTTAATAATATCATAAATGCATAATAATATCATAACAGCCACAATAAACACAGCAAGACGTAATCACAGACACAACCACAAACGTAATCCTCACGTCTACACAATTCAATTTAAATGAACACAGGAACACTAAATTCAGGCCATCTCGACAGATGTTTACATAATTACCGCTTCTAACATTTATGCAGGTTGACTGGAGGAGTACTCTAACTAATGGTCCACGTGGCTGCCCTGTTATTTTAAATTGCGCCGCTCCGAGAGACAGTCGCGAAAATTGCTCCAAAAGCGAAAATTCTATCTAGTTTTGTGTTTTAAAATGCAGCGCTTAAATTTTCGGGGCTGATGAATTTTTCGCGCCAACGGATACTCCAGCGGCTTTGTGTGGTAAAGATATGAAAATTTGAATTAAAATAATTCAGATGCTTTCCTTTTTGGGGATTTTCGAGTTTTGTTGCAGCTGAATTTTCGGGTGTAATAAGTTTTTTTTTTGTAGTTTGCATCTTTTGTTAAGTAGCTGCGTCCAGCGGTTTCACCCGCGTAAGTCTCGATCCCGTGGGAATAACGGGATAATAGTATCCTATGTGTTAATCCAGGTTATAAACTATCTGTTTGCCAAATTTCATCCAAATCCATTCAGTAGTTTTTACGTGAAAGAGTAACAAACATCCATCCATCCATCCATATTTACAAACTTTCGCTTTTATAATATTAGTTAGATTAGATATCTACTTTCTTTGTTTTTCGTGTGGTTAGTGATAAAGTTTCAATGCCGCCCATGGGACTCTGGCTTGGTTTCACATGCCGTCGAGAAATATCTCTGAGGGTTTCCACACGATGTTTTCCTTCCTTTACTATTTTTTGAAGCAAGTGATAAGTATACAATACCCACATGAATCCGAACAGTCACAGGTAATAATAGGTCTTTACCTATGAAATTGCCGTTCTGCAGTACTGGCCATTTCAAATCAAAATAATTTTTGTTTGGCTAAGAATTCTAATTTCAAATTAATTTTATTTTAAAAGCATGGAATTCTTTTTTCAAAAGAAGTCATTTGTTTAATGATTAGTGTTACATTTTCATCGCATTTCAATCTTTTTCGTCATCATGGATACGTTAAAAATTCGAGTAATTATGGAATATGAGTACCGTCGTGGCAGCAACGCGGCACAAGCGGCACGCAACATCAAAGACGTTTACGGAGCTAACACTACAAACCAACGCACCACCTGTTATTGGTTTGCTCGCTTCCGTTCTGGAAATTTCGACCTGAAAAATGAACCTCGCGGTCGTCCGAAGACTTTGGTCGACAATGACGAATTAAAGGCGATTGTGGAAGCTGATGATACACAATCTACGGCTGAATTAGCAGCAGCTTTCGACGTTAGCGTCAAAACAATATTGGTCCATTTGCGTCAAATTGGCAAGGTAAAAAAGCTTGACAAATGGGTGCCCCACGAACTCAATGATCGCCAGCGCGAAGTACGCGTCGAGGCGTGCCTTGCACTGCTCAACAGACACACAAATGAAGGAATTTTGAACCGCATTGTTACCTGCGATGAAAAATGGATTCTGTTTGATAACCGCTAGCGCTCAGCAAGTTGGTTGGATCCTGGTTCAGTACCTAAACAATGCTCTAAACGAAAACTTACCCTTAGAAAAGTGATGGTCACTGTTTGGTGGTCTAGCGCCGGTGTGATTCATCACAGCTTCTTACCAAACGGGGTGAGCATTACTGCAGATGTGTACTGTGAAGAACTGAACACAATGATGGAGAAGCTGGCACATCTCCAACCAGCATTGGTCAATCCCTCGTCTCCGCTGCTCCTGCACGACAACGCGCGACCTCATACTGCACAGCAGACGGTCTCCAAGTTGCAAGAACTGGGGTTGGAAGCTCTCCGTCATCCGCCCTACTCACCAGACCTTGCGCCTACAGACTACTACTTTTTCCAGAATTTGGATAACTTCTTGGCGGGAAAAAAATTCAATACCCGAGAGGCAGTACAAAATGCCTTTGAAGAATTTGTTACCTCCCGTCCAGCTGATTTCTTTAAGAAGGGCATCAATAAACTGCCACTGCGTTGGCAAAGATGCATTGATTGCATGGGTGATTACTTCGATTAATACAAATAAAAAATACATGAAAAAAATTCGTTTAAATTTTTTCATACAAAACGGCAATTTCATAGGTAAAGACCTAATATAATATATATACATATACGTGAAAGGATGAAAAATGATAAAGAAATGATTTTACTACTTACTTTTAAGTGATCTATAGGTACTCACCACCTGCCTCTTCCATCGAACATTGCTGCAGTGTCATTGACCCAGTTCTATTTAATTGTAGTGATGATGATTAGATATTTCTAATGAAGATGTATAAATATACTATTGCAATTTAGTATGCAATAAACTTCACTGTCCAGTGCTGTAGCAAAATTTGTAATGACTACACATCACTCTGATGTCACGCAAAAATCCTGCATCGCGCAAGCAGAGTTTACCGCGCGACTAGCATATATACAATTTCCCGACAACAACAGCCTTCTGCTCGCTCGATCCTTCCTTGTCTATGGAGGATGAGGGAACTTTACACCCTATTCCTCATACCTCTATACTCTCAAACCGGCCACATCACAGGGTAGTTTCTGTGCCCTCCGCACCAACGTTAATTTCTGAAACAGTATTACACAGTGTTTTTTTTTTAATTTCACCTCTGTGTCGCCAAAATCTAAGAACTCTAGGCTCCATTTCCCAAACGTACAGTTAACAAAAATACCTCCGTCTCGGAAAGCTTGACAAATCACCGACCCTTTCAGGTCATAAATCAGCTTTTTTGATTTATTAATTGATGAGGGACCAACCCAAAAGTCTGGTCCTTCCATCCGAATATCACTCAAACAATGGATTCCAACTAATCCATTAAACTTAGTAGTTTGGTCAAAGTTTCTTTGAAATACAAATATAAGGATAATTATGTCCGTAAAGTTTTGGAAGCGTGACCCAAAAGTCTGATAAATAAATAATGAAGAGAAAGTAGGAAAGTTGGAGGACCAAGGTAAACAGATAGTGAGGGGATTAAACACAAACTGAACTCAAACGGGACATGTTGATCCTTCTCATTGATTTGGACCTGGGGAAAAGTTTGAGGGTTACCTTCGCAAGGTATTCGTATTTTTAGAGTAAGGAATAGTTTCGTATGTGGTAAACGGTCGTTTGGGTACAATAAATAGAATAGTTCTCCAGACCGCATTTGGGCCATGGCAACCAATCTCAGAGGCGACCAGCCTTTGGCGCGGGAGATATTATAGTGCACAAGTATGTGCGCAGACACAAGTGCACTCTCTCTTCCCTCAATCTACTAGTCCGATGGGACGGCAATCTGACACAACCGAAGAGAGACCAGGCGCAGGACCAACTTCCAAACTCCAGGTTGTTACTAAGAAATTCCTAATGTAGAAACCCACTAACACTTTACCCGACCCGAGAATCGAACTCAGGATCCCACGTTCAGCAGTCGCGCTTGTGACCATGAGACCAACACGGCAGGTTATTAATAAATATACCTACATAATAAAATTATTCTTTGATAAAAGTGTATAATCAGACGGCTCAACGTCATCCTAGAATATTAGAGAAAATAACAGCACACTTGTAGGTACACCGATCATTATTTGAATTCTGGGGGCCTAATACGGCCACATTAGCAATTCCTCTAAAAGAAATTTATTTCCTGAATTCCCAGCTGTCATTATCAATTCCTCTAATTTGACACAAAAACAATTTTATAATTTGTAGACCATTTTACGAATCTCCATAGAAAACTGTCAATCAGATGAAATATTTCGTAAATTATGAATAACACGCAGATCATTATTATGAATTGTCAGTTTGTGACATTTTACGATGATTCATAATATTTTCCTATTATGATTATGCCAAAGTGGCCGTTTTAAACCTCCAGAATTCAAATAATCCGGATCCGTTAGGCAAAAATTTTTCACGACAAAATTTCATCAAACAAACTCAATATGACGTACCAACCCCAGTTATTAACCTTTCACAAAACCGGACAATCGCCGGAACAGTCAAAAAGCAAAAGAACAGACAGAATCAGAAGAAAAATAGTTATTCGTTTGTGGGTACACAAAGCTACAATATAGCGGGCGTCCATTACCCGATTAGGGTTCCGTCGGCCGCAAGCTTTTAACACTTTGGATGCAACAAAGGAACCCTGATTTCGTTATTTTCAGTATTGTGTCCGTTGAATTTATTTTGTATGGTTATTGCGGTGTTAAACTTGGTTATGTCTTTTTTCAGACTTTGTCAAAGACATAATTATTTAGTAAAGTAAAGTAAAGTAATATTTATTTTGTAAAAACATGAGTACAGTAGGTTAGGTCTTATAATTAATATGAGGTGGCTACATGTTTTGCCATTCATGGCGTACAAACTTAGTTGCACTAGACAACAATAACAAAAAAATAATACTATTCTACAATGTCAAAATTTAAATAGAATTGAAATTACAATGTCATGCAAACATTAATGAAATAAGGAATCAAATAAAGAAGCAATAACAATGTAAAAAAAAAATGTTGTTTAAATGGCATAAAAAAAAAATTATAACTATCTTAAATTAGAAATTTACATTAGGATAGGTCATTGTCAAGAAGATTAAGATTAAGATTTCTGAAATGTTCATTCACAGAACCTCAAAGTAACCGACTCTCTTCCTGGCCCAATACGAGTACCGAATAATTTGAGAGTCAAGAATTGAATACATACATAATCAGCCCAATTTTTGGTTCTAGGAAATGCCGGTTTCCTCACGATCTTTTCCTTCACCGTTTTGAGAGCAGTGGTGTCAGGTTTCGAACCTACAACTTACAACTCGTAAGTCGCGGCCGTTACCACTGGGCCACCACTGTTCAATTCTCTCTCATTGAATAAAACTCGACCCCCCCCCACCCTCTTCCTCTCGCATTTAAATAAAATCGTACACATATAACTGTGGCAATGTTCATTAAAAGCAACACACTTCACTCCAATAAAACATATTGATATTTAATGGATAGTTTTAATCATGACGTTTCAATTACTTAATTAAAAACTGAACTAATTGAACACGGACAGGCTATAAATGTTTTATTTTGGGTAACAGTGAGTTAACTAAAGCTACTCTTCCGTATTGACGAAATTTAAAGCAGAATTTATCCGTTTTATTTTTTACGTTATGTTTATATATCTCGCGACCCTGGGGTCCCGGACATTTGGAAGGCGTGGGGGATAATTTTAAATTGAATGAGGCACCAACCGATGATTATCCCTGTTCGCACTATGCAAATGCAGCCAAGGACAACCCCCGGTTGGTTGGTGTAGGGCTATTGTAGAACATGGAAACAAAACATATTGGCCTGTGGGTTTGGGTGGCTATAGTGGACTGGTTATCTAGAACTATGGAAGACTATGTCCCCTGCCTGATCAATGTTATGGTTTACACGGATGAAATGGCCGGGGGTGACTTACACACTCAATAATGGGCCTCCGAAAACGGTCACTAGCACATAGTGATTACATTGTGTTATTATTATTACTTTTTAATTTTATTAAAACTGATACAATGTTAAATCTGCCGCCCTGTGCTATGTGATGGAGCGCGGGGCAGTGTGATGATCGCTAAAACTGGCTACTCTCATGAGAGAGTAGCCATTTTTAGTCTTCCTCAGAAGTACTGATGACAAGGACCATTTTACCAGCTATCTAATTGTCTAACTTATTTTCGTAACCGATTAAGACTAATATGTTTCATTTTGACAGTTCAACAATATTCATTGCGTTATTTACGTTGCCGAGCAGATATGTTTTTTCGAACTTATGAAGCAATGGATTAGACATTTCTTTTAAACCGATTCCAATTCTGATTGATCGTGTATTACGTAATTAGGGTGCATAGCCTAATACGAGTACCTAATACTAACAAATGAATAAGTACCTACTGAATATTCTCTCCATAGCCGACTCATCTCATACGTCGGCCAATTAAAGCGACAATACCTTCTACTCTTAAAGGTTCTTCTATCTATTTGAACACGAAAACAATGTTTGATCTGTATGTATAGGGTCCGGATATAAGCTGGCCGTAATTACGGGTCTAAGTATACGTGAGACCGGTTTTAGGGAAAGAGGCTCTAATTAGGGTCGTTCCAAAACTTTTATAATTGGACTCTTAGCCTGACCTCTCGACTGTTAAGTTGAGAGCACACTGGCTGTAGGAGAATTTGGAGGGGATGGTGTACTTTATGTACTTGAAAATTTGAATTGGGGCCATCGAAATTCAGACGTGACGTATCGTATTTTTTTCAACGTTGATTAAGTGAGTTTGAGACCTACTATCAATGTACCTACAATTTATTTTATTTACAAAATTGAGGTGCGTACTCTTTATCAATGGCGATTTAATGAATAGAGAGTACCTATCAAAACATCGTAGAAATGTTTGATATCATCATCAACTAAATTAATAACCAGTACAAGATAAGAATAAGAATAAGAATAATTTTATTTGTTCCAAAATATACAGACATAAAATAATAATATGGTGATACACTATTTAATTCTATGTTCAGATATTGAAACATCTGTGTCTGAACTAGATATAAAATATCTGTATTTCAGACATCAGCGCTCTTCCCGTAGGCGACACTTAAAAATTAATTAAATTGTTTGACCTCTATACACATCTATAATAGATTGGATAGAACATTATAATAATAAAATAAAAGAAAGTGACAAATATAGAAATACAATCTTAAAAATTAGATGTATTTGTGATGGCCTCCGGTGAGTAGAGTGTAAATGAGTGTATGTGTGTTGGAGGGTGAGTATTATTGTAAGCTATTTTACGATCGACAATAGGTTTTCGGTCTCAGTGTAATTTAGCTTACGAATGCGGTCCACTACCGTAATTTTACATTTGCTCCTATTTAAGGGATATATCTCTATAAGCTTATTTACTCTTTCATACAGAAAAGAGCCCAGGAAACAATAGTGCTTTCGAACGTATGGGTGTTTAAAGGTCGGTAGATCGGTGTGCGTAATGACCTTTCGTCTGCGCTTAGATATATAAGAGGACTTGTCATATTTAGTATGTTTATGATGTCTCAAGACTGCGTGCAGGATAAAGAGCTGCCGGACAGTAAGGACTTCACACGACTGGTACAAAAGGTATGTTGGGAACAGATAGGGTCGGAAGGTGCTGACTTTGAGTACTGCTCTTTGTGCAACTTCCAAAGGTTTGAGTATAGTTTGTGACGATAGATGATTTATTATGATTTATTTTAGGTAGCACAATAGACTTTGCATAATTATCAAAGATAGCAATATAATAAGTCTTGTAGGGCCTATTTAATAAAACCAACTGGTGTCAGGAGCCAATCCGACAATTTTGTATGATTTTTAAAATAGTTTTTTATGCTTTATAAAACACCTATCGTGATTATTATGACAATTGTAGGAAAAAATGTAGACTGTATTTTTATAGTTCAATAAAATTACGAATCACTGTCACAAATGACTAATTTGGCAACATGTAAAGAGAGTAAAAAACCATAAATATATTTTAAAGTAAAGGTCACAACAACAATTTTATTATGTTTTTTTTTTACGGAAATGTGGACCCTGTATGAGACTCGCGCCGACCACGAAAGCATGGCTCAAACGGAGACAGATACATAAAAATAAGGCTACATTAAAAAAATTACACTTTAAACTGCCTCAAATCCAAGTGTGTCCTCACCTTAACTTAGAAATCCATTCTAATTAATCATGATTTATTAAAATTAATTCGCTCAATAAAGGTAATTAAGTCAAAGGAAATTAGAGACGGAGGGAAGTCACCACGATAATCCTCCTCGAGGGTAATCAGTGTCCGAGCTATTTATAATGGTGGATGATTGATTTGTTGCTATTTTAAGGTTTGTTTATTAATTTGTAGCTAAGGGGCTTGGCCATGGTACTTAATGATTTCCTTATCAAAATACAATAGACGTAGATATATTTAGTAACCTATTCCGCTTAACTAGTCCTCAACGAGGCATCCTCAGGATGACGATAGACCAGTCACGAACGTGTTGCCACACCGAGCGCTGGACGCAGACACGCTCTGCGTCCAGCGCTCGGTGCGGCAACACTGAGGATGCCTCGTTGAGAGGTGAAACACGTGTCGATTTTTTACAGGATTTTTTATGACTCTTGAGGAATAGTTAAGCGGAATAGGTTACTAAATATATCTACGTCTATTGTATTTTATAATAGATTTCCGCAAAGTCACGCCTGAATCAATTAACCATTTTACACATCCATTCACGTCGATTTTCCTCGAACGTTTAGGCACCTCTGCCTAAAACGTATGTTAAGTAAGTACGCCCGCACTGATTGACTAAACATAAACTATTGTAAACACATACAAAATCAATTTTAATGAGAAAATGTATGTCATCGCGTCAAAGATATCAAGGTATTTCACAAAGTACATCCATCATCTTCATTTGACTGTTAATACCTGAAACGCAAAACAATTCACTTACCAATTTATCCCAACATTTACTAAAAACTTACCCCTTTTTACTATTTACTTACCCTTTTACCCCAAATAACCCAACCACAACAACAGCAAAAAGCATTCCCACATCAAATCCAATGTTATACAGAAGAGAATTTGATTTTACTACATAAATAGATGCCTGCCATAAGACTTGGGGCATAATTGCGCTCCCAGCGGACTATAAAATTGTGCCTAAAAGCAAATAGTAATAAAAAGAAAGAAAATTATCGTTTACACAGAAAGGTTCGCGGAGCATGAGCGCGGTGCCACTGTAAGCGGATTTATGAAAATGAGTTGTAACTAAAAAAATTTTTTTTAGTTAATTGATTCAGGCGTGACTTTGCGGAAATCCATTATAAAATACAATAGACGCTGATATATTTAGTAACCTATTCCGCTTGACTTCACTTCACTCTGCGTCCAGCGCTCGGTGTGATAACACGTCGCGTTCTGGTTTGCAATTGGTCAATCGTCATCCTGAAGATGCCTCGTTGAGAGGTGAATAACGTGTCGATTTCTTACAGAGTTTTTATGACTCTTGAAGAATAGTCAAGCGGAATAGGTTACTAAATATATCAGCGTCTATTGTATTTTTTTTTTATTTTTATTGTATTTAATATTTACGGAACCCTAAAAAGAACAAACAGGAGGATTTAATAATAATATAATATATTATGTCTGTTCTTGACCGCAAATACGAAATTGCCCCGCAGATACGATATTTAAGCATAGTCTATACAGGAAGGTACACCTCTGTTGTTTAATTTCATTGTTAACGCCAATGAGGTCACTGCCATTTCACAACCGACCACTGCCACCACACCCAAGCAACGCTCAGTTAACAGCACCATCACTAAACCGTGTTAGTACTCGGTAAATTAATTTCTACCCTCAAAAGACGTTACCCACTTTCAAAATACGAAAACGATATCGTGGAAAGGGTTGAACTTCATTTTTTTTTCAAGTACCAACAGTCGGCCCCACTTTGTTTGATAATACCATGAGCCGAACTAACGTAGTACGGAGTTCCATACAGAAAAAGTTAGGAGGTATCGTGGAACACTTTCGCTGATTATGTCTGCCATCAGGGAGTGGTGACCAAGTGGTAAAGGCCGCGACTTATGAGTTGCAGGTCGTAGGTAACCAGACAGGCGCTTTACTCTGTGTAAATTATTTCATCATCACTGCTCTCAAAACGGTTAAGGAAGCCCTAAAACTAAAAATTCAAGACATCTGACATCTACTAACTCGCGCTGGGCCCACGTGGTGGATTACAGCCTGCTCCCTGTCACAGAGAGGACCTGTGTCCCAGCAGTGGGAACGTAAGCTGATTATGCATATAGTATGTTTTCAATTTCAAGTTTCAAATGTTTTTGTTTTTTAATACAGAGCCATCTATTATAAGCGTATGCTGATTCACTGTTGTTGTTATTGTTGTTGCATTGTTACCACTGGTGTGCGGTCTGCTGTACCAGTAACCGGGAGTAATGAAACACAAACAAGCTTTAGAAAGGTCACACTCTGGTGAGTGTAAGAAAAAGAAATAAAGAATGAAAGAAATAATGAAAGAAATAATTGAAGAAATAATTAAAGAAATAATGAAACAAATAATTAAAGAAAGAATGAATGAAAGTAAGGATGAAAGAAAGAAAAATAATTTATTTAGGACGCGCACAAGAAATACAAAGATTAATAAAAAGGAGCATTTAAAATTAAAAACATTAATAAAATATAAAACCGAATATTTTCTTTATCTTGCCACATACAGGTACTATATTCACGAAGATCATCATGTCATTTAAGCCGCTCACAGCAAACCAACATAGGCCTAAATAGAAAATTACAGTCCGAACATGAATTACTCCTCTAAGCATCCAACACAATCAAATACGTTGCCATTATTAGAGATCCTGCTAAAATCGAACTAAAATCTCTCTCCGATTCCCGCTATCAAATTGCAATTGAACACTGAAAAGCCTACAATACGTCACCATCGACAGCTCATTCTCAATAGTCACGAAATAATAGCTCTACAAATTGAATCATTCACAATTCAATCAAAAACCAACCTTGCTTGTCTACAAATAGGATAGTTAACAATCGCACTGAAAAATTGGTTCAGCGACATGAAGCGTCCAGTTTAAAATGACCTGCAGCGACCAGTGTTCGAAGTTTGAATACAGGTCAAGTAGTAATGGATGTTGGAAGCAACACATCACACGTCAGCAGAATCGCAACGCCGACGAGAACAAAGTGCATGTAGTTAAAGCGGATGCACAATAGCGCCATCTATATTGGCCGGTGCGAACCCTCGTCCCCGATCCAAAATGGCGACCGTGACGAGTTGTCGAAGCCTCGACACATTGTGACAGTGAGAATTACACAGAGTAGTTAAAAGCAGAGGGGATTAAAGACTTAATGAATTTAATAGAATTATTCAACATTTTATTATACAGTTTCATTTAAATCGGTCCTGTAGTTTTGGCGTGAAAGCGTGACAGACAGACAGAGTTACTTTCGCATTTATAATATTAGTAAGGATAAGGATTATTAGCATAAAAACGTTATTTTTGTTATACAACCCGGTGGTGCCTGTAAAAGCAAGGTTCGACCCATGCTCGCCCCTTATTCCGTTTCAGGCAGCCATCGTTTTGTAATATTGTGTAAAGTCGTTATTTTTAAATTAGGAAGTATAATTCTAAGTTTGAAATTGTATTTTTTTATTGATTAAAGACTAGTTCCAGTCATTTCGAACGTTTAAAAAAAAAATTGTTATCAACCGCCATTAATATGTATACTGGATATTATAGGCCTCCCCCAAGGTCACCGCGACTTCGATTGGTTGTATGCTTCCCGTATCAAGCGGATTCCTGGGGCCCTCATAATGCTATGTTTACATTCGCTTGAAATAAAAAAAACAGAGACATCATTTTATTTTTATACTGATAGAAAATAGAACAACAAAAACAAGGGTGTTGGTCGAAGTGGCTTGAAACAGTATAAAATAATGGTTGCCTCTGTTTCACACTACTCTGTAGACAGCTCATCTGTACGAAAAACATCAGAATCGGAACTATGTCAATATTCGTTCTAAACATCAATAGACACAGCGTGTAAACATGAAAAAAAAATGTGTTTTCACAAAAATATTTTTTTACATGGTTTATTATAATACTCTGCCAAACTGCAAAGCAATTTGTTGGTAGACGCAGCTCCTTTTTACATTTATACATAATTTATAATCTAAACTTTTTGACCTAAACTTATTTTTATCCTTATTTAAAAATTAATACCTATGTTTTTATTCCACAATGTTGGTTAGTGCACCTACAACTGTTTGTCTCTGCATCACCCAAAGGTTGACTGGTAGAAAATGTCTATGGCATTAAGTCCGCCTCTGTTTTGTGTGCTTAAAGTATTAAATAAATAAATAAATACCAAGTCTTACAGTAGGGAATATACAGATTATTTAAGTATAACAAAAATTAAGGCAAAAGAAGAAAAAAAAATCTTATTACAAAATACACTCTTGGGCTTTCAAACTTTCACCATATTTTTTTACTACTACTGTACCCACTTTTTCTTGAAACTTTCACTTTCTACTTAGCCTTAGAGACAAGTTATTAATTATGGCAACGATCTTCATTATACGTATAAAAGTTTAGGTTTCATCAAGTTTTTAAGACACTTCACAATTCTTAGCTTATACATCACTTTTTGGCGCCTAAGGGACTCTCTTCTAAATCTAGCGATTTAGAACGGTCCCCAAAAAAAATACCGTATTTAAACACAAGGTAAAATTGAGAGCAGTGGTGGCCCAGTGGTAACGGCCGCAACATCGAGGTTCGAACCCTGACAGGCACTCTACTTTGTGTAAATTATTTCATCACCACTGCTTTCAAAACGGTGAAGGACAATATCGTGAGGAAACTGGCATGTTCTAAAACCAAAAATTCACACTCCCTCTCACGGAGAGGAGCTCTGTGTCCCAGCTGTGGGAAAATTATAGGCTAATTTATGCTAAGGTAAAAGTAAATAAGACAAAACTCGACAGACGTAATGGGTGCGATATCTGAACATGATACCCAACACTTATGTGGTTTTGCTAGCTGATTTAATTGGACCCTGTGTATCACGTCTTCTCAATTAAAAAAAAACTTTATTGCAAAAAAATATTAAAAAGGGTTTACATTGGCCCCAAACTAGGCAAGCCTATATCTTGGGCAGCATTAAGGAGGGTTTTCCATTTAAACATTTTTTTTTTTTAATATCTTCGGAAACAGAATGCTCAATAAAAATCTAAAAATAAAATTAAAGTAAACTAGTATCAAACAAATCGAGAATAATAGAAAAAAATGCTACCTATTATGCGAATGAGTATGACAATAATTTAGAATCTAATTTCCTAATGACACAAAATAAATTATTTAAAACCTCCACAAAGCCACTATTTACTACCACTATTCCGATGAATATTCCAACGTCAAAATAATATAATCCCACGCAAGCAGTTTAGCCTTTATCTTATACCAATATATAGCTTGTACCTACATACAGCCGATATTAGTTCACTATGGCAATAGCATCGACTACAAACGCTGTTATATTGCCGCCGAGCAAACAGACTCACACAAAGGCGGGCGACAATATCCTGATATTTTCAATCCTCTCTGTAGTTATTGAGTTTTTAAAGAGTATGGCGGAATGTTGCAGAGTATTGTGTTGTCTTTGTATTGAAAAATCAGTCATGTTGTTAATCCCCCGCGTTTATAAGACGCCCCAGGCTATGAAAATAGAGAAAACGAATTTTCCCAGATATGAGACCTAGCTAAGTAAATTTTTCGCCTCCGTAAACCCCTATATTGCAACTTTCATTGAAATCGATAGAGCCGTTTTCGAGCACGTCGTGATTACAAAAAATATATTATATATATAAAAATACTAGCTTCCGCCCGCGGCTCCGCCCGCGTGGTATGTCGATAAAAAGTAGCCTATGTCCTTTCTCAGGCTCTAGCTAGACTATCTGTTTATCAAATTTCATTTAAATTGGTTCAGTAGTTTTGGCGTGAAAGCGCGACAGACAGACAGAGTTACTTTCGCATTTATAATATTAGTAAGGATTGCTCATTTAATATTATAGGATAGGAACTATCCTATCCTATAATATTAAATGAGCAAAATACATGTAAGTATTTAGTCACTTAGGTACTAACCTAAGTGACTAAATACTTACATGTATTTTGCTTACAATAGGTACTAGGTTAACCTCTTCGTATTAAATGAATAATTAAATAACGCCAGACATTCATTATTAGGTAGATACTCGTAAATAAACATAATTAATCATCAGACTCTTATGTCATAGAGTTACTAGGGTATAATAGTCGTTGTAGTTCGAAACACAAACCTAACGCTTCTCACAATCTTATGTGACACATATAAGAGATGCATCGAATTTAAAATGAAGACATATTGAAACAAACATTTATCTCACCGCATTGTAGAAACATTAGCGGTGTGACCACGAGTCCGAACTACAGGAAAATCATTGCTGTTAGTCACACTGGTGTTACAACCTGGTGTGACCACGAGTCCGCCACCAATAAATCATCCCGCCATATCATCTTCCACACTATCCATTCATCTTTAAAGCTCCTTAAGCCCATTAAAGTCAGGCAAAAAGTGTCATAATCATGTTCCAAAACAAAACTTGAGCTTTCATCGAACAGATGATAAGGTAGGTAATGCGATACTCATTAAAACTTCCCTGAAGATCCTTGCTCTCACGAGTTAGTTCCAGTGCTTGTTTAGGAGGACCGTTTTGGAAACAAGCCAACGGAACGCAGCGATCACAGCGAGGTGATGCTCATCTTTTTACCCGACTACGGCGAAAAAAAAGGAGGGTTATAATTTTGACCGGTATGTATGTATGTATATATGTATGTATGTATGTATGGATGTTCATCTGTTCCCTCTTATCTTCTAAACCAATCATCACAATTTGACAAATGAAATATCGTTGGAAGCGTCTTGATCGTCTGCTGGTTATAAGCTATGTGTCGTCACATTAAATTAAAAATGGAAAAGGAAATAAAGTAAGGAACTAAAAAAAAAAAATCGTTTAATCGTACCATGTTGGGTATAAAATAAAAGGGCTTAATGAGCACATTTCAAAAATATAAATATTATAACCCCAAAAGAATTTTAAAAAAATGAAAGTAATAAAAACTAAAACCCAACTACGACCGAAAAGGTATAAACAAGACACCACAGACAGACAAATTAAAAATCCGAAGTCACACGTGTTAGGGCATAGATCGAACAGATTACGTGTGACTCCGGATTTTTAAGTTACAGTTAGTAAGTAAGTAAGTAAAATTTAATTTGTTTCAAAATCAAAATCAAAATATTTTATTCCACATAAACCTACATGGGCACTTATGAAACGTCAGAAGCTAGGTGCACGGTTCCAATTGGTCGTTTCCTATGGAGAAGAGCCGGCAAGAAACTCCATGGTTACTCTTTTAAAAATAATTGGCTTTTACAACACTTTCAAATTACAGTGTTGGTAGGCATGGGGGGACAAATTTCAACAAGTAAGTACCAGGTACTTAACAAAAATAGAAGATGTTCAATAAATCTACAGTCCAATAAGCCTACAATGTTCTCACATTCACAAAATAGAAAATAATCTATCTAAAAGACTAATGATAATAAAATTAGAATTCATATAAAAATAAAAACCTATTTAAACCAATTGACGTGATTGCTATTACAACTGTAACAAATTGAATAATTATAATCCTGTCCACAAAAGCCACTAAGAGTTGAAATTAATTGGATGTATATAATGTCAAATACAATGATTATATGTCAAGGATGAATGTAAAGAAAATAAACATGGTAATTTGGGAGCAGTTAATAGACTTACATAAATATGCCGTTAATGAGGTACCAGGGAAGCCACATGTGCAGAAGGAATTATTGCCAAACTTCCTTGTCTTCAACGTAGTCTTTAATCTTATAATATGCTTTTTTGATAAGGACTCGTTTGATGTGGGTTTTGAACTTTCCATCGCTAAGTTCTGTAACCGACTTTGGCAACTTGTTATAGAAGCGGATACTGTTTATTAGAAATGACTTGCTTGTTTTAGTTAATCTAAATTTAGGTATGACCTGATGCTGATGACCATGATGATGGTTTAAACATGGTGTACATGATACATTGCATGCAAGATAATACAGATACAGAAGTTCTAACATGTTCAGCCGCATATTGTGGCGTACAAATTGGTAGGAAGAGATGGTGCATAGACCGTGATAATATTCATCAAAATTACATTATAGAAATTATGTAGATACTTATTAAGTCATCATTATTCATTAAAGATTAGGTCATTACAATATAATTTGGATAAAATTAAATGTCAAAGTAGTCATTAAATAAATTAGTCAATAAAAACATGAATAACTGTCATTAAAAATTCAATTCCAAATTAAAATTATTCCACAAAAATACAATAGACCACAATAACATGTCAATAAAATACAACATCGTCATCTCAAAAACGAAGAAAAATCGTCCTCTTTCATAAATTCTGCTATACTGTAATATGCTTTTTCAGTTAGTAAACTCTTCAATTTACTTTTAAGAGCAGATAGATATATTTAATGTTCTCCATGATTTGGGCAATTTATTAAAGATGGTCGGACCCATGCAAAAGATGCTCTTACGCACAAGAGCGGTTTTAGCGCCGTGAACACAGAGTTTGAAGTTATCACGTCTATTCCTAGGGACAACAGCAGACAAAAGCTGAAATAAATGATTGTTCAATTTAATGAACATAACTGTTTCCAGGATATATAATGAGGGCAATGTCAATATCTTACGTTCTATAAAATAAGATTTACAGCTGTCCGTTGTTTGCAGTCTAAAAAACGATCTAATGCACCTTTTCTGTGCTCGAAACGCTATTTCATTGTCCGTGCTATTCCCCCAAAAGATGACTCCATATCTAAGAATGGACTCGGCTAAACCATAGTAAGCAGTAATTAGCGCATCTGTGTTGAGAACCACAGCAAGCTGTTTCAGAGCGTAGGCTGCACTACTCAGTTTCTTACTAGGTGCCTCTATTTGAGGTTTCCAATTCAATCTAGAATCTATTATTAGTCCCAGAAATTTTGTTGTGTCAGCTTCATTGATATTTATATTATCAAATTGAATATTAAGATTGTTGATTGTTTGTGTACGTTGTCTAAAGTGCATTAGTCTTTTTTAAATTAATTATTAAATTATTATCATTTAACCAATTTATAATAGATATTAGGGAATTATTAATGTCATGTTCATATGCGTTTATGTCATTACAAGCTATTGTCATAGTGCAATCGTCAGCAAAAAGTGTCATCGGTTGTTTAGTTACTTTAGGCAAGTCATTTATATACAGGGTGAACAACGGAGGGCCCAATATACTGCCTTGAAGAACTCCGTACATAACTTCGCGCTCCTCTGATCTTGAAGTTTCTTCCCGTTTACTTTTTTATTTACGAAATCCCTTTTGTTCGTCACTTAATATATTATATTTTTCTAAATAATTATTAATTTCACCATATATATATTTTTCGAACACCTTAGACAAAACGGGTGTAAGTGCGATCGGTCTGTAATTTATCATTAATTCATGATTATCTTTCTTATATAGCGGTTTCACTATAGACTTCTTTAATGCATCAGGAAATATACCTGCACTTATGCAAAGATTAATAATGAAACACAAATGAGTACATATTTCCAATGCAACTGCTTTCAATATTTTTGTGGCAATACCATCGTAGCCAACGCTGTTCGTGTTTTTTAACTTCATTATAATATTTAGTATATCATAGGATCACGGAGCCATAAACATAGAATGTACTCTGCTAAGAATTAATGACGTTGAGTTTGTTCCCGCGTTAATCGTTAGTTGTATTTTATCTATAAAATAATTATTAAATGTATTGGCAATGTCCTTTGGGTATGTGATGTGTTTATTTTCAAATTTGATGTAGGAAATTGAGTTTTTCGGAGCATTATATTTACTCTTATTAATTATTTGCCACGTAGTCTTAGACTTGTTATTAGATGTTTTAATATTGTAATTGTTTCGTGCTTTCTGAGTTAGATTCATAATTCTTTTCAGTAATTTTGAATATCTTTTGAATTTATCTCTATTAGCTTGACTTGGTTTTAACCTATAATCCCATAGAAGCTTCCGTTTGTTTTTACTACACAACTTTATCCCACGTGATACCCAAGTTGGTTTTTTAGTAGTCTTAATGATAATCATTTTTCTGGGGAAACATTACTCTTAGAATAATTGGAACGTTTCAATAAAACAGTTATAGGCTGCATTAGGATCGTCCATCTCGTACATGTCTGAGAAGGATAGACTACTTAGACAAGTTTTGAATTTTTCTATATTCACCTGACTGTAGTCTCGTGTACTTTTGCGATAATACTTAAGAATATTATTTCTCTTAACGGGGCACTTTAACAGTTGCGCTGTGTGGTCGGATAGCGCGAACTCCAATACTTCTGATCTACAACGACCCTTGTTAAAATTATCTAGGCATGTTTGGCTCGCAGCCCGAGTAGGTTGTCTCAAAGCAAGTTGTAAATTGAAATTCAAAAGAATACACTCAAAATCAGCTGACAGTTTACTTCTCTTCAAGATGTCGATGTTGTAATCACCAGCTAAAACTATATTCTTACATCGTTTCTTTGATAAATATTTAAAAAGATCTTCCAGTTTATCAAAAAACTCATTGATATTATTTGAGTTTGGTAAACTCTATAAACGCACACAATTATAATGTTGTAGTCCGTGAATTGAACTGCACAACACTCGAATATACTTTGCGAGGACATGTTTGTTACATTGGCCAATACCTCCCATTGAATACCATGCTTAACAAGTATACATGCACCGCCTCGCTTACTTGTCTTTCTACTATAACAAGCAGCTAAACTATAATTAGGTAAGTGTAGCTGATTCTCACAGCCAGCCATCATAGAATGCTCTGAGATGCATATTACATCTACATCGACATCTCGTTCTAAAAGTTCACATAAACATACTGAGAGAGCGTCAGATTTATTAACGAGACCGGCAATGTTCTGTTTATGTGATACATAAATATTTAGTCAAGAAAAAAAGTGTCCTTATTTGTCAAATTATTATCAATGGTTATGTCAATTGTATCACTTATACTATTATTATACTGTATGTCAATTATTAAACTATCTATGTCCTTGAATATTATATGCATTCCATGGTTACTTACTAAGCCAGTTCGCTTATTATACATTCTGTAGTCAAATGATAAATTTAAATTACTGTCTAACAGATATAAATGTTCATACGTCAGTACATCTAGATACAAGAGGTTGTTGAAAGTTTTTATTCTACTGTTAAATAAATTAGCATAGTATCCATTATTATACGTCGGTAAACAGATGATAACATTCTTATGATTTACGTTTTGAATAACTTCTCTTATACGGAATATAATTTCAAAATAATTATTAGTATTTTTGAAGTCTTCATCACCTAAAAGAAGTACACAAAAGTCATTCATGGTGAATTCCACGAGTTTTTCTTTTAAACCGTTCAATAAATGTTCAGTTTTCCCGTTACGTATTAAATACTGACAACAGTCAAAATTGTTTGCGAAGGTATTTTGCGCTATGGGAAGTATCTTATTCGTACTATTCGTGCTCAGTATGCAGAGTTTATTCTTGTGGGTAAAGCTGGTGGCTGGCAGCTGGGTTTCCTTACAACATGGGGTCACTTTTTCAAAAATTTCCTGGTTACTTGTAGAATTTCTTTTAGAACATTTATCTTGCTTCGGTTGTTCTATATTAATCATTAACAGTCAATCCATAATAAAGTCATAGAAATAAGAGCGCACCGTATTGTTATTATGTTCGTCAAATTGTCAACGCATCGCTCTCTTGGACAATTTTGAACCCAAATTAATAGTACCAAGGCCGCTTATCGACTGTTGCTTCGCGTCCGTATCGTGTCTTTCGACCAACCAAATCAATTTATAGTGACACGACATGACGCACCGAATCCGCGCTTCGCCGCTTCCCCGACATCATATCGTACCGCGGTGCCGATAAAGATTTTGAGGAAAAATTTATTCGTCACAATCCTTATCGGCAGCTTATCCGCGTTCGGAACCGGAACCTTTGGATCAGTACCTCTGGAGTTACCCACCACTAGTATATTCTCAGTGTCCGGCAAGCTTTACGAGAAGTGGCCGCATATGATGCTCTAACATCATTGGCATCCGCACCTCTTAAGGCTTATCTATTCCTTCCTTAATTTGTATCGTCGTAGCGTAGTGTAGTGTTTTCAAAAACAAATAAATATGAAAATATTTATTTTGTTTATATTCTCATCTTTTTTTTATGTTAATGTGTCGGGAAACCTGTTTGATTTCGGCGCAGCCCTTGTTGCCAAGACCCTTAAATGTAAGTATCAGGTTATTTCTTTTGTTTATACTTTTGACACGACAATATTCCGGGTCATCAAGATGTACTCAAGAAAACAAGTAAAACAGATTTCGAAAATAAATGTTGGACCTTTATTTTAGACTGATTCCTTATTGTATTTTTTAAATCTTACTACTATGACGACAAGATTTTCATAATCTATCATAAGATCAATCGTTAAGGCGCCCTTAGAATCGACTCTGGTGGAACAGTTTCTATGAAAACTTCACGGGAATTCACGCGTGTTTAATTATGTCAACCTTTCAAATTCAAATTAATCACATTTGTGCATGAAATATCATACTATTGTACATAGACTAACGTACGTACGTACGTTTGTTTATATAAACTGCTTCGTTGGTCTAGTGGTCGCAACCGCTACTGCTGAGCATGAGGTCTTGGGTTCGATTCCCGGGTCAGGCAAAGTGACATTAGATTTTTCCATCTGGGATTTCTCAGTAGCAGCCCGGAGTCTGGATTTGTGCCCGGTTGATGGCAATAGGCTCGCCCCCTATTACATGGGACTTAAACATAACTGGCAAAATGTGGGTGTACTATATAGGTACACATCTGTCTAACCCTTCAGGAAAAATAAATCGTTTTTCGTGTTTGTGTGTAGGTCTGCGTTGTTCTTTTAAATCACACAACAGATTTTGATGAGGTTTACACCATCGATCGTTTGGAGACGATATGTACATTAACATTAAAGTTAAAAATAACTAAGAAATCTCAATGTTTTGTCAAGTCGTAAAAACCGCGCGAGTCGCTATTGAAAGAAAGAACATTATAATATTCAAAGAGATTATACATTCTCAGACCATAAATAAGTTGTTTTGAGTTTGATTGGGGCAATGGGCTCCCGTGAATGTGAATGACTATTACAACGTTAAATTGACAGGCTTCAATCAATAATTTCAGGTCGACTCTCAAGAAACTTGGCCCTGGACGTCAGTAAGATCGACGTGTACTTCTACGATTTCCAAAACCTCGTCTCCAGATCCTACCCTGTTGACAAGGCTGCCCGAGGAATATTGTCTATAGAGAATCTCAACAAAGCGAAGAAATTCTTCATATACATCGGGGGTTTCAAATCACATATTGAGAAAAAGTCAACAGAGCATATAAAAAATACTTTCAGATATATCGACAACAGCTACCTCATTATCGTGGATCATTCAGCCTACACACACGACAAGGATGGCTATAAGACGAGCTATGAACGATTCGTCAAACACGTCCCAAATATTGGAAAAAAGTTGGCTGAAATGTTGGCCGGCCTAAAAGCAGGCGGAGTTTTACCCAAAACTATCCACTGCATTGGCCATAGTTTGGGAGGCCAAATATTGGGCCATGTTGGTGAGAACTTTTACAAACTGACTGGTCAGAAAATTTCAAGGATAACAGCATTGGATCCGGCTGGGCCATGTTTCGTTGAAAAATTGGATGAAGAGCATATCAGGTCTGGTGCTGCGGACTATGTGGAAATATATCACTGTAATGCTGGCAAATTTGGCTCTGATAAGTCATTGGGTGACGTCAACTTCTTCGCAAACGATGGAAAGTCACAGCCCGTCTGTGGGGAGCCTTCTTCTTTATCAATCTCCAAATCTTTATTAGTATCCAAATGTAGCCATAAAATATGTGTGATGATATGGACGGCTTCCGTGCGGCATCACGACTGGTACCCAGCCTACAAATGTCACAAACATAAGTACTTTAAACACGACAAGTGTTCTCAGAACGAAATGACCACTGCTGGCTTCTGGAATCCTGGTACAGCGACCGGCAAATTTTATTTTTCTACCAATGGTTATAACTTCAATTCATTTTAAGCGCACGTCTGTGGTACCATACCTTCAATCACAATAATGGATGATTTTGAAGGAAACTGCCATCATTACTTTTTTTTGTATTGATTTTCCACAAGTGTTCTATGTTAATGATGTTTTAATTTGTAAGTTGTTTATTTAAATTTTTACAAATTCTAGGAACTTACATAATTATAGGTACTTTGAAAGAAATTTGTATTATTGCATATAATAAATCAATCTGCCTAGCCTTTTCCCAACTATGTTGGGGTCGGCTTCCAGTCTAACCGGATGCAGCTGAATACCAGTATTTTACATGGAGCGACTGCCTATCTGACCTCCACAACCCAGTAACTGGGTAATACGATACCCCTTGGTTAGACTGGTTGTCAGACTTTCGTGCTTCTGACGACTCGTAACGACTGTCAAAGATCCACAAATGACAGCCGGGACCAACGGCTTAACGTGCTTTCCGAGGCACGGAGGAGTCTCGATATGTGAAAATGGTCACCCATCCACGGACCAACCCCGGCAAGCGTGGATCGACCCGAGCGGCTGTTATTACTTAGCCACGAGCTCCTCCTCGAGCTGCACGATGCTCCACGAGTATATAATAAAATTAAGATTAAAAAAAAAAAACATTTTTGTTCGAAAAACTCTGCTCAACAACGTTAATAACGCAATAACACATTCATTGCGTTATTTACATAGTATGTATTTATTTACGTTGAACTATAAAAATGAAAGCTATTGTTACTGTGTTTGAAAATTTTTTTTTTATTTATTTAGTGAGGTACTCTGGGAAATTTAAAAAAAAAAAACAAAAAGAATGGGATTTCTTGAATCCTATGAATTTTCGCCTAGGCTATATGGGGTACTTAATTGTTGAAAATGGGTCATACTTTCACGTCCTGGAAGTAATACGTCAAATTACAAGTCACTCTGTATACAGCACGTCTGCAAAAAACTAAACCAATTAGTATTTGCTCTTAAACATTTTTAGAGGTATGATATACAGGCTGTAAGTTCACTAACCCTCTAATAAGGGACAATCCTCCGACCAGACGGGTTTCATGTCTGGCGGGCAACTGCCCAACGATTGATGTTGCGATCTTGTATATATGTTCATCGCGCGGTAAACTCTAATTGCGCGATTCAGGATTTTATATGACGTCAGGATTTTGTGTGACGTCAGATCTTTGATGCGTATTCAATAAGATTCCAAAAGAAATAAGTTTAAATCAAAACTACACAAATGGCTTACTGGTACTTGTTTATATAGTGAAATAGATATTTTTGATAAAAAGTAACAGATAAATATGAAATACTAGCTGTTGCCCGTGACTTCGTCTGCAATCTAAAATGAAAAGTAACTTATGTCCTTCTCCGGGTCATGGTCTACCCATATACCAAATTTCATGCAAATCCGTTCAGCCGTTTTAGCGTAAAAGCATAACAAACAAACTCACTTTCACATTTATAATATCAAGTTAGGATTATGATTAATTATATTACTATAGGTATCTCAAATCAAATCGTTTATTGCAATCCATAATGTACAAATTAGGTGGTAAATAAAAAATAATAGAAACAATTATGGACCCTGATTTTAAAATAGGTAGAGAGCGGAAGAGCGCTTTACAAGTTTTTCTTGTTATTATGTTAAGAATTATTTATATCTTACCTATGTATTTATATGTATTTCCATTCATTCTCTTATTCTATTAATATTTTATATACGTCTATCCATTTATTTATTAATTATTTTTAATATTGCATATTTCTTTACTAGCTTAAAAATTGTTTATTGTTATTAATGTAGTATAATTATTAAGTATAATGGTATAATTTATTTTTATTATTTTACTTTTTTAAATATATCTGGTAGTATTATTTTAAGTGTTCCAATAGATACGAAGCCCTAATAACCAATGTTATTAGCCATGTTATAATTATTATTTAAAGTGTTGTATAAAATTTATTAATTTAATTTGTTTAAAATATACCCCTTTGCAAAAAAAACGGGCACCTTAACAGTCATTGGCTTTTGTATGGATAATATTAATATTTTTACTATGTCTTTAGCATAAATGACTAGTAATTTGTTATAATCAATAAGAATATCGTTTTTTGGCTACACCCCTCTTCCAGCAGCGCTACAATTTTACTAGCTCTTATTGATTTTTCTGCCATTAAAATCGACACAAAGATATCGCTTTTAAGCCACAATAAGGCTGGATTATGCGACAAACATAAATTATTCTACTAAAAATAAAGAGAATTTAATTTTAGTTGCCAGGATAACCTTCTAACCGCAAACCTGCAAAATGTTAGTAAAAGTCACAAACGGAAATCCGGATTATTATTGTTATTAAACAAAAGTTTCGAATTTGGAATTAACTTTTTTTTTACCCAGACTCTTTATTAAGTGCCAGTAACATAGATTTGCTATTAAAACCTCTTTACAACTAAATGATTACCAATAATGTACAAAAATCAAAACCGCCCGTTTTTATTGCAAAAGAGTGTATTTTAAACTTAAATACTACTACAATAAACTACTAGTTATCATGTTTCGCCATGGGCCAGTTAAGTTTTCTTGTACAACGTTACAGAATGTAATCCTAAGGCGTTGTACAGAACAAAATACATACTATAAAGTGACACACAAAAACATATAAAACACGAGAAATAACAAAATTAGCTAACGAAATAACACATAATTTAACCTTTGTACTCATATTTTAATTATGTCGTATCTTTTGTATTTTAATGTGTGTACATAAATAATAAAATAAATAAATAAATAAATAATTAACAAATTGCAATCAAAAGAAAAAAAAAAAAAACTATATTACTAAGAACTTAATGTACCATGTTTTCAAGCAAATACATCATATTCTTGTAAGTATATACCTAATTATGTAAATAAGGACGAATACTTCGACGCCTGAGGGTCCCTTTGTTTTTATATCTATTAGTAATTCCTTTTAGTTTAAGTTTTGTTAATTATTAATTCCATAAAATATAATGTTATATTGTTTAAAGTCAAAGTTACATGTAAATAAGGAAAATAATAAAATGTGTCCTGTGTTTTCTGTTCATGTAATAATTTAAGGAAAAATAAATTAAGGGAATTGTTGTGATAACCACAAACTGTTCCAAAACAACAACAACATATTACACAAACCTCAAAATCGAAGCATTTATTTCAATTAAACCAATTACAAGGACTTGAAGGCTCCCACAAACCGGCGCGTTATCGCGGGTGCGACAGGTAGCGCTACCCTTGTCGCGCCCGCGACATCGCGCCTGTTTTTGGGAGCCTTGAATGTCAAGGAGTCGGTCAGTCAGAAAGATGAAGCTTGCCCATTCCGTAACGTAGATGGTACCTATGGAGGAGAACGGGCAAGGAACTCCTCGGACACTTTTGTTTATACCTGTTCTAACTGGGACTCCTTGCTGAACTCCGGATTTCCCGAAATTCAGACACCGGGCTGCTGAGAAATTATTGACGAAATAACCTAATAAATGTTTGCCCGACCTGGGAATCAAACCCCCGACCCCAGTTTGAGCAGTCGCGCTAGGAAACGCTAGCGCCATTGCTCAAACTGGAGTCGGGGGTCGGGAGTTTAACTTAACCAACAAAGTTATCAAAAAAGAAAACTGGCCAAGTGCGAGTCACATTCGCACACGAAAAGTTCCGTACCACCGTACATTCTTTAGCAAAAAAACCTATAGATATTAATAATAAAATCAACATAAACTTGATCCCTAGACACTTTTGATGTGTGTACCTACATGCCTACATGAAGTTTATTTTTTTGTTTCAATTACTAATCTGATTACATACATTTTGTTTATGTTGATTTTATTATTATTAACTTTAGGTCCATTAAGTGGACCTAAAGATAATAATAATAAAATAATAATTATAATTGCCACTACCAGGTATCCACTATCACCAGTATCAGCAACCCTCCTATATGACCTAGATCGCAATAGCGTGTTATCGAAACTGCAATCATCGCAGTAAAGACGCGCGACAACGTACTTACGTCGCAATGGTAAACATTCGCAGTGACGTACATCGCAATCACGTACTTTCGCAGTAACGTACATCGCAATCACGTACTTTTGCAGTAACGTACATCGCTGTAATGAATTTCTCAGTAATGATGCACACCCGAAAGCAAGTTTTAAATGCTATAACTTAATATTTAAAATACCTACCCCCACGAAACCTGAACCGTTGCATGCGCCCATAAACACAATGTTTTGCATGCGTTACGTTGCACACTGCCATAGACAGCGATGTTTCACATCAAAAATAAAAGTCGTTTCCTCGCAATTATTTTAGTGCAATTACTTAAACTTAATTTGATGTACAGAATGCGTGACGACTATGTGATGGGTCTTTTTACACCCTGTATGTAAGCCGGTGTTTTTCGGAAAAAGCAAATGCTAACTACCCTAACTAATATTATAAATGTGAAACTGAGTTGTTTGTTTATTTGTTTGTTACACTTTCACGCTAAAACGGCTGAACGGATTTGGATATAATTTGGCACATGCGTTGACCAGGACCTGGAATAGGACATAGGATACTTTATATCCCGATATTCCCACGGGATCGTGAATTACACGTGTGAAACCGCGAGGCGCAGCTATTATGTAATAAAAGGATACGTGAAAAAGTAGGAACAAGTTGGTACTAATTAAAAGTAAGTAAATGTGAGTGTGCTGTGTATGTGTGTTATGTTAATGTGCAGTCTGTGTTGTGTGCCATTATATCGAAACTTATTGCGCATAATATATGAATTGTAATAAGTTTATCAATAGTATGTTGGGAATTTACAACCTGAAATACTCCTCTATAAAGCCGGGCACGTCCGTGTATTCCCACAGTGTAGGCGGAGCGGCCACATACGGTGTTGCTATACGGACCTCCTGAGGCCTCTTAACGTGAAGTGTTTTCAAAAAAACAAAATAAATATGAAAGTATTTATTTTGTGTCTGTTTTTAACTCTTTGTTACACAAATGTATCGGCGGGAAAAGCTGTGGAATATGGCGCAGCTGTTTGTATCAAGGCGCTTAACTGTAAGTAACTCTTTCGTTTATACTTTAGCACTAAAACCTTTCGGGACACTCGCAAACAAGTAAACTAATGTTTGACCTTTTTTCAAAATATATCTTTAGAACAGTAGCCGTTGATGAAGTCATTAATAAAATAACGCATTGCGGAGCTTTGACATGTACATATAACATTTATACGTTCAGGCGCGCTACGTTCGCGTTAGCTAATTAATTAATTAAATTATTTTTAAATGTTATTTTAATTGTGAATTTAATGTTAATTTTGATTTTATTTAATTTTAATTTTGATTCTACATAAACATAACATAATCAGCCTATAATGTTCACACAGGCCTCCTCTCTGTGAGAGGGAGTGGGCCGTAATCCACCACGCGGGCCCAGTGCGGGTTGGTAGATGTCACATGTCTTCGAATTTTTGGTTCTAGGACATGCCGGTTTCCTCACGATGTTTTCCTTCACCGTTTTGAGAGCAGTGGCGATGAAAATAATTTACACAAAGTAAAGCGCCTCTCAGGGTTCGAACCTACGACCTACAACTCGTAAGTCGTGGCCGTTACCACTGGGCCACCACTGCTCTCCAGATTAGATTTGATTCTATTTTATAATAATTGTAAATTAATTTTAATTTAATTTAAGTAATTGTAATTTTGTTATAGTTTGATTTTATTTGTAAATACTTATAGGTATGCCCATTCTAGGAGTCTAATGCTACTCGAAGTAAATGATTTGAATTTTACAGACTAAAGATTTTTTTATCGACAAAAAAAACTCACCGCGAATGGCCGTTTTACACTGGACGATAACGATAACGACACGATATCGTCGGACTGGTAATTTCATAAAATTACTACTAAAGTCAATATTCGATATCGTCGCCGACACTGCTAGTGCAATGCGACTATTCGAAGCTGCTGTGGCATACCGCATGAAAATAAGCTGTTGGGTACATCTTGTCACATACCGATAACGCGTTGTCGTACGAGCTGACGGTATGTCGGCATCGGTCTCGTCGCAGTGTGAAAACGGCCAGTGTGACTGACCATTGCAACGTTAAATTGAAAGGCTTCAATTAATCATTTCAGGTCCGTCAAAAAACGTAAATCGGGATGTCAGCAACATCGTCGTGTACTTCTACGATTTTAGAAAAGGCGTCTCCAGATCATCCTTCCCTGTCGATAAGGCTGCCCAAGGAATATTGTCTATAATACATAACAACAGACATCAAAGCATCAGGCATCGCAACAAACCAAACAAATTCTTCATGTACGTCGGTGGCTTTAGATCACATATTAATGAAACGTCGACAGCACGTATGATAAACACTTTCAGAAAAATTGAAAACAGCTATCTCATTATCGTGGATCATTCAGCTTACACACACGACAAGGATGGCAATAAGAAGAGCTACGAACGGTCCGTCGAATACGTCCCAAATATTGGAAAAAAGTTGGGCAAAATGTTGGCCGACCTCAAAACAGGCAACAGGGGGCTCAAAGGCCGGGTTTCACCCAAAATTACTATCCATTGCATTGGCCATAGTTTAGGAGGCCAAATATTGGGGTATGTTGGCGAGAACTATAAAAAACATACTGGAACCAAAATTTCAAGGATTACAGCATTGGATCCGGCTGGGCCATGTTTCAATGAAAAATCGCATCATGTCAGGTCTGGCATGGCGGACCATGTGGAAATATATCATTGTAATGCTGGTGTATTTGGCTCAAAAGAGTTATTGGGTGACATTGATTTCTTTGTAAACAATGGAAAGTCACAGCCAGAGTGTGGAAATCCATCTATTTCTTCACCCTCCAAAGCTTTAAATGCATGTATATGTGCCCACAATTCGTGTGTGATGATATGGACGGCATCCGTGTTGCATAAAAACTGGTACCCGGCGACTCAATGTCAGAAACATAAGCACTTTAAACGTGACATGTGTTCTCAGAACGTAAATACCATTGCTGGCTACTGGAATCCTGGTACTGCGAAGGGCAAATATTATTTTTCTACCGATGGTTACAATTACAACTTTTAATGATTGTCCAGTTGAGCTATTCTGTAAAAATCTCACCGTGAAAAATTAGGTTACGTAAGCTTAGAGTGAACTGTCACTGCCTTAGCATCAGTAGGTATCAATGACAGTGACAGCTAACTCCACGCTCACTTCACTTAAGTTTTCACGGTGAGATGGTTACAGAATAGCAATGCTGCAGTTCTTACCATGACCTTTCAGAAATCATCTGTCATTTGTAAATGAGTACTATTCTACGTATTTTTTTTTGTAATGTGCATTTAGTTCAGAATAAATAATTTTTCTTTTCTTCTTGCTTTCAATTTTATTTTATTTATTAATGGTACCTATATAAGACTTGACGTGAACCTTCGGTGACTGGTTTAATTGACAACTGTTACTGATCAAAGGATCAGTCCAAAGGGAAAACAATCGGTTCTGCATAACCTTTATTAAATTGGGAAAATGTAGGTTTAGGTTTAAAGAAACTTTATTCTCAATAAAGACATTATACATATCACTTACTTGAGAATATACCAAAACATACATAAATTACACAAAGTTCGTCGTCATCAATTACAAACTAGATAAATCCATCCAATGCTTTTATTTCTCCAAAAGTGATCGATCCGCAATTTTATACTGACTAAATTTTCTAAATGTGCACACGAAGCAATACTAAAGTGCAAAACGCAAAATTCGTGCTTAGACGTGGAGTTGCGGACACCAGCCTTGTTATACTATAATACTTTAAAAAGTGGCATAAACACTTTTTTCATAACAGTTTGTTCGTAAAGTGGCTCATATTGGACCGCTTTTAGGTTCACAATGCACTGTATTAAAAACGCGTGCTTTTTACTCATAAGTAAAAAGCACGTCATAAGTCTGCGTTCGTCTGAAATCGGAACTAATCGCATGCCGCCGTCTTATTGTTTATGTAAGGTCGTTATTCGTTTGAGCTTAAAATAGATTTTTCATAATTTAAAGATTGCTTAGCAGCTTTATTGTGACAATCAGACCAAATAAAAATTATACAGTATTGCTTTATATGTTCTTTCGAATGTTTTGTCACATAAACCCTTAAACTTTGGCTTCGCAAGCAATGGGAAATTGCTACTAAACGCCGACTTCAGGACGAGCTGCCTTTTACTCGGACAACTTGCAGCTTGCTCCCGCGTCGCCAGTCCTGATTCCCTTGTACATTTTGGGTGCCGAGACCAAAACTACAGTCTTATAAAAATATATCTGTTATTTAAGAGCTTATACAACCTCAAATTGCTTAGCATGATCCTCCGTCATGTCGAAAATACTGCAGTTTTAATTTTGAAATAAATATAATTATTTTATAATTGAGGATTGCTGCTGGGTACTATGAAAAAAAATCCAAAGTTACCTCTAAATCGAACTATAAACCGCTGGTACTCAAAAAATACTTCAAATTAGATCATTAAACTTTGCATAATAACTGAACGAACTATAAAGCAGGTCTTATATATTTTTTTTTACTATTATTATTTTCACCGTAAATAGTAATTACCTAAACTATTCGAGCCTTGGAGCCGCCAGCACCCCACTCCGGTGAGTTTTAGCTGAGATAGTATGCGCTCTTAAGGGCGCACCCAATTACAAATTGCTTAGCATGATCTCTGTTATGCCGAAAATACTGCAGCATTAATTTTGAAACAAATATATGTTAAAGTTGAGGATTGATGCTAGGTCTTATGTGAGGCGAAAACACGATTACATAAAATTTTCTCTATAGAAAAAAATTCCAAAGTTACCTCTGCACAGAATTATAAACCGCTGGTATTCAAAAAATACTTCAAATTAGATCATGAAACTTTGCATGATAACTGAACTATAACGCAGGTCTTATGTGTGTATTTTTTTTAAAATTTTCATTATTTTCACCGTAAAAAGTAATTACCTAAACTATTCAAGCCTTGGGGCCGCCAGCACCCCACTCCGGTGAGTTTTAGCTGAGGTAGTATGCGCTTTTAAAGATAAATTATGGTCTCTAACGACTTCCAAACGAACGTATTCTCGAGCAGAAACTAATATTACAATAATAGATCTACCACAGTTCAATAATTTCCTGTTCATTTCAGAATATCTTTAGTTTTATAAGCGCTGTCGACCTGCCATGCTGTTTTTTTTAATGCTCTTTATAAACGTCGTCGTTCCAAATGATGTTGGTTCTAGCGGCTCTGATATACGGGTATGTTCATTAAAACTTAGATTTTTTTGGGACCTCTACGAAACTAACATAGCCTGACTGTATTAATTTAAATTATTTTTAAAACCTACTAATTCAGTTAATAATAATAATGTTATTATAACTTTACTGTTTACGATATCACTATGCATACTTATATTTATATTAATTTTATAAATGCGAAATTAACTCCGCCTGTCTGCTGATTGATACCTTTACACGCCTGATCGGCTGATACGGCTTTCGATGATAGACCATATATGATCTGAGTTAGGACATAAAATACAATACATTAAAGTGCATTATTAATTTTAAAAACAAAGGGGAATTAAATAATAAAAAATCCTTGCGAGGGGGGAAATACACGATGTTTGATTTATTTATTTATACATCAAGCGTACAAATGTGCAGAGTATTAAATGCCTTAGAAGTGACGCATACTTCCCTATAACGGGAACCAGTGTCCATAACTCACAAATGAAATTGTACATTACTTAAGTAATCATCTGCCTAGCCTTTTCCCAACTATGTTGGGGTCGGCTTCCATTCTAACCGGAGGCAGCTGAATACCAGTATTTTACATGGAGCGACTGCCTATCGGACCTCCACAACCCAGGTAACACGATACCCTTTGGTCAGACTTTCAGGCTTCTGACAACCCGTAACGACTGTCTAAAAATCTACAAATGACAGCCGGGATCCGAAGCATCATTTCCATTATCTGCGGTATTTCCATTTAGTGACGTCAAACGTCCAGCATAAGCCGTTCTTAGCCATTCCGTTTAAAAGCGAGAATATCCTTTCACTGTTCTTAAGTAGTTCACTGTCTAGGTCATTTATCTCAGTCGCAATTTATATATACATTACGGCTTGTTAGCTGCGATAACGCCTTATCAACGATTGGTCGACACTTGAACGTAAATAGCTGTGATTCGCTCTTGAATGAGACGACCATTGATGTAAGATTGGTAATGAGGATACTGTTAGATTTTATTATTTTGCCTTGTATTGGTAAACGAATGTAAAGTCGTGATACAGTAATAAAATAAAATATAAAAACCTATACTACTACCAAAATTATATGCAATTTTTCAATTACATTCACTTTTTTTTTTTCACAAGAATTTCTACTCGTACGGGCCTCCCATTGTCCCTCCAAAATTTTCTGTTTCGTGAACCAATATAACTACAAAAAATGCAATTCTGACCCTCAAAATCCAGGTGAACTCCTAGTTTTCCGGGGCCATCGTTCAAACTGATCTATTTAAAATTTTGTCTGTAATCACCACACGGATGGAGTATATATATTATTATTATTACAGTTGCATACCTATCCCATACCCGAATCTAAATAAAAAGATTAAAATAAACTATTATTTAAGATCTAAATGTTGTGGTTCGTCTTTGAAAGTTAAAAGTCAACACTTATTAAAATCATTACATAATAAATTCAGCAATAAGTAATTATAATTGTTCTAAGAGTGCCAAGCACGAAAGATTAGCCACTAAGAACATTAATAATGCAAAGAAAACAAAGCATACCTACTAACACCAGCATGGCATTGTGTAACATAATTTATTGTAGTCCATTAACTTAAATATTTACATTAAGCAAACTAAAATATTACTAACTATTTAAATAGGCTATTTAACATTAACTCACAACATATCTACACAAAGACTGTTAGCCACATTTCGAAACCAATGTCACTAAAAGCCTTTTGTAGTGACGGACGAGTGTACTAAATCTGCCTAGCCGTTTTCCCAACTATTTTGGGGTCGGCTTACAGTCTAACCGTATGCAGCTAAATACGGTACCAGTTTTTTTTTTGTGATGAGTGTATTACGCATTAATAAAAACGTAATAACTTACGTTAGACAAACTTACCCGAACGATTCGAAACGAGGAAAAACAGTTAAAATACGGCAGTGTGTTTTTGCTACCACAACAGATAAGACGAAGTGACTAACAGATTTTTTACAATTTAAGCAGCTCGATGCGGTATCTCCCTACACTATTTTATGAGGTCACGCCACATAGTGCTCTTATGTCATTGGCTTCGCCGACCGACCGTTTACCCACTTTATTCATTTTCTGTTTCTCGCTTAATGTCTTAAAATAACGAAAATAACACGAAAATGTATAAGTTTTATTTATTTTTATCGTATTTTGGTTTCATAAGTGCGTCTTTGGAGAGATATGGACCACTGAGCATCGCTTTGAAGATGGTAAAATGTAAGTATTATGTGTTTCTTTGTTTTTATTTAGAAAGTGAAGGTTTGCTTAATAAGTATTCCATTGTTTCTCGTCACGAGACGACTCTTAAATAAACGATTAACGTAATAAAAAAATGTACAAGGATTAGAAAGAAAGAAAGAAAGAAAATATGTTTATTTGCGGCAAACATGACGCCAAGAAAGGACAAATATACGAAAATAAACAAGTTGCGGGAAAATATGCGTCACATTCACGCAAAACGGCCATCACTCAGCATAATGCTGCGACCCTATGCGAGACAGAGCCCCAGCGCTGATTTTCAGTGACAGCCGGCGTTGACGTCATGACGTCAATCGGTGTAGCACATAATGAGTGGACAATAACAAAAAAATAAATAAAATAAATACTTGTAGTGTGAAAAATAAATACTTGTAGTGTTTATAAAAATATAATATTTATTGATGGCAACATTCCGTTCCGTCAGCGACTCACGCGCCACGGGTTGCAATCTGTGCGCGCAGCTGTCATCAAAACTATTTTGACAGTTTTTTGACGTACAGACGTTTATCGTAATCGTCGTAATGGTTACGTAACAAATAACATGGCGCAATTACCTAGTTAATAGTGGTAGGTAGGATTCTTCATTATGATCACTAAAATTATGCTATTAATAGGTAGGTACTTACCTAGTTAAAAACAGACTAGATATTTCTATAAGTAAATGAACAGCTGTTTTTATAGGTTTGTAGTGTGTATTTTAAAGTAGTTACATCACGAGGATGTTATATCAAACAAAAAAATCATTTGTTTTTTTCCCGATTGTAGAGAATACTGTATGTACAAAAGTGTATCTTTCATTGATGTTAGTGGTTTTTAATCGCTAATCACCAAGCTTGGTAAATTATGAATAGAATAAGAATATTTTTTTGGTCCATTGTTACAAATTGGTGATTGTAAAATGTCAAAAATTCTTTTGTTTTTTTCACCACTGTAGATACTGTGCAAAAGTGTATCTTTCATTGATGATAGTGGTATTTAATCGCTAATCACCAAACTTGGTAGAATAAGAATAATTTATTGGTCCATTGTTACAAATTGGTGATTGTAAAATGTCAAAAATTCTTTTATTTTTTTAAAGATTGTAGACAATACTGTAGGTAAGTGTATCTTTCATTGATGGAAAACTGTAAAACACATAATTGTATCACTCGATGTATGAAATTGTGTTACAATTATACTGACAGAGAACGCACAGCCTAAAGCGCTGGGTCTAGAAGCATGTAATTTTAACGTGTTGGGTATCATTATCTATAAACGCGGTAAATTATCAATGAAAAGAATTTTGATGTTTTCTTTTGGAGTCATCGACCGCTGGTAGTGTGGTTACAAGTTGTGACAATCACAAGGGTTTCCAGGTTGTTGCACTGTTAGTATGCTAAACCAATATTGGATTTCCAACCCCGCTCTCTCATTGTGATCTCAATTCATTCGTTTAAAATGCTAGCAGTGATCCTCTGTCTAACACCCAATTTCTGATTTGAGAAAAGTAGCAAATCTCAACTGATTATTCTCAAAAACATAAGTATGCGCTTTTAAAATCGAATTTCGTTTCTGAATTAAGATTTTTTTAACACTAATCAAGACTGGAACGTGTTTGTATTGATCAGGAATACTCAAGTAAATGATCAGTTGATTGTGGTTTATCGAAATTCGATTTTAAAAGCGCATACTTATGTATTTGAGAATATTCAGTTGATATTTGCTACTTTTCTCAAATCAGAAACCGGGTGTTAGTATCTAGAGCGGATTTTAAATATTGTATAAACCTCCAACTGTCATTAACGAGACACAATAGAATTTTAATTATTATCGGCCTTCTAAAGGCCAACAGTTGAGCGAATTGTAGATAATGATAGAGCAAGAGCACTAAATAAAAACTTGTTTCGTGTTATTATAGTACGCTTCTGATATTGGTAATGTTATTGTTCCAGGTGAACACAGCAGAGAGTTGAACCTCGACGTCAGCGGCATTGACGTTTACTTCTACGACTTTCAAAATGGCGTCATTGAATCCTTCCCCATCAACGAGGCCGCCCAAGGAATACTGGCCATCAAGACCCTCGACAAAGTTAAGCAATTCTTCATGTTCGTTGGAGGCTTCAAATCTCATATCAATAAGAATACAGAAGAACGAGTGAGACAGGCTTTTACAACCTTCCCTAATAGCTATCTCATCATCATCGACCACTCAGCCTACACCAACGACAGACAAGGCAGAAAAAAGAGTTACGAACGATCCGTCAAATACGTCTACTACATCGGAACACAGTTGGCACAAATGTTGGTTGGCCTCCACCAAGGCGGAATTTCACCCAAAAACATTCACTGCATTGGCCACAGCTTGGGCAGCCAAATGTTAGCCCACGTTGGAGAACAATTCTTTGAAGTGACTGGTCAGAAAATTTCAAGAATAACAGCTTTGGACCCAGCAGGACCTTGCTTCTCCAACAGTTTGATTCAGGAACAGATCAGATCTGGCGTCGCAGAGTATGTGGAGGTATACCACTGTAATGCTGGCGGATTGGGCACGACCAGCGTTTTGGGTGACGTCGATTTCTTTGTGAACAAAGGCGAGTCGCAGCCCAAATGTGGAACATCCCTGATACCAGGAATCATTGACTCTTCACTATCAGCTAAATGTAACCACAAGACTTGTGTGATGATGTGGACAGCGTCTGTCGCGCACCCGGACTGGTACAAAGCGTACAAATGTGAAAAATACAAGCACTTCAAAGGTGGGATGTGTTCTCTGAACGATAGAACTATTGCCGGTTTCTGGAACCCTGGTAACGCTACCGGAGTGTATTACTTTTCTACTGAAGGATACAATTTTAGTTAACTAGGGTAGGTTTTTAAAACTTTGAGAATATTCGACGTTGCTATTTTTTTGTATTTTTGCGGTTTTATATATTATAGTCACCGAAAAGTCTGCTTCTATACCTATTTTTCCCGCAAAACATGGCGAGAGTCATGGTGGGTTTGTAAGAAATTTACTGCTTGTAGGTTAAGTATTGTAATATTATATTAGTTAATTGATTCAGGCGTGACTTTGCAGCAATCCATTATAAAATACAATACGTACGTAGCTAAATTTTGTAACCTATTCCGCTTAACTATTCTTCAAGAGTCATAAAAAGCCCTGTAAAAAATCGACACGTGCTTCACCTCTCAACGAGGCCAAAACCAGAACAAGGCGTGTTCTGGTTTGCGACTGGTCAATCGCCATCCCGAGGATGCCTCGTCTTTACTATTTTGTATTGTATATTGTTAATGTGCTTATTAAATGACGTGTATATATTAAGAATATCTACTTGTGAGCATCAGTAGATTAACATTATTTATTGTGAAGGAAAAACAAACTATTTTATTATGCTTGGTCATAATAAAGACATTTACTAGTCTATTTTTTATTCATATTATTTTCACCTTACTAGGACGATAGACATAATAATTGCTGCTAATCTAAAAGACTAACTGATACCATTAAAAAAATTGATGCAGTGTTTCCAACTGTAGTGGCGATTTTTTTATCGTAGACTATAAAAAGTTTATTTGAATCCAGCAAAACTAGTAGAACAAACCCATGACTTTCTTATTATGAAACTGACTCATTGGTCAGCATGGTCCTGGGTACAATTCCCAGGTCGGGCAGGGTTATTGGGTTTATCCTTCAGGAATTTCTCAGTAGCAGCCCAAAATCCGGATTTGTGCCCGGTTGATGACATTAGGCTCGCCCCCATATTCCATGGAACTTAAACAGAACTGGCGAAATGTGAATGTTTAGTACACTTTTGCCTAATTCTTTGGAAAATAAGGCGTGAATTTATGTTACGTGTGTTCTGCGACCACTCTCCTCCAATCCCATCTAGAATCATCCCAGTAGTAGTAAAATGTAGAAATACAAATAAAACAACAGAAATCTGTTTCGCGACGTAACATCTGTTTCTCAAAGACGTTGCAGTAGTCACGGGAGACCGCGGCGACGGTGAAGCCCCTTCACACTAACTGTTGCGAAACGCTGCGTTTCTTTTCTGTATGATGAAACACTTATTTTGTAATTTTAACGCTCTGTATACCTATATTATCAGTTATATATTGCATCATATGCAATTAGGCTTCTTTTAAAGGTCGAGCGCCAATCGTGCGCGGCTGCCGCGCGTTGTTTGGAAGACTGCCGCGCGCGAACGCTTCTGTCTACCTGTGGCGCAAAAACATTTCTAGCCAACATTCGTCAGTTATTGTGTTTGGACGAAAGCAGCACTACGACACACGCAACCGCTTTCATTTTAGTTCTGATGCCAACTGAAGTGCGCGGCGTGTCCCAGATATGCCGCACAGTACTACCGCGCTAACATTCGTCGGTTTAGTCCTAACTAGAGCGCAGCAGAAATGTGTCCTGCAAACGCCGCGTGTTGCTGCCGCGCTCTTGCCTCTCAATGTTTGGATACACCTTGAGCGTGTCGATGATAATATTGGTAATATAATGTTGAGTCAGCCCAGAATTTGGCTACGAGTTTGGTGCCTTCAGAAACATCCATAGACTAAGTTACCTTAGTCTAGGAACAAGGAAAAACATTCACATAATCCTGCTATCGTGTAACTAATGTAACTATTTGTCTCTTCTATGCAATAAGCTGACACTAGCCAGTCACAATGAATACAGAGTACATTAAAATATCAATGGCATGATTTTAAATACAAATGAAAACAATATAATTGTACTCGTTACTTACAAAAGCGCTACAATCCAATAGTTTGTGTCAAACCACGACTGAGTAAAGCGCCTGACACACTTCAACACTCAACATTTATACCTACGATTTGACTTTCTTCATAAAAGGGTCTATCACAGATTTATCTATTTTACCACTTACTCGCTGCGCCCCACGTTTTCGCCCGTATGAGTCTTGATCCCGTGAGAATATCGGGAAATTATACTATCAAACTCAAACTCAAACTCAAAGCATTTATTTCAAATAAACCAATTACAGGCACTTTTGAATTGTCAAGGGGTCGGTCAGTCAGAAAGATGAAGCTAGTTGCCCATTCCAAAACGTAGTAGGTTCCTATGGAGAAGAACGAGCAAGAAACTCCATGGACACTCTTTTAAATCAGAATATTGTTACAATATATTGTTTACATCATCCATGTTGGAATTATACATGTGAGTACAATGTAGAAAAACGTGCAGGTTAAAAGCGTCTGTAAATAAAAGATAAAAAGATACAAAACAATTCAAAAATTAAAATAAATTATAATAAGCCGTGGCAGCTAAGAGATGACCAGTCCCTACTGATGGCGCCCGTTCACGAACATGACGTATGGATCAGCACCATTCAGCTCAACCATTTTGAAGGGAACTTAATGATCCAACACACACGCCACCACCAGCGAGACATTAAAGTGAGCATGACATACTCTCAGCCGCCAGGGCACATTCAAGTCAATGAAAGACGAACCTAGTAAATGGTAGCTTTAAAGTACTTAGGTAAGTACATAGTGCTCACACACTGTGCTATGCAGTTATACAATACTAGGAGATTGAATTTATACAATGTAAAGATAGTTTTTACAATCTTCAGCAGCTCCAACAATATTTTCGAATGCTAATCAATTAGTTTATGCGCCCTGTGGAGCTGGACCAGCGCTGAACCAAGCATTTTTGTCAGTGATGTAATCTCCCAATTTATAATATGCTTGGCGGCATAGTGTGCGTTTTATACAAGATTTAAATTTTGTTTCATTCAATTGGAGTATGTGGGGAGGTATTTTATTGTAACATTTTAAACAGTACCCCATGAAGGATGAGTCTACTTTAGCCAGTCTGAAGCCCGGTTGAACTAATTGGTCCCTATTCCTAGTCCTATAATTGTGTTTTTCACCTCTTTTACTGAAAAGACTTAGATTTTTCCTTACGTACATGATGTTTTCGTAGATATATTGACGAGGTACCGTCATGATATTAATATCTTTAAACAGTTCCCTTAGAGAATCGCGCATACAGAGGCCATATTTTGCTCTGATGGCTCTTTTCTGCAGAATAAAAATAGACTCGATATCTGCAGCCCGTCCCCATAGTAAAATACCGTAAGACATGATACTATGAAAGTAACTGAAATAGACTAGCCTCGCGGTATCTACATCAGTGAATTGACGGATTTTCCTCACAGCATATGCTGCTGAACTTAGCCATCCTGCAAGAGATGTTAAATGAGGACCCCATTGCAGCCTTGAGTCGAGTGTGATCCCTAGGAAAACAGTCTTATCGACGAATTTTAGTTTCTCCCTATTCAATATTATGTCACAATCACTACTTTTAACATTCGGTAAAGCAAATCTCATGCATTTAGTTCTCTTCCCATTTAATACTAAATTATTAGCAGTGAACCAATTTTGGACCTGCAGTAGGGCGTTATTTACATCGTCAAGATTTGATGCACGTCTATTTCTATGTCCTAACTTAGGTCATGACCCTACCAAATTTTTATCCATAATAAATTAATCCATTCAGCTGTTTTAACGACTTTTGTCGACGGAAGAATACACAAAATGACAGATTCTGATTGTTTATGTGTCATTTTGTCTATTCTTCCGTCGACAAAACTCGTTTATACCGTGATAATAC
Organism: Lithophane semibrunnea; assembly: GCA_947363905.1. NCBI lineage: Eukaryota > Metazoa > Arthropoda > Insecta > Lepidoptera > Noctuidae > Lithophane > Lithophane semibrunnea. The sequence goes on from OX376193.1 coordinate 16,397,867, forward strand.
TACGCAGTGAGGTACACATGATTTAATTCTTTAAACTGTAGTTCCTTGCTAAAGCTACGGTTTCCTAGAAGAGCGATGGCCCTCAAATTATAACGGCCATCATGAAAATCTGTCATTTTCGCCAGTATGTTACATTAAAGTGTCAAAAAACGCACTATATTTGGACAGCCGTTACTATGTGACCGTTCACCGTTCACCAAATCTTGAACCACGACGATATCCGCCGTTCTTAAAATAAAAACGCAGCTTACGCAGCGTAATGTCCGTGTGAACAGCTCTAATATGCACTTAGCGCCTAGACACGACAGCTACACACTACACTTTTCTTAAAGGAAAAGCTTTTGTTTAAAAAAATGACATTATTTCTCTTCCGCGCCAGGGAATGGACAGATTGCACTCCATGTGACACCGAAAGAATATTCTATGTTGTTATAAAAATTCCTGTTGTATTTTCCTACAATATGAAGGAAAAAATCGCTGATGAGTAGGAATAATTGCTAATTTGCTTCATGGTTTATTTATTTAAGTTTACATGCACAAAATTACTGAATAGACTCCCAAGGCGTAGAACAGAGCAATTTAAAAAAAAAATGTGGCGCACCAGCATAAATACGTTTGGTAAAATACAATGTAAAAAAATATACATAATGTAAACAAAGTGCAATTAAGTGAAAAAACATCAGTTAAATTATATTTATTATTCACCATAAAACGTTTCCACCGTTGGGACACAAGAGGGACTGGGCCGTAATCCACCACGCGGGTCCAGTGCCGGTTAGTGATGTCACATGTCTTCGAGTTTTTGGTTCTAAAACATTCCCGTTTCCTCAATGTTTTCCTTTACCGTTTTGAGAGCAGGGGTGATGAAAATATTCACACAAAGTATAGCGGCTTCCTGGTTTCAAACTAACGACCTACAACTCGTAACTCGTAAGTCGTTGCCATTACCACTGGGCCACCACTGTTCTCTCGAAACATTATTTGCACTTACATAACTAATTATCTTTCATCCATGTTCTCACAAAATCTTAAACATTCACGACGCACGCCTATCTATCATTATGATAAGACTGCCCATTGTAACATTCTATTCTTAAAACAGGCACTTACAAGAAGTACGACACAACTTATTATAGATGTAGTTTCGACAAAATCTACGCATCAATTTCACGAATATATTTGGTTATATGACTTTACAAGTTATTGCGTTTGCGTAAAGATCATTTTCGCCTAAAGCAGTAATAAAGATGGGTGATTTTGAAGGCGCTCTCAGTTCGGATGTGATCGGCTTAACGAATTTTGCCGATGCTACATCTTAATTGTGTCGTTCTGTACCTATTCTGCGTTCGCAATTTATTCGCCAAACATGTAAACATACACGAGTTTTAGGAAAAACAACTGTAATAACAACAACTACACAACAAGGTTCTTTGCGCTACAATTTCATATTTTTAATAACTTTTTCAACGGTACTAGTTTGTCTAAAATCAACTTTATTTACAGTTTCATAAAGTTGATGTTTGTTTAAGTGGAAATAACATCAATATTGGAAACAAAGATTTAAATAGACCTTACCTACTTAAAGTACAGACTACATAATATTACTTCAGTTCCTCGAAAAAATAATGATTTGAATTTAATGCCTCACCACACCATGCGGTTAATTGTAATGTTATTACCTAAATTTAAGTCTTGATTGTGTAAAGTATTTATTTTCCTCAAACGTTTTTTCCTCATTTCATAAATTCCCACCATGCAGTTGTAATGTTAGTACTACCTAAATTAAAGTCTTCATTGTCATCATAATCAGCCTATAATGTTCCCACTGCTGGGACACAGGCCTCCTCTCTGTTAGAGAGAGAGCCGGCCGTAGGTAATCTACCAAGCGGGCCCAGTGCGGGTTGGTAGATGTCACATGTCTTCGAATTTTTGGTTCTAGAACATGCCGGTTTCCTCACGATGTTTTCCTTCACCGTTTTAAAAGTAGTGGTCACTGGTCTTCAATGTGTAAAGTATATTTTCCTCAGGATGTCTTTTCCCCATTTCAATTGATAATGGTTTGTTAATTATTTGGTATTAGTCTGTATGTCCACTAAAGGAGGAGCTCGTGACTAAGTTTCGACAGCTGCACGGGTCGATCGATCAGGTTAAGCTACGCTTACCGGGTTTGGTCCGAAAATGGGTGACCATCTTTACATACCGAGATTCCTCCCTGCCTGGGAAAGCACGTTAAGGGGTTGGTCCAGGCTATCATTCGTGGATCTTTGACACTCGTTACGGATCGTCTAAAGCCCGAAAGTCTGACAACCAGTCTTACCAAGGGGTATCGTATTAGCCAGTTACTGGGTTGTGGAGGCCAGATAGACAGTCGCTCCATGTAAAATACTGGTATTCAGCTGCATCCGGTTAAACTAGAAACCGACCCCAACATAGTTGGGAAAAGCTAGGTTTAGATTGGTCTCTATCTGTACTGAATCATCACTGTTATCAATGTTCATTCCTGAATACACGCGGGAAATCCCTGTTGCTCTCAATACGACCAAAATAGTAAGACAAGACAAACAAGATAAAAGTATTGTTTGCATTATTAAGATAGCAACGTCTAGATATTGTTTAGCAATGTTTTTTCCCTGATGAGTAGGTCACGTAGTCAAGTACCCACCTAATTCCAAAATCAAAATCAAAATAATATTTCAACTAGGCCTACATGGGCACTTATGAAACGTCAGAAGCTAGGTGCGCGATTCCAATCGGTCGTTTCCTATGGAGAAGAGTTGGCAAGAAACTCAATAATTCAACTCCAAAATTAAACATATTAGAGCACTTACTAAGACAAGTGAAGTACCCACTGGAGGACAATGCGTTGCTAATTGTCCTCCAGAAGTCCAGACGGAATTTTAACCATGGCGACCCTTTCTCAGTGGAGACCAGCCTTCGGCGCGGGAGATAGGTATTATAGTGCACAAGTGTGTGCGCAGACACAGGTGCACACTCTCTTCTTTCACTCTGCTAGTCCGATGGGACGGCAACCCGGCACAACCGGAGAGAGATGAGGCGCAGAGCCAACGGCTTATCGTACTTTCCGAGGCATAGAGGTATGGTATGGTATCCCACCGCCAATTTCCAAACTTCGGGCTGTTACTAAGAAATTCCAGATGGAATATTAACTAAATAACACCAATCTGTAGTCTGTAGGACCTCTTGCTCAGCAGCAACGCTTTCGACCACTAGACCCAACGTGCCGCCGCGCTACCGATAAGTGCAGTAAGTACGTTTTCCATAGTTTCGAGTAATTAGCGCTCCAAGTTTTTCGTCATATTTTTACCTTTTCTGACTTGTTTTAATTTATTTAAATTTTTGATTTTTGAAATGTGTAGCCTACTTAAAGTATTATTTCATTTTGTAATCATTAAACATGTATTTCTATTACAATACTTTTAAATGACAAAAACAATTTTATAACTAGTACGAGTTTAATAACTTAAAACTGCAGTAAGTATGAAGTTACTGCTCCTATCATTAGCAGAAGTAAAACATGAATGAAGATACCGCACTTAGAAACTCGCCATTATTAACTGTTGTTATGCTGAGAAAAACTTTAATTTTCAATAAGCATAACGGCAGGAAGTTATGCTTATTGAAAATTAAAGGTTCCCGTTAAGATATTAAAATGGCAGTCAGATCAAATTGTACAGCTAATGCGCTGATTCCCAATCTATGTTTAATTCAATTACGAAAAAAGATACTTACTGCAATTATCACAAGCCCGACAGCGTGGCAGTATGTACTCGCATATAAAAAGCAACACTAGAAAAGTATGCCGATGGGGTCAACAAATTTTCAAAACAAAGCTAGTTTTTGCTAAGACATACCGAAAATTCGAACTGCGCCCCGAACTACGAACTATTTCAATTGAGTGAGTTCTATACACGAAGCCGGCCACAGATATTCAAGTTGATCCAATAAGTACCAGGGGTGGATACATGCGTAGGAGACGCAACTATCTGCACTATTTAATGGAATAACTGGAAAGCGTCTGGATGGGGACACAAGTTTATGGGAGAAGCGAAGCGAAGCGTTCAAGAGGTGAAGAAATAAATAATTCTTCATAAACTAGCAGTTTTTTTTTCAGCTTAGTTACAAATTTCTAAACCCAATAAAAAATTTACTTTGGAAAAGGCTCCACAAATATCTAATAACCAATTTGCAATTTTCTATAGAAACTCCTTCATTTTCCCTCCACGGTTTCTTTCGAAGCAAAACATTTTAATGGTTCGAGCGTAATATAAGGCTCAATATACATTGCCGCGGAACGGAGTGGAAGCAAGTTTTTGTAACGATATTGTACATAGCAAAATGAACTTTATGTCAATTGACTAACGTACAAACTAGATGCGAGATTGTTACTACGGGAATTCCCGAGAATGCGCCAGAAATCTCGAGAAGACGCCACTTGTTATTTAGCTCGTATCTAGTTTGTGCGTTACACTATTGGTATAAAGTTCATTATGCTTTGTAGAAAAAAAATCGCTTCCATTCCATTCCGCGGCAATGTACATTGAGCCTTAAGGTTGTTTAATTACTTTTTTTCTAAAAGCACTCTATTTGTTGTTTTAATAGGCATTTCTTTCATTAACGGAGATGAAAATATATTTTTATGGCAGACTAGCTTACACCCTACTGTTTTGCTCGTATTATATAAGTACGGTTTTGAAGAAATAGGACATTTAATTACACATTTAACAATAGTCTCTTATGATGGTTGTAAATCTAAATACCTACATAGACATCAGTATTGGCAAAAGCACATAGACATTAGGTTCCATCATAGACATTATCCATCGTTTTCCATCAGGCGAGATCGAGGTCAAGAGCTGGCCTTTATCCTAAATCAATATAAAAAGAGATATTGTTTTAAAGGCATGCGCCTGTTAACGTCGAGAACGCATGCGTTTCTAAACGCCTACAGAGCAGAACATAGCAATGTTGCTCAGTGACAGATAGTGCTCTAAGTTTTTTCCCAGAATTCTAATAGGGTATTGGTTAAAGGTCGGCAATCCAATAAGGGATTGTAGGAGAAGTCACTTACAATCAAATTACCGCTTTTGACTCCTATGCAAATGTCAATAATTTTCGAATCATTTGACATTTTATATTTTCATTCCTACATTTTAATATAATAAAATGTCAATTTACTCGAAAATGGTGGACATTGGTAACGGGTTCATCAGAGGCTATTTCGTTGCAAATGACCTCTCCTACATCCGGCTACTGGTATTAATTGTTAAATACATTTAGTTACCTTGAAGCGAAGAATTCAGTTCCAACAAACACAAATACATTTCCATCCAGACAAAATTATCAATTTTAATAACACAGTACGGTCTTAATTACAGAAACGTTGTTATGAAAACAATATTTCTGCGTAATAGTCTGTTAAATTTGAATTATAACCGACATTTTAAGGGTGTTTCGTAATAAATATTAGTTAATGTCTTTACTCCGAGGTGTTTGTTGTAAATATAAGGTTCTATAACTTGGCAAATTGACCCATTCTAAGTTCACAGTGTATGAGAAAATATAGGTATTAGGTACTTGGGTATTGAAACAGCGAAGGTCTAATGAAAATAATGGTTATTACACTCGTAAATTTTAACTAGTACACTATGTAAATCGTAACGTATGTAAACTCCAAACAAGTATAATGACTATAAAGAACATTTTCTGAGCGCTCTGCTCTTTCGTCGTAGGCTTAGTGGACTTTATATTTGTGGAACATTTTCTATTTTGTTAAGTACCTACCTGGCACTTTTTGAAAGGCCTACACTGTCCTCCCACACCTATTTAAACTGTAATTCGAAAATATTATTGTAAAAGCCAATTATTTTTAAAAGAGTAACCGTGGAGTTTCTTGCCGGCTCTTCTCCATAGGATACGATCAATTAGAACCGTGCACCTAGCTTCTGACGTTTCATAAGTACCCATGTGGGTTTATGTGAAATAAAATATTTTGATTTCATTTGATTTGCTTCGATTTGATTCTTGAACAGAGAACCTATAAAAAGCCTCCACGGGTGACGACGTTCCCAACTGTCATTCGTATATCTTTCACAGCCGGTACGGGTGGCGAGACGGCCAAAAGTCTAACAACCAGTCTTGGAGACCAAATAGGCAGTCGCTCCATATAAAATACTGGTATTCTGACTGGAAAGCGATCCTAACATAGCTGGGGTAAGGATAGGCAGATTGATACATCTTTTTGAGACTAATTATTGTACCTATAGGTACATATTATATTAGTCCTCTGAAATCGTGACTGTACGTCCGCGCACACTGGACAGTCAGCCGTAATACAAATCTTAGCATAAACATAATCAGCCTATAATTTTCCCACTGCTGGGACACAGGCCTGCTCTCGGTGACAGGGAGTGCTCTGTAATCCACCATGCGCGCCCAGTGCCGCTTGGTAGATGTAGCATGTCTTCGCATTTATGGTTCTAGGACATGTCGGTTTCCTCACGATGTTTTCCTTCACCGTTTTGAGAGCAACATACCAATCTTGCGGGCTATAAAATCACTATTATTTCAAGATTTTATAGCCAAGTAATTCAAAGTAGCAGCCGGTCTGACTTAATGCTCTATTACCTAAAACGTGTAAGAAAACAATATGAAGTTACACAGGTAAACCTCTGTACAACCTCTCCTGAATAATGTAAAGCAAACTCCAAGATACGGCACAATTCTTACAGGTATATTTAAAAGACATTTACCGTTGCACCAGAAGCCTTTGAAAAACGATGCCACGTCGTCATAACCCCTTACCAGGCACCATTACGGTTACTGGCGGGTAGCCAAGCACACGTACGAGTGGTTTTACCAACGGTTTATTATTCAACTTGTTTCATAAAATATTAGCGAAAGATTTATAATGTACTTCTTTATGAGGGAGGCCTGACCTACGGGTTTTGTACATGATGGCAAATCCCCGTAATTTTTAAGATTCGCATCTCATTCGCAATCTGTCAAAAATACAATCAATTTACCAAGATTTTTGACTAATTGAATTTGAGGGGGATTTGCTATTGATATTGCAACCTTAACTCGATTTTATACATTTCATTTTCTTTTACCTTTAATTATAATAAAAATATTATTGTTTTTACATCAAACAGGTCTAAAAAAGTTTGACAGATAGCGACTTTTTTTTGTACGAGAATTGGCCTTCTGATGAAAAGCTGGACTATCTAGATTTGGATAATCGACCTTGTAGGCCTGTAATCTCAAAGTGACAAAGCAAAAGGAGTATAATTATACTAAGAATCGTAGCAGGTGGCGTTCTGTAGTTCCTTTTTGCATACGTATTTGGGAAAACGGCGTACCTAAGTACCAATAAATGTGGAAGTTCAAGGAGTTGCAGATATTTGCCCAGTAGTGGGTCAGCATCTATAAATCAATGAAAAAAAAACAATCCAAAATAAACCGTAAAGCATAAAACCGAGTCACAAAAAGTAATGTTTAATAGCACATCCTCTCTCACGCCTTCTTCCCATGGGGGTAAGCAGAAACTACCTCGTTTACGTTCATTCATCCGGTCATAAACGCACGCCAGTTGCGAGTACTATGCACCTGACCTTTCCGAAGGACAGCACTAAGAAGATCACTATAATGTCCTCCTCCGTAACTCACATCTGCCTTGTTAATGCCTTTTGTTAGTCGCCTCTCATTGATCCTCTCAACATGACCAAACCATCAGTCTAAGCTTACTCTTATCAATTTTTGTCACAACATCTAATGCAACAAATAAAACGCCCCAAATGATTATTATTCCCTTGCCAAAGTCCACAGCGGAGCCTAGAGTCAGGGCGGGCAAGCTAAAATGTGAGCGCAGGTTCGAATCAGGCCACGTTCCGTTTTAAGCTGCATTACGTGATCGCGCCAGTCTGTTGCTCGAACTGATATTATGTGTTTGCTGTCATAGTTGTGGCCTGAAGAGTAAGGGGACAGCGATTTTAGAAATGTTATTTTTTTGATGAGATCTGACAAAGAACCAAAGTAGTTGGCATACAAGGGGTATGCCAACTACTTTGGTTCAGTAAGCCAAAATGCTATATGTCAGAATATCAATCCGCCTAAAATAGCCTTTTCCCAACTACAACCCGGTCATGAGCCAGGTGCCATGTTAATGCGCACGGGTTGTATGTTGGGGTCAGCTTCCAGCCTAACCGGATGCAGTTGAATACCAGTATTTTACATGGAGCGACTACCTATCTGACCTCCACAACCCAGTAACTGGGCTTAACCTGATGGATCAACCCGTGCGGCTGTTACTACTTAGCCACGAGCTCCTCTATCTATGTAGGTACATATGTCAGAATATGCAAATTGAAATGGCCAGCTATTTTAGCAGTAGAACCAATGACCGTTGCGATAAACGTGTTCTTGAGCATGCTGAAGTGGCAGTGGGCTGGCCATGTTTGTCGAAGGACCGATGGCCGGTGGAGCAGACGAGTCCTAGAGTGGAGACCGGGTATCAGCAAGCGTAGTGTGGGAAGCCCCCACGCTAGATGGACCGACGACCTTAAAAAGTTGGCTGGGACAGACTGGATGCGAAAGGCGGAGGACAGGGTGTTGTGGCGAAGCCTGGGAAGGGCCTATGTCCGGCAGTGGACTGCGATAGGCTGAGTTGATATCCATCGCCCATGACACTGGCTCGCTCCTTGCACCGCCTTGAAGAAATATGAGATAGGTATAATGCCGGCAGAAAGCTCTTTCGTCAGTGACTTAGAGATTTCTGGGAAAACGTGATGCTAATTCTTATAAAGAGCGACAACGTGACAGCTTTCAGGTTTATCTGATGAAACATTAAATGATACGTCATCATTGTCGTGTTATTTTATTTTATTTGTTTATTTAAACTTTTCGCACTAAAAAAAGGGACAAAGGCGGACTTAATGCTTGAGGCATTCTCTACCAGACAACCAAGGGTGGTGAAGAGATTAGATGGCAGGTGCTCTAATTGAGAGGAACAAAGAGAAAAAAATAATAATAATATATCGCATTGCATTATAGATAAAGCAGGTTTACAGTACATAAATAAGCTATAAATTTATGATACTTATACTTACACATATATTTAATATAATAAATACTATAATATATATATATAAAACATACAAATTCAAGGGGAGAGGTTCAAGGGGGAGGGGTATTTTAATGTTGGAGTATTTTCATGTGGACTTTTTGCGAAGGTGAGGTAATTTGATTGGTAAAATATTTAAATAAAAACCTTTTTAAAAACAACCTTTTAATTAACTACAAACTACGAAATAAAACTTATGTAAACATGGAAGGAACTTTATTAATTTCTTAAAAGCTTGTGACTTATTATTTACGTTTACGTTTTATTTTTGAAGCAAGTGATAATACGCCCATTAATCCGAAAAGTCAGAGGTGCGTGGCTTGGGTTCGAACTCGAAACCTATGACTTGGCAATCCGATAGTCACACCACTAGGCTATCACTACTAGGTACACTTGAATAATATGCGTGTACTGAACAAATTTTTAGCAGAGGGTTACAGTTATCAAACTCAAACCATTTATTTCAATTTAAACATTTACTTCCTCTTTTTAGTGCAGTTAGTGACTAACATGAGGTCAGATTTTTTAAGCCGCCCTTGGGCCTCTGACTTGGCTTCACATGCGGTCGACAAAATATCTCTCGGGCATACAGGTTTCCTCACGATGTTCCTCCTTTAGCGTTTTAACATAAAATAATAGATAATGATATAAATACATAATTATACAGATTAAAGTCGTTAAAATTGTATACGTTTTGTGTCGAAATGGTGGTAACAACATGATAATTATAATCCAGATTACATAATAAAATTAATTAATTGCTACATTCGATAGAATGGACTATTACAAAGCTTACGATAGTCATTAGGTATAATATTACATTTATGATAGTCATTAGGTATAATATTATATTTGAAACTAATATTTTCTAATAATGGTGACACTGGGGAATATGTTTTACTAGCTTCCGCCTGCGGCTTCGCCCGCGTGGTATGTTTTAAAAAGTAGCCTATTGTCCTTTGCCAGGGTTCAAAGTATCCGCATACCAAATTTCATCGAAATCCGTTCAGCCGTTTTAGCGTGAAAGCGTAACAAACAAACAAACTCACTTTCGCATTTCTATTATTAGTTAGGATAGGATTTCAGGTACTATAACTAAACACGGTACAATAAGTAAGATTATGATGATTATAATTTGACGCACAAGTGATGCGATTGGTGGGTAACGACCTACTATGTTGACAGCTAGTGACCGAATACTAAACCCTGAGTTCGATCTAAGGGACGTGTGAGTCGTGTGACGTCATAGGTACTTGAGTTCACAAGTTCTTCTGCATGTGTGGGTTACATACCACTACATTTATAATATCAGAACTTCCTGAAATTTCAAAACGAACTAACTGAAACCCAAAAAGCCCATTTAAAAAAAAAACAAACATTACATCACACTTGCACCTATACTAAGACGTATTAATGCCACCATTTTTCCAATGTTAGTGAGAGACGGAGCTATACAAGGCCGCTAGCACCATCCCTTTTTCGCAGTGGAATAATGATGGCATTAATACTTCATAGTCAGCCCCCTGTATTCCTAAGCAGGTACGACAGGTATATATGGCAGGCCACAAATCCAGACTCCGGGCTGCTACTGAGAAATTCCAGCAGGTATCGAAAAACTCAACAACACTTTAACCAACCCGGGAATAGTAACCACGACCCATCACACACACATTCATCATCTGCCTAGCCTTTTCCCAACTATGTTGGGGTCGGCTTCCAGTCTAACCGGATGCAGCTGAATACCAGTATTTTATATGGAGCGACTGCCTATCTGACCTCCACAACCCAGTAACTGGGTAATACGATACCCCTTGGTAAGACTGGTTGTCAGACTTTCGAGCTTCTGACTACCCGTAACGACTGTCAAAGATCCACAAATGACAGCCGGGACCAACGGCTTAACGTGCTTTCCGAGCCACGGAGGAGTCTCGGTATCTAAGATGGTCACCCATCCACAGACCAACCCCGGCAAGCGTAGCTTAACCTGATGGATCGACCCGTGCGGCTGTTATTACTTAGCCACGAGCTCCATCACACACACATTGTGTTACAAAAAAGTGAATGAACACATTAACAGACAGTTCGCAACAGAACTAAATACAGTTTCATTAACACCATTAGGACAAACGATGGGAGAGTTCGTTAATGATCGGGTAATTAACTTAATTTGATCATTACGTTTTTGGGGATTTTCGAACGAACAGTTAATGGAATGAACGTGTAGTTTTGGTATTGATGGGGGTGGTCAGAATGGTAACTCTGTTGTGGTCTCTGTTACCATTTTATTTTTTTGTATTAAATAGACTTATGATGATGATTTTATCAATTTTCTTAGTTTAAAAGCAATTTTACCTAATTAATAAAGACACATTTTGTTTATACAGTTGGACATAACAGAGAAAATATGTACGTAATATTGAAGCTAAATCAAAAACTACGTAAGGAAAGGTATTTTTAAGGGAACCACCGCTGATGCATGACAAAAATAGAATCATCAAAATCAATTCATAATTGGCGGAGAAAACGCGGCAAAAACAAAAAAAAAAAGATGAATTGAGAACCGCCTCCTTTTTGAAATCGGTTAAAATGCTAAGTACACTCATAAATGCCTCTCACAGCACTTTTGACATGCCAATAAAATCTTCGTCCATTCCTCCACAAACAGATCGTTGTTTGGAATGGACTCCAAGAGATCAAGTGCGACCAGTCATAGTCACCGGATGGTCGTCGCTACCATGGTGATAGCCCTAAAGTGGGATAACCAGTCACTACAATCATTAATTAGTGTGATCCCCAGAGATGTGCCCTAACAGGCGTTGCACAGAGGGGGTTTCGGATCGTTTTTTTGAGAGGTAGCGGAGCCCTTCCATGTGCAGATGGTGACCACCGCAAAGGTCTGGTTTTAGTGAGGTAGCAATCACCGGTCTCAACCCCAAAACGCCATTAAAAAAAAAACAAAAAGGACAATTATTGTAATGGGAAAAATAATATAATGAATGTTTGGGTTTAATTTTTCTGACTTTTTAATTTAATACAACTACATAACTTTCTAAGTTTCGTATTTTAGGTAAACTTCAAACAATGATAAGCAAATTATGTTTATAACATTAACAGGTATACTGCCTCTCCTAATTAATGTTAATAACTCATTAGTTACCCCTCAGAGAACATAATTAAACTACCCACATCGTACATATTTACCCACAGGGTAAGCTTACCTACACAAGCAGTAATTACCGGTTAGGCAAAATAAATACCCGAAGCGAAACCGGTTTAAAATCAAACACAAAGATAAACTACATACGGCCAGTCATTATCCGGTTCTCATTACCGGACCGGCTTGGTAATGATACCGGACCGGACCGCGAAACGATTAGAGGTTTCGACCCCTTGTTTATAGCTAAACATTCTGGCTGGATAATTAGATTTTTATTTCTTTGCTTTTTAATTTTAATTAAGCTGGTCTTAATGAGTTTGGTTTGTGGTACAGTGCTTTGTTTGCTACCGAAATGTTGGTAAATGTGATCTTGTACACATTTGGCAATTATTTGACGCTTCAGGGTGAATTTCACCAACGCTGTTTCGATGTGCTGATCACGTTCAGTTTCATTGGTGAATTCACCGTTAGTGTGCAGTTGTGGTTCATTTATTTTTAATCTATGATCTATAATTGGAGTCAGGTCCATCCATCAGGTTAAGCTACGCTTGCCAGGGTTGCTCCGTGGATAGGTGACCATCTTTACATACCGAGACTACTCCGTGCCTCGGAAAGCACGTTAAGCCATTGGTCCCGGCTGTCATTTGTGGATCTTTGACAGTCGTTACGGATCGTCAGAAGCCCGAAATTCTGACTACCAATCTTACCAAGGGGTATCATATTACCCAATTAGGTACTGGGTTGTGGAGGTCGGATAGGCAGTCGCTCAAATACTGGTATTCAGCTGCATCCTGTAAGACTGGAAGCCCACCCCAACATAGTTGGGAAAAGGCTAGGCAGATGATGATCTATAATTTGAGTGAGATGATACAAGAAAAAGATACGCTGCGAGGACATCAAATAAATTGAGATAAGAACATTAAAATGATGATTATTTGGAGTTGAGTAAGGTAAGTGACAATCGATTTTATTGATGGTTCGAGCTACCTATGGCGTGTGATTGGAGAAGTCAAACCGCCTTTAGAGGTATGCAAAACAGGGTGTAAAGTTCACTCATCCTATAGAGAAAAGGGAGGATCCTCCGACCAGACGGGTGTTGTGTCTGGCGGGCAACTGCCCAACGTTCAATGTCTATAAGCTTCTGTGATTATTATATTATTGGAACTCTTTACCAGCGTCTGTGCTCCACCTCTTCAAAGCAAGAGTGAACAGGCATCTTCTGGCCACACTCGTTCCATCATAAACCTCATCCATCGCTGTTCATCAGATGAGATCGTGATCAATTACAGGCCCATTGTGTTATAAAAACAATAGTACTGCCTAGTTTTCTCCTATCCCATTCTACAGCTTAATTACTTAACAGGGAGTGACTGCCAGACAGCCAATCCTACCCTTTCACGTCCCCGTTAGCAACTGACGCCAAATCAGGTAAAGCTGGGAGTGAATTACATCAACTTGTTTGCATGGCCTGGCTCGGCCTAAAGGATAAACTGATTCGCTTAGTTGTCTGACAATCGGATCAACTGATGACTGATGAACGATAGACAGATAAGTTAATAGACTCACAGCCAGTTGCAGAAAACGAACTTTAACTTTTAAAGCTGTCATTAAATACTAATCTTCTATTAAGTTGTTTTTACCCGACTACGGCGAAGCAAAAAGGAGGGTTATTATTTTGACCGGTATGTATTTATGTATGTTCATCTGTTCCCTCATAACTTCTAAACTACTTAACATAATTTGTGTCAAGTGTGACTCCGGATTTTCAATTTGTCTGTCTATGATGTCTTGTTTATACCTTTTTAGTTGACTGTTTTGTCATAGTTAGGTTTTAGTTTTTACAACTTTTTAACTGGTTGCAGAAAGCAACAAGACTCGATTTTAATGGTTCATTGATGAAATTAATGAAATCATTAGTGTTAGTGATTCATTACGTAGTGGGGCATTAATGTTTGTCTTTGTGCAACTGAAAAAAAGAAAAGAAAGAAAAATTGTTTAATACTTTACTGTCCTGTTTTTTTTATTTGTGTTGTTACTATTGTTTTTTTGTTTAACTGGCTGTGTATCACTAGAGAATAATGAGTCATTTAAGCATTATCTCTAGAATGGCAACGAATCAGCGATGTCTCTGGTATTGTAAGGTCTTTTGCAGGTCTGATGATCATTCAATAACATAAACAAACAACTAAATAAAATAAAATAAACTACAACTACGTTTCTGAGAAACTTTTACTCGACCCGAGGGTCGGACCTAAATCCGCACCATAGCATTCACCAAATCTATCTATCAACTATCAAGGCGGAAACACAAAAATACTTCCATAATTTGACTGTATACTGTGTCAACTATCCCCCTGTTTCAACACACCAATAAAACACAGGTTACGTTGCTAAAAAAACGTACAATCTACGGTGGATTTAATTCAGTAAGCGTTGTGTGAAATACTCGTGTCGCTGTGGACGCGGAAAATATCCGAGGGGTGAGACAGATGGCAGGTGATGCAAAAGGTTTATCAAAAGCTTTTAAAACTATTATATAGACTTACGGAATAAGTCTGTCAGGTCCCTTTTTAACCGACTTCAAAAATGAGGAGGCTCTCTATTCGTCTGTATGTTTTTTTTTTCAAATCAAATCAAATCAAAATATTTTATTTCACATAAACTTACATGGGCACTTATGAAACGTCAGAAGCTAGGTGCACGGTTCCAATTGGTCGTTTCCTATGAAGAAGAGCCGGCAAAAAACTCCATGGTTAGTTACTCTTTTAAAAATAATTGGCTTTTACAATACTTTCAAATTACAGTGTTGGTAGGCATGGGGGGACAATGTAGGCCTTTCTTTTAATGTTTGTTACACGATTACACCGTCAATTATGAATCGATTTTGATCATTCTTTTTTTGTTTGGTAGGACATGCTTCAGAGGTGGATATGAATTTTATTAACTTTACTGGTGTAGTTTCTGAGTAAGCTTCAATATTACGTATTTTACCCACTTAGTCTATATGGACGATGTTTTAAGTTACTACGTCACTGTTATTTACATAGCAGGTAGTGGTATTCAAATTTGTGTGGGATAGATAACACAAGTGAAAAAAAGTGAAAAATAAAAAAAATTACAAAAAAAAAACAACCGACTTCCAAAAAAAACACTAAAAAGTGAAAAATAACTTTAATTTCGGAAGTCGGTGTCTTTTGTAAGCAGTGGTAACGGCCCCGACTTACTTTAGATCGTGGGTTCAAACCCAGGCAAGTCGAAGAGATGTTTGTGTCATCTATTTATTTTACGGCCCACTCCCTCTCGAAGAAAGGAGGCTGGTGTCCCAGCAGTGGGAACATTATAGGCTGAATAAGTGTCTTTGGTTTTCAATTTTCATTTTTTGCCACCGACTTCCGAAATTAAAGTTGTTTTTCACTTTTTGATGTATTTTCTTTTCAGTGGTAAGAACTATAAGGTAGCTGCTATGCCTATGCTATGCATATATAAAGCAATTCAACAAGGTTTTAGCGGGGCTACTGCCCAGGATCATGTTTACGTATCGGTACCCACCACGTCTGCAAGATTTCGCTAGCTAATTTAGTTTGACCCCGTATAGTGAGGACGATCCTTGCGGGGTTCGTCCTCACCGATAGCATTCGTTCGCCTGTACCAAACATTAACAATGATCCAACGACCACCACCCTTTCACATCACTATCATCAAACGAATAAGTTGTCTGCAAAGGAATTTCTACAACCACGTGAACTCTCGCTATCGAATCATGGTGAATTAATGAGAAGCACTTTTTATCAAAAAGAAAAATGGACCTTCTATGTTGTTTTTTAAAGGTTTGGCGTGAAAAAACAGCGGAGCGGTAAATTGAGCGCGCTGGCTCAGTCGCTGAGCAGTGTACGCGCCTGGGTGAACGTATAGGCCAACATGGGCCACGGTGGGCCAACCATATTCTTTGATATGCGAAGGAAAAAAATTGGCCTAGTGCGAGTCGGACCAGCACAACAAGGGTTCCGTACCACCGTACAATATTAATATTACGTTTAAGTACACTTTATTAAAAAAAACGTTTCTACCCCCTATAATTTTTAACTTTAAGTATTAAATTTTTATTATTTGTTGTTTTAGCGGATTTAGAATAACGTAGTTAGAATAACTGACAAGTGTCATAATAATAATTATTGCCAAGTATCATGATTTCATGAAATAGTCATTCAATACTACTACTAATTTACTTTGTAAAGTATTATATTATTTTTAATTATTATGAATGTGAAGATTATGTGGATCTTTCTTTTCTTTTTTATTATTTATTTTTTCTTAATTTTAATTAATCATAGTCTGGCAGTTTGAGTAATTTATGCGGCCTAACCAAATGTCCTTTCTTTGGTATTGTTCGTCAAATCGTTGAGCTCCTTAAATTCGGAGTTGAGCTGCACGATTACTGACAAATGCGTGCACTGACTGGACAGGTCCACTCAATCTGTGTGGTTCTTTCCTCAAAAGACCATTTCAGACACCAATCTACATGGTCTTCTCATAATCTGACCAAGATTATGTCTGGACTTTAAAAGAGACTGTGACCTCTGAGTTTGTTTCGGCCTTTCTTCTCAGAGTAGTCAGATAGGAAACGCCGACCTCATCTCGTTTTAAAAATGTGATTGACGTGTAAAAGTGTTTGTACAAACCTACTTACAGAAATCATTTATCATTTATCAATATTACACTTGTATGAACTTAGAGAGTTGTATTGGTGATTCTAATGTTTCTAATTCTGTTATGCTACGGCTACACTTCGCGTTATTGCAAACTTTTCTTCGTGCGCTCTCTGTTGCTCAGCGAGTAATCGAGGTGTGTGCGAGAGAGAGCGAACGAAGAAAAGTTCGCGATAACGCGAAGTGTAGCCGTAGCATAAGTATATATAAGGATATGTTACGGTCGCGAATCATTTACGGGTTACCCTAACGCTTTCGCCTGAAGCCACTAAAACAAAACCAACTTCTTCTCTTAGCCTGTCGATAGCAATTTATACAACATGTAATAAAAACCCTGTCCGATCCGAAAGGGGCACATCAGTACTGCAATAACATTACCAGACAAAATAAGAAATGCTTTTATTTAAAATAAAAAAGTTAATGCAATTTGAAATTCACATTTTTAGTACCAAAATTACCCCAATTTCATTATAAATTAGCAAATTTTCTGCAGAGGGACTTGTAGACACCCGCTAGACGGCAGCCGCCCGCGCCCCATGTAATTACCCGGTACAATTCCCTATATAAAAAAAATGCGTTTATTTTTTTATTTTTTCCCAAATAACCAAATAAAACTACGTATAGTTAAAGACTCTCAGTATGATTCTGAACAACACCCTCACGGATCGGACATGGTTTTTGTAACACACTGTATAGCCCAGAACTCGGCTACGAGATTGACACCTTCAGTAGCGTCCATCAGCTCCTGCATCGTGCAGGCAACAGCACACGCTGGACACTCAAAAGCAACAATTCTATTCCTTTATATTATAAGCGCTACCTAAACATGAGGTCATGGATTCGATAGGAGGAGGCGGAACGCGTTAGGGAGAGGCAAAGTTTGCGCCCTCACGCCCCTAACCGCCGCCGCCGCATTAGGACCAAGCCCGGGTCGATGGCGCGTCGTGTTCCACGCGCGCCTCAAAGAGATGTCAGCACAATTGGCGGGGTCCGCTAGGACCGATGCCTGCCAGGGTTGCGGGTTAGTCTGAAAGGGATACCGGGACCTTGGCAACAGGCAACTGAAGGAACACGGGTGGGTTTTAGTCAGTAAAAGTCTGACACGCCCTTCCGGTCCGCCCAGAGCGGGAGAAGTCATTGGAAGATTTCCCACCCTCAAAAAAAAAAAAGGTCCGTCAAAGTTTTATTGGGTTTTTCCATCTCAAATTTCTCAGTAGTAACCCGGAATTTTGATTGGTTCCCGTTTGATGGCAATAGGCTCGCTCTGGTGGAATCCGACGATCGGCAATATTTCAACCGGGCTTCAGACTGGCTAAAGTAGACTCATCCTTCATGGGGTACTGTTTAAAATGTTACAATAAAATACCTCCCCACATACTCCAACTGAATGAAACAAAATTTAAATCTTGTATAAAACGCACACTATGCCGCCAAGCATATTATAAATTGGGGGATTACATCACTGACAAAAATGCTTGGCTCAGCGCTGGTCCAGCTCCACAGGGCGCAACAACTAATTGATTAGCATACGAAAATATTGTTGGAGCTCCTGAAGATTGTAAAAACTATCTTTACATTGTATAAATTCAATCTCCTAGTATTGTATAACTGCATAGCACATGTGTGTGAGCACTATGTACTTACCTAAGTACTTTAAAGCTACCATTTACTAGGTACGTCTTTCATTGACTTGAATGTGCCCTGGCGGCTGAAAGCATGTCATGCTCACTTTAATGTCTCGCTGGTGGTGGCGTGTGTGTTGGATCATTAAGTTCCCTTCAAAATGGTTGAGCTGAATGGTGCTGATCCATGCGTCATGTTCGTGAACGGGCGCCATCAGTAGGGACTGGTCATCTCTTAGCTGCCACGGCTTATTTTGATTTATTTTAATTTTTGAATTGTTTTGTATCGTTTTATCTTTTATTTACGGACTCTTTTAACCTGCACGTTTTTCTACATTGTACTCACATGTATGATTCCAACATGAATGATGTAAACAACATATTGTAACAATATTCTGATTTAAAAGAGTGTCCGTGGAGTTTCTTGCCCGTTCTTCTCCATAGGAACCTACTACGCTTTGGAATGGGCATCTAGCTTCATATTTTCTGACTGACCGACCCTTTGACAATTCAAAAGTGCCTGTAATTGGTTTATTTGAAATAAATGCTTTGAGTTTGAGTTTGAGTTTGCAGACGGACACGCACGGCAGACGACCACTGACCGCCACGCACCGCGCAATGAAGCTTCCGATGTCTGCGATACCCCGCACGTACACCTTCCCACGGTCCGTCGTCCGAGCTCGTCGCGTCGCTCGGTGTCCGTCCGCAAAATCGCGGATCGTGGGATTTCGGTGTGGGCCTTAAACATGCCGAAATGTGGGTGTACTATAAGTGCACCTCTGACTATCCCTTCGGTGAATACAGGCGTTATGTTGTGTTATGAAAATCGTTAAACCATGAGGAAGCAAAATGTTTTATGAAAATACGAACATTATTCGCTCAAACACCCAATATGTTACAGACACAAAATACAATAGGGGGATCTAAATTACAATACACCTAATGATTAATGTATAATATTCACACAATGTGTAACAATTTATGTGTTCAATATTAGTTAAACAATAGCGTTCAACGCTGTCTATTATACGAGAAAATTATGTGAACTTTCATCATAATAAATATGTTATTATAATACAAGCCAAAATAAAACTGAGGGGTAATTCCCGTAATTTTTAAAGAACGTTTTTAAGATTCGCATCGCATTCGCAATCTGTCAAAAATACAATCAATTTACCAACATTTTTGACAAGTTTGACAGATTGCAACTTGAATGTGAACGTTTTTTAAGTACGAGAATTGGCCTTCTGGTGTGTGGGAATTACGGTAAAGGTACAATTCCGTAGCGCACTTATTTCATAGAAATTCATAAAAACCAGTCGTGTCGCAGCGACACGTCGTCGCCTGTTGCTGCAGCCTGCGGTCCGCTACGGAATGGTACCCACGGCTACACATCAAGCTATACATTTCCAGCATAAGCTGACCTCGCATGTAAGGAAATTCTATACAATGCGAGATCAGTATAAACTGGAAATGTATAGCTTGATGTGTAGCCGTGTGTACCTTTATGAAAACCAATGAACTTAATTAAAAGTCATTATTATTTATTTTCATAATAAGTATTATTGAGACAGATTTTATTATTCGATATGAAGACACTCCAACTTATGCAGAGGCGACAATATCGTCTGCTTGTTTGTCTATTTTTCCAGCAGTAGACCATGCCAGTTCTTCACTACCACTGGTGAGGTCATATCATACATCGGCTTTAGAAACAGCCAAGGAAATGTTGCTATGAGAGCGCCTTGAACAAATTTCGTCAAAGCAATGTAATTCTCTTGCATTTTTCAAATGTGGGATCCAACGGAAATACCTAATAATGTTTTGTGGGATCCAAAGCCAAAAATATTAAACTGGGATTCAAAAGTGGGATCCAACGAAAATAAATCAATTAGTTTAGTTTAGTTATTAGTTTTCTGGTACCACGTAACATTGCAATGCTCTTGTTTTAAGGGTCCGACCAGTGAGGTAAACCACACGTTTCAGTTCGTCTTGATGATCAAAAATCGTCATATTGTTTCCAAACTCCGGGCTGCTACTGCCAAGTTCCATAGGAAAAACCCAATAACACAATCATCACCAGCAGGATCAATCAAACCAGCAGTCCACAGATGCGCTTGCGACTAATGAAATAGATCACCAAGTTCGTGCTTAATATAAAAAATCGCTTATAATAAATGTGACAGAAGATTATTTTCTTGTCTTCATGATAAAAGTAAGTAAGTAGGTATTTAAACTTAATGCCTACATTCCTTAAGAAAGAAAGCACAATAGGTAACTTCGCGAAGAAAGAAAATATTATTTGACAAAAGCTCATTACCCGAAGCCATCATTAGTACACAGACTCATTATGTAAGACTATACTGCACAAAACTAGATATAGGAATGCATTTGGGTAAAGCTGTGTGCACTTGACAGAAGGAAATCTTGATATTCGGGAATTTTCTTTGTATTTAAAAGCTGTAAATTAACAATAAAATCTGTGTCATTCAGCCAAATGACGTCCATTAGCATAATCAGCCAATAATCTTCCCACGGCTGGGACAAAGGCCTCTCGGTGAGAAGGAGTGGGCCGTCATCCACTACGCAGGCCCAGTGCGGGTTGGTAGATGTCACATTTATTAGGATTTTTGGTTCTAGGACATCCCCGTTTCCTCACGATGTTTTCCTTCACCGTTTTTAGAGCAGTGATGATGAAATTATTTACACAAAGTAAAGCGCAAGTTTGGATTCGAACTTACGACCTACAACTCGTAAGTCTCAGCCATTACCACTGGACCACCACTGCTCTCGACGTCCCTCTGGACACCTCTGGACGTCCATTGCAGGATATATCTAATTATAAGGTTCTGTGCTTCCCATATTCTAGGATTTCCGTGACCATCACCAAACCCTCGGTATACTTTACCGACCCTAAGCACTCTATGCCTTCCGATAAATAAAAAAACTTCAACGTAATTTTGCTAATCGATTTAACATACGATTTTGTACCATGTGTACCAACTGTTAAGTACCATCTTTACCTGCTGTACACACCACATTTTCTAGGGTCTACGAAGACTCTTCTGCCAATATAATTACATAACTATGTGATTATATTGGCAGAAGATATTGGCAGAATTGGCAGAACCATATTTCCGTTCTACGACTCCGACAGGTGAGGAAAGCCTTCGCAAGAATTTTTGATTTCCCTTGTAAAAACACCCAGAGCGGGGCGAGCACGGTCTTGTGACATGGCTCGAGTCACACATTTTATCACAGTTTAGTCATATAAAATGTGTGACTCGAGGTGGAGCCATGTCACAGTAGGCCGTGCTCGCCTCCCTGATCACTTCTAAAAGGATTAAGGATCGTAGCAGGTGGTATTCTGTAGTTTCTGCCTATCCCCCGTGCGAAGACGGCGTGAATTTATGTATGTATGTAGGAATGGAACGTTGACAGTAATGGTGACAGGATAGTGAAACGGGACGTGAAGATGGATGACAGTATGTGAAGCATAAACGAGTGACAGAGACGAATGTACGAATTAGTCAAGGAGCGAAAGAGATAGTGAATGAATGTTTAAAATGTAGAATAAGTTAAAGGAATTCAGATGACAGAAGGAAGTTTATAGGAAGTGAGTAGAAAAGACGAAAAAATACATAAAGTAAGAAGAACCTCCTTTCGCAGGTCTGCTGGAATAAATTTCTTAAGAAATAAGCAGTACCTTTGTACTCATATTTTAATTATGTCGTATCTTTTTTGTATTTTACTGTGTGTACATAAATAATAAAATAAATATATAAGAAATCTGGAGTTTGATTCACGATATATTGTACAAATCCCACATGTATGACGTATTCTTGATAGGCTCATTTGGTCCTGCCATCCCCAAGACTTGCCAACTTAAACACAGCCTTACTTGCAACCTCGCCCGTTAAGGAAGACAGCACATAAATTGTAGCGCACATGCATTACTGCTAATGTGTTCTTGAAAATAATTGAGTGCCTTGCATCGACTTAGTGTTATGTTGGTGGATGGAACGTTGCTTGAAATAGGCGTATTCTGCTTCTGTTATAAATCTATCTATATCTATATCTTCTATACATATAATAAATCTGTAGACGAGGCGTTTCTGTACAATGAAAAAAAAAAAAAAAAAAATTGGTTGGTTGTCCAAGAATAACCAACAGATTCCATTTCTACCATTTTTGGAATTTTTGTCTGTTTGTCTGTTTGTCTGTCTGTCTGTTTGTATGTTGTTTAGTTTGATTGTTCCACTATCACGTAAAAAGTACGAAATCAATATGGTTAACTTTTATACTCAAATATTGTGTGTAACTCGATGTTTCAATTAGTTTTTGTTTCATCGCAATCGCTACAAAATATCAAAAGATATATGAATTTAAAGTGTTCAAGAAGGAATTTTCATTACGTAATGTACAGTACTGCGCTCCAAAACAAAGATAGCCGACGTGGCTCAAAAGGCTGCCCAACTTAAATGGGACTGGGCAGGACATGTCTGCCGCATGCCTGACAAACTGTGGGCCCAAATAGCACAGAACTGGTGCCCTGAGACAGTGAGACGGGGTCGCGGCAGACCACGTAGGAGATGGCGGGACGAGCTGGATAGGTTCCATCAAAACTGGAAAGAAGACGCGCGGGCTCGTGAAAGATGGAAGGAGTGGAGGGAGGCCTTTGCCCAGGAGTGGGACAGCATAGGCTAGGAAAAAAAAAAAAAAAAAAAAAAAAAATGTACATCCACGTAACGACATCTATTGACGCGAAATGATACTTACTTCTTAATTACTAGGTTTGTGAGATCGTGTGTTGTTATATGACCGTCATTTTCTTTGCGCGGAAACTTAACGCGATACATTGTGTATTTGTGTATAGAATATAACTCTAAAGTTAGATTAATTAAAATTTTCCAGATGCGTTGTTTATTTATTAGTTTAGTATTAGTGCGATAGGTGGCGCTACCTATCTTTCAAATCTTGATAATCATGAAAGAATAGTGACAAATGTTAATTTCTTTTAAAAATATAGGTATTTATTCTTTAATTTTTCACTTTTCTACATAGTTTATTTAGCTTACAGAGTGTTCGAACGTTTTCCCATATATTTTGACAGTATCATTTCGTGCTCGATAGATGGCGTTGTTCGTTTAATGTCATTTTCTGAATCGCGGTGTTAAGACTCTCCGTCGAAGAATGACTTTCGCCCAGATATTCCAAATAATTTTTAGTATAGATATCTTTGTTTTTGACTGCTGTAGTGTCGATAATATAATAATATAATAAATTAGGTATGGGTCGTTACTAGGCATGGGTAATATCGGTTTTACTCTGTATCAAATCGTACCTATGTATCGGTTTTGAATATCGGATATCGCATCTATATATTTCAATATCTATATATTGGATGAATCTGTGTGGAACTCTGAAACGAAACTGCTACGTAAGATACTGTGATTTTTAGGTTTCGGTTTTGTTCGATATGTATATCATTGTATTTTATTTGTAACTGTATCCTACTCGAAATCAGTGAATGTATTTTTTGTGTAGTGTTGATAATATGGCACTCTAAAATGAAACTACTACAATCGTTTCGGTTTTTCAGATATATTTTAATCATTTTTAAATATTAATCAGTGAAATGAACTTTCCTTCATACTTTTCTCAGGCTTAGGACTGACTGCATTACTAATGCGAATCTTACGAAAACTGTCAATAAATGAAGGTATTATGTAAGGCAGGCGTATTTAAAAGTTCATTCATAATATACAATTTTTTTCAAATACAAATTACATTTTTTTTGGGTTTTTTCTTTTTTGTTTTTTTTCTGCTTTTTAATTAAAATTTATAAGAAACCTTTTTTCGTCCAAGTTAACGTTTAAAAAAGTCAGTTGCTTGACCTTTTGTGACGTAAGTCGCGTCCGACGGTCACTGATGATGAGGCCCGTTTTGCTAAAAATTCGTTCACAGGGAACAGATGAGGCCATGATATTTGCATATTTTTGGACAAGTTTGGCAAGATGTGGGTATGTAAATTTGTGGACACGCCACCACTCGAGAGGACAGGTCCATTTGTCTCCGTGGAAGGTTGGCAGGGGATCGTCATTAATGTACGTGTCGATCTCTTTGATGGCCTTCGACAAAGGAGTACCAACTGGGTGTTGCTTTTGGCCTATAATTTCATGCAGTATAGCTCGAAATTCATCAACAGTGTTGCTGCTACCGGCCGCTGCTGACGGAAGAGACGACGACGGTTCTTGAGCACTTTCTTCAGCAATCATCGCAACTAGCATTTCCTGCACGTGGCTTTTGGTATTTTTAGCCTCATTCTGATCGCCAAATACAGATAATTTGTATCTGGGATCTAGGAACGTGCATGTAGCGAATGTTCTGCTTCTTTCAACAAGACCGAATCTTGTCACCAGCCCTGTTCTCAGGCGATATATAACATCTTTTGTCGCTTCGTAGAATGGCTCTATTAAAAATTTATCACAGGCCGTTAGAAGGCAGCGGGTCATTACAATTACTAAGCTCCCAGTCATGTATTTTTCACCACTGATTGTTTCTGTGGCTTGATCAAACGGCTGTAAAATTTTTGTTAGCTCGGACAGCAACAACCACTCCTCGTTGGTGATGATAGGTAAATCTTTTTTTTAAATCGCCATTGTGGCCCTCAAATACTGCTCAAGTTCTACGAAGCGCCTAACCATATGGAAACTTGAGTTCCATCGCGTGGGTACTTCCTGTATCAGACGTTTTGGGATACAGTCCGCCTTGTCGTCCTTTTGGGCCTTCAAAAGTTTCTCCAACGCCGTGCTACTCGTTTTGTAATGCCTAACAATTTTTTTTACTTTTTCCAGTATAGGCTGCAACGTAGTAACGGCATCTTGCACTATTAAATTTAGGGAGTGGCCGTAACAGCCATAATGCTTCCATCCGATATTGTTGATGGCCTTTTGGACGTTAGCTGCGTTATCTGACACTGCGAAATTTATTTTATTGGTTAGTCCCCATTCGGTCACAATATTAACCAGCATTTCCTGTATATTTTCACTCGTATGGGAGTCTTGAAAATTACGACAATCTAATAAAATACATTTTAGCTCGAAATCGTCTGTCATATAGTGACCAGTAACGGCTATGTAGGACTCGTTGGATCTCGAGGTCCATAAGTCGGTTGTGAGGCATACGGAATAATTGAATTGCGGACCTAATTTAATTTTTAATTCAGCTTTGGTTTGATCATATAAAGCAGCCAACATGGTAGTGGAAATTGTTTTCCTACTTGGCAGTTGGTAGCCAGGAATCCACCGTGCAAACTTTTTAAATGCTCGTTCTTCAACTAAAGAGAACGGTTGATAGCTGTCGATAAACAAATCCATTAAATCTCGATCAATTTGTTTTTTCATTTCATTCGAAATTTTTTTGGTATTTCCATATCTTCCTATTGTCTGTTGCCTTAGTGTCTGTGTTACAGGTAGACTAGCAGCGGATGCGGATGTTGACGTACTGGGAGAAGCATTCACAACTGACGATGACGTACCGGCAGAAGAATCGCTAACAGCTGTCTGTACAGAAAATTGCTGTCTTTGATTTTGCTGAATCGATCTAGAATCTTGCTGTGCCCTGGCCACTGTCGTAAAAGCATCTAAGTGCTTTTTTTTTAAATGGGCCTTGAGGTTTCCTGTTGAACCCTTGTAGCTATATATTTCGCAACAAATTAAACATTTAGCTTTTTTGTCGACGATATTGTTTTTGTCGAAATAGTCCCATAATATGCTCGTACTTGGACGATTCATATTTGTTATTTTTATACACTAACTTAGTCACAAACAAGAGTTTTTTTTTTAAATCAAATACTATTTACACTATTTTAATACACAACATGAATATTATTCATTTAACTATTATGTACAAAAACCAAACAATTACGCACTTTAACTTTAGTAAGTAAAGAAAGCAAGCAGAGAAATTCGGTCACCTGCAACTAACGCGACGCGAAACTAAAAATAGAACAGGAATGCAACAGAGCACAATCACGGTCAAGGGTCATGTAAAATTAATTCAAAACTATTTTTTATTGAAAATGCCTTAGGATTTAAAATCCTTTGACGTTTAATGATTGTTTCCTGTTTACAAGTGTTTAGAAAATAATGTATTCGGTATTAAACTCTATGCTCCTGTAAATAGTGTTTAAAATCTGTATTACACATTAGCGTATCTCTCTCTCTCTCTTTCGCTCGTTCACCTATAGCTACATCACTCCCGCGCGCATCGAACAGTCGAGCGTACCCGATTACCCGAATCACAATATCAGTTTGAACCGAATATCATAGTGCGATACCGATATTGTGTACTTGTGTAGTGTTACATCAACGCATGAGGTAGGCCGGGTACGCGGATACCTGATATATAGATTCAGTGCCGTCCGATATATAGGTATTGGATATTGTACCGATACATAGGTATTGTATCTATATACGATTTGTATCGCCCACTCCTAGTCGTTACGTGATTTTCGCGAAACGTAACGTAACTAGTGACTTAGAACGCGTCACCTGTTTTGAAAACTAGTGATTTTAGTAACTAGTTATTTTTCAAATTCTATTCGGTGATTCAACATGGTGATTATATCGAAGTAACACAGTTATTTGCGAAACGAAAATATAAAAGGTTACTTAAGTAATACGTTACATTACGTTACGTTAGCTTTAAGGTTTTTGAACGAATACGTTTTTTCAGCTACAAGTAGTTACATAATATTAGGGCAGTACATAATATTACGCGCAAAAGAAACGACATGCGCTTGCAACGTACTTTTGTTTCGTTTTTCGCTGTTCATTCGATCACTGCATTGCAATGTATCTAGTTATAAAAATAACGTGTTTATGTGTGACTCGAAACTAGTTATTCGGTTACATGCCCTGTAGCCAGTTATTGTAACTATTGACGTGAAATAACGCCCATACCTATAATAAATAAATAATAAATTGTTGGTTGGGTTGGGTTGTCATTCGTTGAAAGTATTGATCAGAGATGGGTTGTAACAGGTGAAACACGATATCTGTGATCACTGTGACTGTGAGAAAAAATAACAGATTCAAATATCTGTTATTAAATCACAGCCTGTGGTTTTTGATAAATACGTATCTCAATCGAATATCATCTTTATTTCTTTTGATTTAAAGTCGAAAATCGTATCTATCTGTTATAAAATCACAGCCTGTGATTTTTGTACAGACGATAAATACGTATTGACTCAATTGAATATCTTCTTTATTTCTTTTCGTTAAAGTCGAAAATCGTATCCGAAGTTTTAACAGTAACAGTCTTGAGGATCTGTGATTTTAAGTAACAGATATTTTTTATCGTTAGGAGCAATTGCTATCTGCTATTTTATAATATCTGTGATTTCTATCTGTGATGATAAATACGCCTCACTCTTAATTGATCTGATTGGTTTTGATTTGGTATTTTGGTTGGTTTCGTTCATTAGGTTCAAATTAAGAAGTCAAGAAACGAGTCGTTACAGATCGATTCAAACTTAATGGCGGCTCGGAAGTTAGCTTTTAGCTGCGCAGTACCCCACCCCTCACCCCCGCTGTCACATGAAATTGTTACTGCGCAGCGACTCGCCTCATGTTCCGAGCCGCCATTAAGTTTGAATCGAACTGTACTATACTTCGTAATTTTTTCGTATGATTCGTGACCGCCGCTCATTCGATTCGATCGTTGTTGGCGTGTGTAAGGCCTCGGCCTTGAATCTTGCGGGCAGAGGGGCGGATGGCGGCTCGGAAGTTAACTTTTAGCTGCGCAGTACCCCACCCCTCACCCCCGCTGTCACATGAAATTGTTACTGCGCAGCGACTTTCCTCATGTTCCGAGCCGCCATTAAGTTTGAATCGAACTGTATTATACTTCGTAATTTGTTCGTATGATTCGTGACCATCGCTCATTCGATTCGATCGTTGTTGGCATGTGTAAGGCCTCGGCCTCGAATCTTGGGGGCAGCGGGGCGGCGGCGGCGGCGGCGCGGGAGCGGGGCGGGCATCAAAGACCCGTTCTCGAAACTAGCGGGCAGATCGCGCGTCACTATAGCCGCGTAGTGTTGTGTTCACGATTTTGTCGTCGAGATATTTGTTTTTATTCGCGAAAGAAATGGCTGAACAATGGCGGCAACATCTTTTTGATTCAAATTTATTCCTAACGCTCAATTTATTGTGGGCAACAACACTGCAATGCAGACGCGCGGGCGGTCACCGCTTGAATGGAGTGCACCGCTCGCTGCCCGCCGCCTCGCCGCTGCCGCGCCGCTGTTTTCGAGAACCGGTCCATTTGATTTTACGCATAAGATCCTGCTGCGCCCGCGCCGCCGCCGCCGCCGCCGCCGCCCCGCTGCCCGCAAGGTTCGAGGCAGAGGCCTTATGGTTGATTCGATTTGTTCGACTATCGGACAGCAATAAATACACAAATATTGGCACATGTTTCTGGGGAAAGTCAACAATATACATCGATAAATACGGTTCCCGAAGAAGAAGATGTCACACACTATCCAGTAGAGTTCTTAGAATCCCTTAACACACCCGGTCTTTCAGCACACAAAATTTGTTTAAAAGTCGGAGTGCCAATAATTCTTCTCAGAAATTTAAGTCCTCCCAAACTTTGCAACGGCACTCGGCTCATATTCACCAATCACCAACAAAACGTCATCGAAGCCGAAATCTTAACAGGTTGCGGCGCCGGTGATGTTGTTTTTATTCCAAGAATTCCTCTCATTCCCAATAATTTCCCGTTTAGTTTTAAGCGTGTGCAAATCCCCGTCAGCCTGTGTTACGCCATGACCATTAACAAAGCTCAGGGCCAGACATTATCCGTTGCGGGGGTGGATCTTAGTATTGGTTGCTTTTCCCACGGCCAACTTTATGTAGCTCTTTCGCGTGTGAGCAACCCTAGCAACTTTTTTGTGTACGCTCCAGGTGGTTCCACCGCTAATATTTTATAAAAGGAAGCATTTTCTTAAATAAAAACACAAGTTTTTTGGCAGTTTCTTACTAGGAAAAATCACCAGGCCTGGTCGAAAGATTCCCGACGACGAAGAGGCGACATATTATTGTTTTCCGACATCCATGCGAACGAAGTCGCGGGCACAGCTAGTTAATAAATAAAACCTCTATATTTCGACTGAAGATAGGATTAGTAACATAGTAATTAAGGCGAAAGCTTCAGGATAGCCCGCGAAATTCACTAACCGATTTTGACTTCTTTAACGTAGGCATAAGGATGGCATTAAAAGAAAAAAAGGTTACACAGTACCAACTGTCTACTGCAGCTACCATTTGTCATGCCACCAACGCAATACAAAATCGGTTGAACGGACTGTAAAAAAAGGTTTATTGAAATGTCTAATCTTATTTCAATGGAGTAGAGACCGGGAGTGTTATTAGTAGTAAATAGTAGTTTAATTATTAGTTATAGCTTTGGTTTTGTATGAGAGGCTAGCTAGACGGAAAAAACCTGTTTTGCTTGCAATAAATAGGCCCTGATTAGATTAAATCATTACTTCTAAGCATCATGTGATAAGGTATAGTGACGGTCTGCAGACACTGATTCAATTTTGATTCTGCAGAAAATAGCACTAAATGTTGTAATTGCACATGCAGTTTTCCAGTTTAGTTTCAGAAAAAACTTTCTCTCGTGCACAGTTCATGAATCTCCAATTTTGCCTTGCACGACAAAACGTTTTTTGACTTATTGTTGTTATTCGAAGAAAATCCCTCTCGACAATTAAAGATTATACATTAGTTAAGAGAACGATGAGGAGCTCGTGGCTAAATAATAACAGCCGCACGGGTCGATCCATCAGGTTAAGCTACGCTTGCCGAGGTTGGTCCGTGGATGGGTGACCATCTTTACATACCGAGACTCCTCCGTGCCTCGGAAAGCACGGTCATTTGTGGATCTTTGACAGTCGTTACGGGTCGTCAGAAGCTCGAAAGTCTGACAACCAGTCTTACCAAGGGGTATCGCATTACCCAGTTACTGGGTTGTGGAGGTCAGATAGGCAGTCGCTCCATGTAAAATACTGGTATTCAGCTGCATCCGGTTAGACTGGAAGCCGACCCCAACATAGTTCGGAAAAGGCAAGGCAGATGATGATGATGACATTAGTTTAGAGAAAATTAAATAAAAAATATTCACCATAATATTTAGTTCAATTTCATAATTCCAACAGTTAAAACGGACAAAGCAAACCTACAACATTAAAAAAAGCGAAAAATCGTCGAATTTCGAATTTCGTCGCAGTTTAAATAAATGGGAAATAGTATTTTTACGAAGTTTCGACACTGGTAACCGAGCAGTGGAATTGTATCAACTCGTACGAGCTCAGTCCGTGGTGGTGTCAGACGGACCCCTACTGTTTGTTTTAGTTAGGGCAATATTATTGCCCCGGTTCACATGACCAAAGGGCTGCAATTGCGTGGGTTACCCATTGACTGTGTTGATATTAGCTTTCTGTGTTCTAGCTTTGGTTTTCACAAAACGCAATACTTAGTACCTGGGTATGAAAATGAGTCAAGAATTGCCTTTGCATTCCAAAAAGATAGTTCCATGGCGAACTAATTTTGCAATCACAAGGATGTCTGACTATTCAGAGATACTAAACAAACAACACAGTTGTATAAAATGGCTACAACACGACAAATTGATGCTGTCTGTCAATGCACATTAATTCGATCTGTCAATGTAAATTGATGCAGCTATTTGTCAATGCATATTGATACTGTCTGTCAATGCACATTAATTCGATCTGTCAATGTAAATTGATGCAGCTATCAATCAATGCATATTCATGCTGTCTGCCAATGCACATTGATGGTGTCTATCAATCCAAATTGATGCTGTCTGTCAATGTAAATTGATGCAGCTATCTGTCAATGCATATTGATGCTGTCTGACAATGCACATTGATGCTGTCTGTCAATGCACATTGATTGTGTCTCTGAATGTAAATTGATGCTTTCTGTCAATGCACATTGATGTTGTCTGTCAATCTGATATTAAATTCTCCGACTATACTAAGTAGGTAGGTATGAATATCATAATTAAAGTTTATTTTCTGTTCACCCAACTGAAGGACAAACAGTTTGATAATGAACACAGGCTACGTATTCCGATCATTATCTCCCATCTCAATTGGTCCAGTTTAATCAAAGGAAGCGATTATCCAATGAGTCTCAACAGTACGATAATTTCACGGTGCAGGTCAAGTGAGCTCGCAACTCACGTAATTGAACGACGAAATGTTTATTTTTTTAGAGAAATTCACTGGAAACTCGATTAAAAATTTTTGAACTGTTTTTGAATGGTTCTGGCTTACATAGTACCTATTGTCTTTTAGTTATGAAAAGCACGACTTAAAACATGTTCTTGCAAAATTGATAAAAAGGACGCTAAGGCGTTATCTAAAAACGAACCTTCGGCTTCAGGAAATTTGTTGGCACCCAACCCAACCTAAGTTTTACAGAAACGGAAAAACAATTCGATTCCAACTCCACTAATAACGAAGTCCTTTTCAGGACCGAAGGACCAATAACGGTACTGCCAACAATAGAACAGGTACATACATCCACGCTTTCAGCACATAATTCTTCGGAAACAATCCAATTCCATCGCAAATGTCTCCAAAAAAACAAATAAGGGCTCTTGGACATTTTTCACAGAAGACATTACGCACCCCATACAGATAAATCTCGCTCACACCATGAGGACCATGTGAGTTATGGTGCTCATCATTTCTTCTTATTCCAAATGTCTTTATGGATGCGTATAAATTGAATGTTATATGTCAAACTTGGGTGGGGAGGGAGGTACGTAGGATTTTTGGTCCTTTTGCTTTCTAAGAAGTGTTTTTTTCTTGGACTGGTCCTAAACGCAATTTTCTGGAGTAGATTATCGAACGTACACTATTCAATTTGACCAAACCTTTAATGACAACCTAATATATTTTATACAACTAAATAAAAAACTGCCTCATTGGTCTAGTATGCTGAACATAAGGCCCTGGGTTCTATACCCGGGTCGGGCATAGTATTTGTCTATCTGGAATTTCTCTGAAACAGCGCGGAGTCTGGATTTGTGCCCGGTTGATGGCAATAGGTTCGCCCCCTATTACATGGGACTTAAACATAACTGGCGAAATGTGGGTGTACTATAGGTACACCTTTGCGTATGTTAACTTGTTAATAAAATGAAATAAATGCAGTCCTAAATAATAAAAAACTTCTCGACCGATTTCGGTCAGGGTGGCCAATCTTAACGGAGATATTATAGTAGAATAGAATAGAATAGAATATTTATTTGCTCAGAATGTATTTGAGCAAACACAGGTGCACTCTCTGTTCCTTTACTATCAATGACTCTTATATGGGACGGCAATTCAACACGACCGGGGAGAGATCATGCGCAGGACCAACGGCTTAGCGTGCTTTCCGAAGCACGGAGGTAACACACCACCAACTTCCAGACTCCGGGCAGCTACTGAGAAATTCCTAATGGAAAAACCCGATAACACTGCCCGACCTAGGAATAGAACCCAGGACCCCACGCACAGCAGTCGCGCTTGCGACTATGAGACCCAGTCCTAAATCCTTACATATTATAAAACAAAGTCCTCCGCCGCGTCTGTCTGTCGTCCTGCAGGCGTAGCATGAGCACCGTTTTGTCGACAGAAGAGTAGACAAAAATGACGTTCCGTGTAGACAGTACGACAGCAGCAAAGTAGAAAGAGTTTCGACACTTTTTACGAAATTCACTCTTCTACATAATTCGACTCAGAATTCTTTGTTTTGTCCTAGGATATTTTTTCTGATGGTGATTTTGACAGTTGGGATAGAAAACTTTCTTCCGAAATTGTCTACACCTATAAATACCTAGACAAAGATCGTTCGAAACGAAAGACAAAATGACAGATTGTAGAAGGATTTCTACGGTGCGATGTCAAAAATGAAGAAACGAAATGTCACTTTATATAGAAAAAGCTATGTCTATTCTTCGTAGAAATACCGAATGCCTGCTGTTCGCGATAAACTCAAAATCTTTTGCACTAATTTTCATGCTGTTTTCACCAATGGATAGTGTGGTTCTCGAGGAAGGTTTTAGTACCTATATAATTTGGCGGGCGAAGCCGCAGGCATCAGCTAGTAAATACTCTTGTCATCATTCAAACCATGGGTAGTTGACTTAAATATAAAAATAAATGACCGAACACAACAAAAAAAAAACATTATTTTCATTACAAGATTTTAAAAAGTTTCTATCCAACACCGTGCTCTCTAGCGAAACAGCTGACTGACTGAGGGAAAGGTCGCGCTCGCGGTCGGTCAGGTCACATCCCGCACCCCCCGCTCGTGTTGAGACGCAAGTTCGTTGCCCTAGCACAGGGCAATGAATTTGCGTCTCTTGTGGTAAAATGAAGATTTTAAAAAAAGTTGTAATTTTCCATTTATTTTACGATCTATAAATGAAACCAAACCACTGGTTGCAAGGATAACGGTGTTCACCCTAACACCCTGTATATAAATAAATATATCAGTGTATTATTCATCTAAGTCTCCATAAACAGTGATTCTAATTCTTATGATGTTTTCCCCGGTCGCTGTAGAAACGGTAACGGTTCATTAAGGTAAGCCATTTTCCTGTATCAACGAAGAGTAGGTACATTACCTACTTGTGATGCATTACTTTAAGGAAAAAGTCTTTGAGGATAATGGTCAATATGGCGTTATGATTTTCACGCATTTATTTGTGGTTTTATAGACGAAATTAAACATACGATTGTAACAAACATAACATAACATCAAGCCTGTAATACCCGAAGGATTAGGCAGATGTGTACCTATAGTACAGCCGAAAAAATTTAATTCCGACCCACCATAAGCTTATTTTCTTACAGACATTCAAATACAATTAGGTCGACATTCGCGTAAACATACATTTCCTTGGTAACGACCTTGTCATCTGCCATTTAATTACACAGAGAATAAAATTATCTGTTGCCCTCTCCATCTTTGCTAAGCTTTTCTAAAATTATTATTTGACACCAATTTTTGAGTGACTTTTTGACTCTTTGTCATTTTATAAAGAAAAAACATTTGTTCTGAGTTATAGTTAATTCGAAAGAGTTTGGATTCAAAATATGATTATTAATGCTTTATCTAAAATAGTGATGACAAAGGTTAAAATTGCATAGATCTCCTACCCGTATTGACATGCACAGTAAAGGAGGGAAATCTTTGTTATTTTGACGGTTTCAAACGATTGATCGTCAAAGTTCATGATTCACTTAGCCTGACTGTACACCCACATTTCGAGCGAGCCTATTGCATACTGCTGTACTTGCAATAAATAAACAGGTATATTACACAAGTAACCTTATTATGGATTCACAAGTGAATGACGTAATTTTCTTTTTTCACTTATTTTTATACCTTATCAAGTAATCATAATATATAATTCTACTGCCTAAGTACCCACTAATACGTAGGTACCATAGGAATGAAAACAATAGCAAATGGATATATGATTTTTTTCAATAGCAATCACAATGGCTGACTAGGTACTACGCCTTTGTCAGTTGACCACGTTAGTAAAGCATGTTGTATTGTATCAACGAGTTTAGATAATACCTCAGTCTCTGCAGACTAGGCAAAAATAAAAAATGCTTATGCTTGAAATAAATGCATTTATTTCAAAGGCACTTTTGATATGATGCGTTCTTGACACCTGTCAGTTTCTCTGTTTTTTTAATTTCGTAGACTAATTTGACATTTCAAGTGAATATTGTTTGTTTTTTTCAATTTGGAGTTTGACATTTGCATCTGTCAAATTAGTCTAACGAATATTTCTTTTGCGAATTTGATCCTTATTACTACTAGAAATTGTCAAATGACAGCTGTCAGGGATGCATTCTCTCGACGGCCAGACTTTAGGTAAATAAACTACGTAAGTAGCAAGTACGGAATCACTTATCAAAAGTCGTTAGCCAAACTAGTTTAATTAGTTATGTGGTTTTTATTCAACAATATAGTTTCCTTATCGATTAATCTTATCTGTTAACATTTTAAATTATTTAAAAAAAGATTGTTCATGTTTTAGTAGAGAACATTTTTCAAAGAATGAAAACAAAATGTTTGGAAGCTAACAGTAACGAAACAATTATGCATAGTTCCAAACAAAACATTGTACATTAGAGTATAACATACCTACAACGCTTTTGTATACAATTCCAATCAATCCATACAACGTGCCAACAATCGTGGTTTGCCATTGATTATTCTATGCCATACATTTCTGTGGACACATAAAAAACACCTGTAGCGTTCCCAGGGTTATTATACCCGGCAATAGTCACCTCATTGGCCGCACATTTACCTTCAGAATAATGGTCATAGGAATCACAGGCCCACGCCAAAAATCCATTCTGTAGATGTACGGACATAGAATAATATCTTACGCAGGCTTTGTGACTGCACTTGGCTGCATCACTCTCCCCCTTAGCTGGTATCAAACCTTCATGGCATGAAGGTTGCTTATGTCCTTTTTTATTGAAGAAGAAGTCAATATCCCCCAGTACAGCAGTCGTTCCCAAGCCTCCAGCATTACAATGATAAACTTCCACGTATTGGGCAACTCCAGACCTGATCTGGTCCTCGATAAAACTGTTGGAGAAGCAAGGACCGGCTGGATCTAAGCCTGTGATTCTCCAGACTTTTTCATTCGTGATTTCAGTGTATCTGGTTCCAGTATAGCCTAGCATTTGGCTGCCTAAACTGTGGCCTATGCAGTGGATTTTATTTGAGGGGAAACCGCTAGCGTGTATACCAGCCAGGAATTTTCCGAGTGCCCTTCCGATGTAGTACGCATTTTTGACAGAGCGTTCGTAGCTGGCGATTTTTCCTCCTTTGCTTGAGGTATAGATTGAATGGTCCACTATTATTAGGTATATGTTTGGTAAAGTGCTGAATGCCTGTCGTAGGAGATCCTCGGTGTTCTTGCTAATATGAGACTTGTACCCTGGAACGAAGAATACGAGCTTCCTGGAGATATCGAGGTTGTAGCTATTGGTAATGCCTTCGACGGCGCTGTCGATGGGAAACGTTAGGTTGAAGTTGTTCTTGAAGTCGTAGAAGAAGATCTGTGTCTCGCTGACGCCGGTGTCCAGGGTTTTGTCGTGGTCACCTGGAAATTAAAACAAAGGGATGATTGACGACTGATTATTTTTAAACAAGATAAAGTTACAGAAGGAAGGAAATCAATAGCTAAAGACTTTTACATTGCCTCTAACTGATCATAAATTAACTCTAGGTCAATTGTGTACAAACATAGATATGTGTGTCGTGTTTTGTGTATGACCAGAAAAACAGGTCGCGCGTCTTCCAAGGAATACTCGCGCATTCTTGGGAATTCCCGCAGCTCGCAGCACAAATCTAGTTTTTACGTTAAACAATTGACATAAAGTTTAATAAGCTTTTCACAATTTCCTTCCAAATATTCGCTTCCATTCCGTTCCGAGGCATTGTAAATTGAGCCATAATGTCTAAACAAAACTCCGATGCCCGTTGGGTAAAATACGATAAAGGTAACTAAATCAGCTGCAAAGGTCTCAAGGTCGAGGGATTTATTAATGTAGGTAAGTATGTACGTACTTAGGCTACATTATGACTGTCATTTATGACGGGTTGATAGCCCATCCATCATCTAGCTGTGCCCCGCGGTTTCACCCGCGTGGGTCTCGATCCCGTGGGAATATAGGGATAAAACGTATCCTACGTCCTATTCCAGGTCATGGTCAACCCGTGTGCCCCTCCTCTCCTCTCTAGAGTAGGGAACGTCGCGGCGGCGCGGCGCCGGCGTTGAACGGTTCGCGTATTGTATTCTTATACTCGTGATAACTTCGAAAATAAATGTCCGATTCGAATGAATTAATAAGTATTTTACTGCTACATAAATACTCTTGATCTTAAAACTATTTATTTGAATAAGACTTAATATTATGTTGATAAAACTCCTTCGCAAATAATGCATTAACTTCGAACAAATTTGATTACCATAAAAAATATAGCCTATAACCTTCCTCGATTATTGGACTATCCAACACAAAAAGAATTTTAATTCCAACCAGTAGTTCCTGAGATTAGCGCGTTCAAACAAACAAACTCTTCAGCTTTATAATATTAGTATAGAGTATAGATTATTAAATTAAATACCTATTATACCCAATTACCCGAAGACTGCCTGACGTGCAAGTAAAATCAGTGTCAGTGTATAATTTTGATATTGTAGTTCTGATTAATTCATTCGCTTTTATTAGGTACTATTCCTTAGTAGGCATATCTGAAATAGGTTACTTGTTTTGTATTTGTTTGTTTGGGTGTTTATACCCATTGCTTAGAATCAGAACCGCTGTACACAGAAGCAATAAATACATCTATAAGTATAGCTAACTTATAACAAGTCTTAATTCTTCCAAAAAACTCATAAAATACAATATTAATAAACAGTTTTTAAAGGTTCCGTGCCCAAAGGGTGCCAAACGGAACCAATAATACCTACTAAGCCTCCGCTCTCCGTCCGTTTGTCTGTCATCGGGCTGTATCTAATGAACCGTAATAGGTAGACAGTTGAAATTATCACAGATTGTTTATTTCTTTTGCCGCTATAACAACAAATAATAAAAATTAAACAATGTTGTATTTTTCGGCGGTATTTGCTTGATCTTATTTAAATTGTTTTAAACATGTTTCCATTTAATTAATAGTTTGCGGTTACTGTTTGTATTGTGTTTGTATAATTAAGTAGTTCATAGTTTAATTATGTTTCTTTAAAAACAAAGCTAAAACTCTGCACAAAAAAGTAATTATTCTAGATAAATTGTGCCACATTTGTTATCAGGGCCAAACATTAATATAGCTTGTTATGAAAACATTATGTATTTAATAAAATAACGTCGAAATAAAACTTCATAAGAACAAAATATGAACGGCAACATATTTTAATTAACCCTGGAAACTTGTTTTTATGTTAATATAATATTTTTGTTGGCAAGCTCGATGGTTCAGTGGTTGAAAGCCTGATTGTTGCAGGTTTAATTTTCCGATGGCGGAAAGAAGCATTCATTATGTTTCATTGGATCCATTCTAGCTTGTTTTGATTGCCTTTTACAGTGCCAATATTTTCAGGGCTAGGGAGCTCTATCTAAGGTTTTCAGAAGTTCTAATCCATGTTCTGCCCTGAATAAACATCTGCCTATTTAAGGTATAACTTAAAAGAAAAATACTGCAGTAATATATGCAAGGTTAAGCAATCAATGTCAACTAGAAATTGCCACATTCACGGTTAAGTACGATTTCCGGGGCTAACCAAACATGATGTAAGGAATGATGAATCATTCGTTTCTATTATAATCGGAAAAAAAAATTGTATGAAAAGACAGATGATTCATAATACAACTAAATTAAGAAACTTATGACACCGTTAACCAGACTAAACCAAATCAATCGAAGGTAATCGACCTCCAATTGGCGGTATTGACAAACACGACCTCAAACTAATAAATCTAAAACCAAAAAATGACGTAACTCACATGTTATCCAATCAGAATACAGTAGCGCCTTAAATGGTCCAGCACACCCACATACTAGCACTGCACTTAAAACAAAACAAAATAAATAATAATTCATCGTTGATAACCTTTACGACACGTCCGTCGCAGTTGACGAACGAACGACAAATGACACATGTGGGGAGTGGATCGCATATAGATCATGCGCTCGCGCATTGAACGAGAAAACAATAACAAATTGATCATAAGTAGGTACTATTGATCTTATTCATCAGTTAGTTCTCTATGTAGGGGCATGGGAAAAACACATAATGTTGTGTTTACGAGTTATCATGTGCCTGATAAAGAATTAAGATCAGTTATCATTGAGATGAGTCAATATTGTATGAGCCTGAAGTATGAGCAGACAATATTGGTATGTAAATCACCTGTTTGGGTATGGGAAGGTCAGCAAATTAAACTGAGACTAATATGTGAACACAAGACACCTTCATCAATATTAATTTACGATTATTAAGATTCTTATGGGTGTTTTAATATCGTGTGGGGCAATCCCGCATTACAATAAATATCTACTTGTACCTTTACAAGTAGATATTTATTGTAATTGTAATGCCATAAACTGGGCACAGATCTGCTACGGAGAAATTCCTAATGGAAAAACGCACCAACATCGATCGGGGAAACGAACCCCACGATCAGCATTTACGCTTCACTCGCATCTATTACATGTGACGTTAAAAAACATACAGTATACCTTGCGTAAGGTGTACCTAAGTTCCAACAGGTCTATCAACAAATTCTTTGGAAGAAAGTTTCCAACTGAGAGTGAAAATTGTATTATTCCTATCAACCGTGATCTTGGTAAAACAGAAAGGCGGAACAATCCCTCTGAAGTGGTAAATTAACTCACCTTGAGTAGACAACGAAGTTTTTAATTGAGTCTAGGCGATCCTTAGCGTAAAGCTGCGCTTACAGGAGCTATTTTTTAGCAATTATTGCTCGGCAGCAGTAGGTAAATGAGGAAGGAAGTGGGTTGGAGCAATCTAATAGTTTAACTACAAAAAAATGGTATATCTGGGTATTTTCGATTACCTACTTTTAATTGCTCTGTTTATTCCTTATTGCTAATCAATAAAATATTGCCTGGTTTATCAAGATTTAAATATCACTCAATATGGCATGGTGTGAGGTTTCCCAAGCAACAATTGCTACCTCATACATAACCTACATGTTGATTTCGGTTTTCGCTATGGTGACCTCATATTATGCCAGTTGCCCGGAATTCAACAATTTTCAGTTACCCACGTGACGTAAACGTACCTTAAGGCTAAAGGACACTGGGATTGAGTTGTTCATTTAAGAATTACCTACTTAAAAGTCACTTGGGGACAAGGAAATTAGCAATGACCGTTTTAGAGTAACGTCGAAAAAGTTAATAACGTCGAGAACTAGCTTCGGTTGGCTGTGTTAATTGATTTATTGATTGTTAGAGCATCATTAAATATAATATTTGTTGTTTTGTATTTTTTTTTTTTATTGCATTATATTTTAAATAATTATATTAATTGTTTCTAGAAAATATTGCTAGATATCCTACGTCATCTTCATATATAATATACTAACTGATGCCCGTGACTTCGCCCGCGTGGACTCGACAACCACTCTATCCATTGGTGAAAACAGCATGAAAATCGGGGCAGTAGTTTTTGAGTTTATCGCGAACAGGACGACAGATAGACGCGGCGGAGGACTTTGTTTTAAGGAAGGATAAGTCATCTTCAATTAATAGGTAACATTCATAATCAGCCTATAATGTTCCCACTGCTGGGACACAGGCCTCCTCTCTCTCTGTGAGAGGGAGTGGGCCGTAATCCACCACGCGGGCCCAGTGCGGGTTGGTAGATGTCACAAATGTCTTCGTTGTTGTGGTTCTAGGACATTCTGGTTTTCTTACGATGTTTTCCTTCACCGTTTTCAGAGCAGTGGCGATGAAATTAAATACACAAATTAAAGTTCGAACTCACGACCTACAACTCGTACCTAAGTCGTGGCCGATACCATTGGGCCTCCACTGCAGCTCGTCTACAACTTACAATATATAGATAAGTGGTTAATGCTTAACACCCGGTTTCTGATTTGGGAAAAGTAGCAAATCTCAACTGATTATTCTCAAACACATAAGTATGCACTTTTAATATCGAATTTCGTTAAACCATAATCAACTGATCATTTACTTGAGTATTCCTGATCAATGCAAACACGTTCCAGTTTTGATTAGAGTTTAAAAAATCATAATTCAGAAACGAAATTCGGTTTTAAAAGCTCATACTTATGTATTTGAGAATAATCAGTTGAGATTTGCTACTTTTCTCAAATCAGAAACCGGGTGTTAGTGAACACAATATTTGATTCATTGAATAATAACTTGAGTATTGGATAAGTAGATAACTTTCTGATTTTGTGACCAACTATGACTGCGCCCTTAGCCTCTTACCCGTTAATCTGGCGTCCCGACAGCTCGAGAATTGATAATTTGCCGATTCAACTCCGCTCCCTCTGATCAAGTTTCAGAACACAGGATTTGAAAATCAGTGTAGTTATTTGAAATTTCAACAGTTTTCAGGTACGGCCAGCGAATTAACACTGAATTGTTAGGTAACTATTTTTTTTGCTGACTATCCCAACAACGGCGGAATGTCAGGTTGTTGTGTTTCTTTTTCTATTGTTCACATTTATTTTCCCATAATTTCTACATATTGTTACATCAAGATTACGTCACGGAGAATGTTAAACATTTTAGTTCCCTCTATGAGTTTGTTTCGGTGTTTCTTGACTTTGACTTTACTTACAGGAATAAATATTATATTTTATATTATTAATGTAATAATAGTGATACAATTTTTTTTTAAAACCGGCCAAGTACATGTCGAACCACGCACAATGAAGATTTCCGTAGATGGGATGGGGATGGGCATTTATCCGAAGAACAAACTTAACATTGTAGTTGAAAAACATGTTCTACCATAGATAGAAGAGAGAATCCCATAGATACAAGAGAAAAAATTTACATCTTTTTAGTAAAAGAGGTGATAGACATAAATATAGTACTAGAAATAGGGACCTATTAGTTCAACCAGGTTTCAGACTGGCAAAAGTAGACTCATCTTTCATGGGGTACTGTTTAAAATGTTACAATAAAATTCCTCCCCACATATTTCAACTGAACGAGACGAAATTCAAAACTTGTATAAAACGCACACTATGCAGGCAGGCATATTATAAGTTGGAGGATTACATTTCTGATAAAAATGTTTGGCTTAATGCTGGTCCTGCTCCACAACCACAACTTACTAATTAACATTCGAAAATAATGTTGGAGCTGCTGAAGATTGTAAGACCATCTTTGCATTGTATAAACTCAATTTCCTTTGTATTATATAATTGCATAGCACAGGTGTGAGTACTATGTACTATAGAGCCATTTACCGGGTAATTTGTCTTTAATTGACTTGAATGTGCCCTGGCGGCTGGGAATGTCATGCTCACTCAAATGTCTCGCTGATAGTGGCGCGTGTGTTGGATCATTTAGCTCCCTTCAAAATGGTTGAGCTGAATGGTGCTGATCCATGCATCATGTTCGTGAACGGGCGCCGTCAGTTGTGACTGGTCATCTCTTAGCTGCCATGGCTTATTTTAATTTTTGATTTGTTTTTATGTTATAATTGCGGACGCTTTTAACGTGCTTTCTACATTGTTCTCACATGTATAATTTCAACATGAATGATGTAACCAATATTTTGTAACAATATTTTGATTTAAAAGAGTGTCCGTGGAGTTTCTTGCCCGTTCTTCTCCATAGGTACCTACTACGCTTTGGAATGGGCAACTAACTGCATATTTCTGACTGACCGACTCCTTGACAATTCAAAAGTGCCTGTAAATGGTTTAATTGAAATAAATGCTTTGAGTTTGAGTTTGAGTTTTGATATTATATTCCAACTGCAAATGTAATTTTATACGCACAATATTGCGAGATTTACCATGTTATTTTGAGCATAGACTTCTCATAGGTTTTCCTGCAATCTAGGTATAGGTACGTAGGTAAGTACTTACTTAAAGAATTATTTTCTATTTTTTTTTTTTCAAAATTTTACGCTCACTTGTTTCGGAGATAGGGGGTGGTCAATTTTCACCTATTTTCTTTTAAAACTTTCAAAATACTTATTAAAATTACTTATTAAAAAATAAACTTGAAACTCTTTAACCCTTTCATAAAATAATAATTTAATTATGTCACATGGTAAAGTTCGTTTTTTTTTTTAATTTTCATAATTGACCCCCAAAAGTGAATTCGAAGCAAAATGGCTGTGACAGCCGGACAGACAGACACACGAGTGATTCTATATGGGTTCCAGTTTTTCATTCGGACATAAGGAACCCTAAAATACCTAATATAAAAACCGCCTGAAACGAAGTTAATCTTCCACAAATCTCATTTCCCGTCCATAAGACAGCGCCACATTATCTGATGAGCAAACTAATTGTCCATAAGGTTCGTCGTAATATCCCGCGAAGATAATGTCCTACGCTTTATTTCCTCCAGCCGACATAACGTAATGACTCTCGCTTTCCTGTACGAGTTTTTACATTCCGTATTCATGTTATAGGCCGACCGCTTAACTGAGTCCGTTCCTGGGGTAGCTGTGCGGTGCGGGAGGGGTGTGGTGTCGTGATGCGAGAGCTCAGTGATTCGTCAACTTGTGACAACTGTCACCCCTCCCGCACCGCGCAGCACCTCAGGAACGAACTCAGTAAGCCATCGGCCTTTAATACTTAGCTCTAGGTTTTTTTTTTGAAGAATTGCAGCTTTTTGATGTGTGACTGACACTGGCATGGCCACCATCAGGGATTTTATTATTTAACCATTTATGCACACAGATAAATACAGACAAGACGAATGGAATAGAAAAATACAAAAACAACAAGAAAGAAAGAAAAATTGTTTATTCTGCACAAACATTTCAAATTAGATAACAAAAAAAAAAAATCCATAATTAGTCGTTTGTCGCCAAATATCAGAATTTGTCACTGGTTCAAAAGATATAGGGTTTATAGGTGACTGATCTGAATAGTCGAAATTTGTCGCCAAATATTAGAATTTGTCGGTCACTGGTTCAAAATTTATAGGTGGCCTATCTGGAGAGCATCTCCCCAGCTTGGCCCCATTAACACTTTGAGGGACAGTAAACGCCCATAGACGTAATAACAATAAATCTTCAATTGTGTCTCATTCAGTGTCCGCGAAAGTGTCCACACTCTGGTCTGCTACTTAATAAATCATATTTGAA
This sequence comes from Lithophane semibrunnea, assembly GCA_947363905.1. Lineage (NCBI taxonomy): Eukaryota > Metazoa > Arthropoda > Insecta > Lepidoptera > Noctuidae > Lithophane > Lithophane semibrunnea. Next base: position 16,442,459 of record OX376193.1, read on the forward strand.
AAACCCTATAAAAGTTGCGCTTACGTCTTCTACACTAATGATGCAATTTCTCGTTGATTGGTAGTTGTTATAGAGAAGTAAGGACAACAAAATAAAAAACTTCATACACACATTTTCAGTACACATTTATTTCAATGGTTGTTGAGATGGACATAAAGACATCATTATGAGCACAATATTATGCTACAGTTATTAATTATCGTAAACTTATTCTCACACCTTAGTGGTCATACACACGAGAGGCGCGCGTCAACGGCAAAGGCAATTGAGTCACTTCGCGTATCGCTCTTGTGTATGAGCACTTATTTACATTTTATTAAACACATTTTTTTTTAATGTATAACAATTCCGTTACCACTGAAAAAGTTACATTACATAAAATAAATGCATCGAAACGATACTAATATTATAAAATACAGAACAGTTATGTATTTCCGTTTGCATGTCTATTACGTTTTCACGACTGAACCGCTGAACAGATTTCGATAAAATACACGGTGATTTTTAGCCGACTGCCCCAGGAGGGTAATGTTTTTAATTCACTGTTAATCTGTCAGGAGGTAAAAATACTCATGATTATAAACAACTTTCACTATGGGACCAACTACGAAATAGCAAAATAAAATGCATCTATTTCATACATTTTCATCGGGTAAACAATGCATTTTTGTATGAAACAGCTAATATTTTTTTCAATATTTCAGAGTTGGTATCATAGTGAAAGTTACTCTTAATGATAGTACTTTCACGCCCTGAAAGTGAATTAAATATCACCGTGTATAGCTAAGCAATATTCTTAAAAAACTCCAATACTTAAACTTATCGGGTGTATTCCATAGACACATTATTGAGAGTCGACAACTAACACCTAAATAGAAAGTTAATAAAAGTCGGTCAATATATTACGACAAACTCGAACAACTTTTATATACAGCGTACTTCACGCATTCACTTTCAGAGATTCCTCTAAACCTGTTTATTTAAATACAAAAAAGTTTCTCTTTGGTTTTCATAATACCTTCATATTTTAGTTACGATTAATTAGTTATAACAAAAAGAAACTGCTTTAGGACTGGCACTCATCTGGCGAAGCGCGCGAGACAATTATCAACATTGCATGCCTTAAAATAAAGTCGAAAATAAATAACATGAGACTCGCACCTTTTTCCACTTATATACACTCTCGTGCTAATGAAAACTTATTTATTTTCAACTTTATTTTGAATTCAGCAAGGTAGATATTTGATTGGCAGTGACAACCGCGCTGCGCTGCGCCTCACCAAGTGAGCGCCAGCCCTTAGCATAAAGTCCGCCTTTGTGCAGTTTTTGAAGTGAAAACTACATTAGGCGCGTTGAGCGATTTTTGGCAGGGGATAAACTTATGCTCGCGTCACCGACATGCTCGCGCCGCAGTGCTATACTATAGAATAAAGATGGCGCTAATACCGGTTTTAAGTTTTCACTTCTGCCGGCAGTCTGTGACTGCCTATTTTTATTTGTGCACAAAGCATGTCCAGAAGGCCAATTCTCTTACTAATTAAATTATTAATAATATAACGTTCACATTCAAGTCGCAATCTGTCAAACTTGTCAAAAATGTTGGTAAATTGATGATTTTTGGACAGATTGCGAATGCGATGCGAATGTGAAAGTTCTAGTGAATTGCCCCGCTGTTATCCATCTACTTTCTGTGATCAGTCTTTCACTTTGCACTTTCTCACCCAGAAATATTATAAATTTGGAAAAAATAGGTACACTTTTGAATATTTTTGCCAAAACTGCAGTCGATAATTTTCCCTATACGAGTCAACTCTAATCTGCATTTTCAGCTTTCAGTCTTGACCAAAACTATCTCCTTTCACTTAATGCGCACGAGAATTCCTTTCTGATATCAGTCTTCACTTACAGATGTACAAGGGTCTTTTGGCCAGGGGCGTTCTTTCCATAGAAGCGGAAAAGCCCGGCTTGCCTTCAAAACAGAGCCAATAAATTAAAAAAAAAAACTTCTATAAACTTCCAAGTCAATATTTCATGTGGCAAGAATTGATAAGAATAATAACATTTAAACTTCGCGCTGCACCAGCCGCGCGCTATAAGTACAAGCTACGATGCCAAACCGTCTCGGACGTATGCAACGGTTGCGATCTCGCTCTAACATTATAGCGTTAGGCGAGACGGCATCCATGAATGAAGACGTCAATTCTGTAGTATATTGCATCTTTCTCGCTCACACAAGCTGACATAAACTCAGCAAAAGCCAGCTTCTGGACCTCTCATTTTTTGCATAGATTTTTTTTACAATTTTGATACTATTAGTATGTACTTATTTTGCAAAATGTTCTAATATTAAGCCCGGCTTTTGAGATTTTATGAATGGAACGAATCGTATGTTTGCCGCGATGTTGACCCGAGTAAAGTGAGTTGCAAGTCCGCGACGCGACTCAATTGGTTATTGTTTTGAAATAATTTGAGATCAGTATTTTATTTTCCAACTGTGGCAATGAAAGCACCTAGTTTTATTATTTAAAATGATGTTATAGTTATTGTGGCTATGTCATTCCATAAGCTTAGTAAGTGGTTATAGTGTGGTTTTTATCATCAAAATGTGAATTTCAAAACTGTGTTCGAAAAGTTTGTAAATACATTAAGTTTTCTGACAGTAAGTAACTCTTTACTTCACCGTAATCAACCCCAATTATTAATTTGTACCTACCTATTACTCGGAAATAAAGACAATTTTTGTAAGTCGAAGAATATTTTGAAATTGGCATTCGATTGTTTAGATATGAGTTGAGTATGACAAACTTAGGTAGTCTGGTGTCATGAAAGACATCAAAATTTGTATTACTTAAACAAATTTTGATATCGCAAAAAACACTACTTTTGTATGGTAATTGTTGTTTTGGTAAACCACTGAAAAACAAACCATCTTATTATAATACATCTCATCAAGATCTCAAAACAAAATTTATTTTCGTATCGAAGATATTCTTCATACCTAGGCGTTTTGAAATAAAGATTAGAGTTGGCTATTGTCATTATGGTTAATTATAAAATGTTATATACCTAATGTAATATCTCATTTAACATTTTCAACAAATCGATAATTTGGGGGCCATCTAGCGGATTTTGATAGAATAATTTTGCATGTGACAAGCGAATATGAATTTATTATGGTGAAAAGGTCCTACTAAGCGGTGTGGTTTACACGCATTCGTTATTATAGATGGCGCTTACGAAAATTACGCCCTGATGCTTGAAATATGTAGAACTCTTCGCATTTTAAAGGTTTTCTAACCAAAATTATAATATGGTGTTACCATGAACAACAAAGAAAATCCGTAAATCGCTCACATGGCTGTTTTATCGTAAAAAATCTGTGGGCTTGCCCTGATTTTGAACCCTAGGCCCGCCACTGCTTTTGGCGCGTGGCTAAAATCGGTACTAACGCCGCGATCTTGTTCTTCTAATACATTTTACAAAACCATTTTCACAAATAAATGTTTACAAACAACGTCTCCCATAGTCTCTCTACTAACATCATTCAAGCGCAAAAAGATCCTTGTATACAGGGTTATTTGAAATTAGCTAGCTTAACTCCGCAGACGCGAAAGGGTATCGATATAAAACACGATAAAATATTATATAATAAACCTTCAACTGCCACTAACGAGACACAATAGAATATTAATTGTTATCGGCCTTGAGGCTAATCCACTGCTGCACAACGGGTTTTGTAGACGGAAGAGTAGACAAAATGACTGGTAAACTATCGTAATCTGTCAGTTTGTCTATTCTTCCGTCGAAAAAACCCATTTCTACGGTGGTTGTTGATGATGAATGTTCTCCTTTGTTTTTCGGATCTGTGTGTGCTTAGTTTTTCTAAACTACACAACGTATTTTGATGTGCTTTTCACCATCATTTAGAGGATTTATTCTGAAATTCACCACATCAATACTACAGGTACAGGTAGTAGGTGCACTGTATGCGTGGTGTTATGTTATGCACCACGTCAGATAGATCGCACCAGCAGGCGTAGCATGAACACCGTTTTGTCGACGGAAGAGTAGACAAAAATTACGTTTCCTGTAGACAGTAGACAGTACGAGACGGCAGCAAAATAGAAAGAGTCAACTGCACTTTTTAAGAAATTCACTCTTTTACATAATAGGGAATATGCATGTGATTCAAATATGGGTCAAATATTTTTTTCTATAAACTATGTTACTTCAGAATTAAGCCTCCATCAATATTTTTGAATAAAATTTCTTTTTGAGCGAGAAATTAATTTTTAAAAAGTCCCAAAAAACTGTGGGTAATTCAAATACTTGAAAAGGCTAAGAGCGGATGTGACGTAACAATCCGGGCTAACAATCAAAATGTCAATGTCAAGTCAATCAACAAGTGTCAAGTCAATGTCAAACGCTCATAGTAAAAGGAGTGTTTGACGTTGACTTGACAGTTGCTTGTCTGTTTTCACGAACTGTGACGTCACCACACCAAGCGCGCCAAATGGAGGGCGTTTAAATAGCCCGGATCGGTTGGATATTTTTAAACATTTTTTTAACTACTTTAAATTGCTTTTTTGCCGTCGAATTTTTTTTTACTTTTATTTGACGATGTAAACTATCGAATAAAAATATTAAAAAAATACATGCATATTCCCTATTCGACTCAGAATTCTTTGTTTTATTATAGGATTTATCGGTTGTCAGTGTGATTTTGACAGTAAGGATAGAAAACTTTCTTCCGAAATAGTCTACATATAAAAAGACCTAGACAAAGATCGTTAGAAATGAAAGACAAAATGACAGATTGTAGAAAGATTTCTACGGTGGATGTCAAAAATGAAGAAACGAACTGTCACTTTGTATAGAAAAAGCTATGTCTATTTTTCGTAGAGAAAGAAAGCGCCATGCTACGCCTGCAGGGGCAAGGGAAGCAGAGACGTCACCAGTAAAATGAGTCTTCACTCAGGAACAAGAGGTCGTACACTAGCTTCAGAAAGAAATCGTTCTCGAGCTCTTTCGCCCAGTTTAGTTATCTTAGTTATCAGTGGTTCAATATAACTCTTGACCCATTCCTCAGTACTCCTCTCCCCCGTTACTTCTTGGAGGTAGGTAGTCGTATCAGCTTTGATTACTTGCAGTTCTGTCAGACAGCTGGAAATAAATACAATGTTTGAAGACTATAAAAATAACTGTCAAAGGTTATAATAACATGAGATAGCAGAGATTCTAGAAGTATTTATGACTTTTACGCGCATTTACTTCAAGTAATTCCTAGTGGGTGAATCCGGAACGTGCTCGGACGTGTAAAGTATGATTTTTGTTAGACCGTGCCGGGTCCGAGCCACGGGGCACTGACGAGTCACGGTTTTAAAAAACAGTACAGGGGGCCTAAACCGGCTACATTAGCAATTCCTCTAAAAGCAATTTATTTCCTGAATTCCCAGCTGTCATTAGCAAATCCTCTAATTTGAAACAAAAGCAATTCATAATGTGTGGACCATTTTACGAATCTCCATAGAAAACTGTCAAAAAGACGAATTAATTCGTAATATTATGAATTACACGCAGATCATATTATGAATTGTCAGTTTGTGACATTTTACGATGATTCTTAATATTTTCCTATAATGATTCTGCCAAATTGGCCGTTTTAAGCCCCCAGTTCGTACTACAATGCGCCTGCGTCAACATTTCACTAGTAATTGTTAAAGGCTGCTTCGCCTACACAGTGTCATTGAGTTGTTGTTTTAGGAATTTCTCAGTGGCAGTCCGGAGAATTTGTGACTGATTGATGGCAATAGACTCGCCCCCTATTACATGGGACTTGAACATAGCAGGTAAAATGTATCCCCATTACACCTGTTATCTTTAAGTAGGGTAGTATGTAGGGTACCAGGGGTGATGTTATGTTATACCCATTGGATTGTTTAGGGGGCAAGCCATTTACTGGGCACAGACTTCGGGCAACTGATGATGATGATGATAATGAAAAATTAATAACAATGAACTCACTGCTGTGCTGTAACTAAAATGCCCTCGATGTGTCCTGGAACCGTGTATTTGCGTGATATCTGCCATGGATTTAACCAAGTATTCACTCTGAAAGAATACAGCAAAAGTTAGTTAATAAATAAGCGTTAGGGATGATGCTGTACAACGCCGACATTTTCTAAAACTAAGCATTACATTTTCTATTAACTAACTTTTTTTATTTAAGGGTAGTACATAATATAACTGAAATATTGAAAAAAACAGCATAAAAAGAACGCAAAAAAGAGTCAAAATCAAAATATTTTATTTCACATAAACCTACATGGGCACTTATGAAACGTGAAGCTAGGTGCACGGTTCCAATTGGTCGTTTCCTATGGAGAAGAGCCGGCAAGAAACTCCACGGTTACTCTTTTAAAAATATATGGCTTTTACAATGTTTTCAAATTACAGGAGAGGACAGTGTAGGCCTGTCGACAGTCGAATTAAAAGTATTGACAGGTACATTTGTAGTATCGATAATTCTCGAGTCATCAGTCTCCTGCCCCGATCCCAATTTACCGGAACCGTCACCATGCGTCTAGCTTGCGACGTTTCATAAGTGAATAAGTGCCCGTGGAGTTTAACTTATGTCAAAAGAAATAGGTTGAAATTTAAAAAAATATATATATTTATGTAGGATTATATAAAGCGTGTAAAAGTTTCTGAACGTTTGTGTTTATGAACGAAGAGTTGAGTGAAAGGGGAAGTTGAGAATGAGTGAGTGAAAGGTGAATGATTGGATTTGGGATTGCAAGAAGGGTATTCGAAGATGGCGGATACTGATTTATTGTAAGAAGAAAAAGGTGAAAACTAATAATTAAAAAGAAGTTTAAATGAAGAAACGGCAATTTCATTTTGAACCCTTTCCTACAAATTCTCGTCCGGGATAAAGGGTTCAAGTGATTAAGAAGCTTTTCTACGTTTTTGAAAAAGTTACCGCGTGGGTGCAAGCCGGTACCAACGTGCATAACACAAAGTTTATTACGAGTTTACGTTGCAAAACTAAGGTGCAAGACGATGTCTGACGATGGAAAGAAGAACGATGAAGGCCCATTCAGGGCATTCGACTGTGTACCCAAGTTCACAGGAGATGATATGACGTATTCCTCAACGAGGTGGACTCAAGATTTAGACGATAATTCCGAGATATTCGGGTGGAGTCCGCAACAAAAACTAATAATCGCACGACGTAGTTTAGGCGGCACGGCGGAACTATGGATGAAAACTGAAAAGGCGTTCAAAACATACGATGACCTCAAGGCGGCGCTGCTCAAAGAATTCCCTGAAACGGTGAACAGCAAACAGATGCACGAGATGATGAGCACGCGGAAGAAACAAGCAAACGAGACGTTCTATCAATACATGCTCGTTATGAAAGAACTAGGCAAGCGCGCGAAGTTCCCAGACTACGTTGCGATTCAGTATATAATTGACGGAATTTCAGACTACGAGTCAAATAAGCTGCTATTCTACGGGGTGACATCTTATCCGGTGTTGAAGGAAAAATTAGTTCTGTACGAAGCTTTTAAACAAAAATCCAAGAAAGCTGAATCTACGAAGCAGCGTGATAAACCGGCGAAAGCGAAGCCGCAAGAGGAGCCCGAAGCTAAATCATCTATAGCTCAGCGTTGTTACAAGTGTGGTGATAAAGGGCATGTGGCGAGTTCCTGTTCCAAAGGTGTTAAATGCTTCAAATGTAATGAGTTTGGGCATATTGGTCCGGAATGCAAGGCGGCGGGTACTTCAAACGAGAAAGAACCTAATAAAAAATCATCAAACAATCATGGCGGCGGCGCAGCGAAGTCGGATCGGCGGTCGATGTTCGTTCAATATCAAACGTCAGGGGGCGCTGCGAATGCGGATGATGACGACGGTTCGGAAGAGCTAGTGAGTGAGCCGATAACAAACTTCGGTTCGGTCGGTCAGTGCGAGTCACAATTCATTCACTCCGGAAGTGACAGTGACATCTGTCATCAACGTCAAAACATACTGAATGTAAACAAAGGTGATCCGGTTCCGATAATAAATAAAAGTATAAAAAGTGTTAAAATACGTGGATATACGGTGAATTGTTTGATTGACACGGGTAGTGATTTAAATTTAATTACGCTCGAGTTGTTTTCGAAGTTAGATAGTGTATACAAACCCGAGAAGATGTTACTAACTGGGTTGGGATCCTGTAAGGTGCTTTCAATTGGTAAGTTCGACACAGATTTAGTTATTGATAACCATAATTACAATATTAGTTTCTACATAGTACCTGCTAACGTGATACCATACGACGTAATTTTAGGCCAGCCGTTTTTGGTAAACACTATCACAGTTATTAATAAGGGTTCAGTTGAGATAAGGCCTCAGTTCTACGATATTTCGTATCAAAATGTTATTTGCATGTTTTCTAGCTATGATGAGCAAAATTCAACGGTGCAAGAAATTATTGATAATTATAAACCCACGAAGACTAAAGATGCGCCCATTAAATTAAAGATTATATTGAAGGATGACATACCTGTTACACAGCGACCCAGAAGATTGGCACTATCGGAAGAAGAAGTGGTAAGAAATCAAATTGAAGAGTGGTTATCCAAGGGTATTATTCGTCCAAGCTATTCCGAGTATGCAAGTCCTCTGGTTTTAGTCAAGAAAAAAGATGGGAGTACCAGAGTGTGCGTCGATTATAGGAAGATTAATCAAAAAATGGTAAAAGATGAATATCCATTGCCTGTGATTGAGGATCATATCGATAAACTGTGTAAGGTGAAGATGTTTAGTACTCTCGACCTGAAAAATGGATTTTTTCACTTGCCGATAGAAGAAGAGTCTGTAAAATATACAGCATTTGTGACAAGTAACCCTGAAGGCCAATATGAATTTTTAAGGGCACCCTTTGGCCTTTCCATCTGTCCGAAGTATTTTACACGATACATTAACATCATATTTGCTGACTTAATTAGAAATGGAGTTGTTTTGATATTCATCGACGATTTAATAATATTGTCAGAAGATGAAGAAGATGGAATATTAAAACTTAAAGATGTGTTAAAGATGGCAGCAGAATATGGACTTGAAATAAATTGGAAAAAGTCACAGATACTTCAAAGGTCCGTTGAATACTTGGGGTACATTATTTCTGATGGAACAGTGAAACCCTCCACTGAGAAAACAAAGGCGGTAATGACGTTTCCAATGCCGAAAAGTTTAAAAGAAGTACACAGTTTTGTGGGACTGACTTCATACTTCAGAAAGTTCATTCAGAATTATGCATTAATTGCAAAACCGTTGACAGACTTATTAAAGAAAAATGAGTTTAGTTTTGAAGGTGTACACATACAAGCTTTTGAAGAATTAAAATCCAAATTATGTTGTGAACCAGTTCTCAAGATATTTGATGTACAAATGGTAACTGAATTACACACAGATGCTTCCAAATATGGCTATGCAGCGATTTTAATGCAGAAAGATCCGAAGGATGGTAATTTGCATCCAGTCCACTACATGAGCAGAAAAACCACAGATACACAACAAAAGTGTAGCAGTTACGAACTTGAAGCTTTAGCAGTTATTGAAGGAGTGAAGAAATTCCGAAGATATCTCATGGGGAAACATTTTAAAATAGTGACAGATTGTGAAGCATTACAGAAAACCTTTAATAAGAAAGACGTCCCTGCAAAGGTGGCCAGATGGATTCTATACCTGCAGGATTTTGATTATTCCATAGAGCATAGAACAGGGGATAAGATGCAACACGTTGATGCCCTAAGTAGGAATATATGCTTTGTAAATGTTGAACTACATGCCAGGATAAAGAAAGCTCAAGAAGAGGATGATGGATTAAAGATTATGAGAGAAGTTCTCGAAGAAAGTGAATATGAAGATTATTTTCTAGACAATGGTGTTATTTATAAAGGTGTACAGAAGAAGTTAGTAATACCTGAAATTATGGATTTGGAAATGATTAAAAGAGCTCATGGAATAGGACATTTTGGAAAGAAGAAAACTAAGGATATCCTAGAAAAGGATTATTACATCACAAAATTAGACAGTAAAATTGATAAGGTCATTTCTATGTGTGTACCGTGTTTATTGGCCAGCAGGAAATCTGGAAAGAAGGAGGGATTCTTAAATCCAATAGATAAAGGAGAGCTACCTTTAGATACTCTACACTGTGACCATCTAGGACCTTTAGATGCGACAAAAAAAATGTATAACTACATTCTAGCAGTAATTGACGGGTATACTAAGTTTGTGTGGATCTATCCTGTCAAGACAGTAACATCCAAAGAAACTGTTGAGAAATTGAAGTTGCATCAGAAAGACTATGGAAACCCACGGAGAATAATCACAGACAGGGGAACAGCATTCACCTCAGGCGAATTTCGAGAATATTGTCAAGTTGAAGAAATTGAACATATCACTATCACAACTGGAATACCCAGGGGGAATGGCCAAGTAGAAAGGATGAACCGAACTATCATTTCAACTTTAACCAAGATGTGCATAGAAGAGCCTGGCCATTGGTACAAGTATGTCAGTAAGCTTCAAAGAGTCATAAACAGTACATACCAACGATCAATTAATACAACACCATGTGAATTGTTAACTGGTGTTAAACTAAGAATGAAAGAAGATATGAAGATATTAGAATTTTTAGAAGAAGAAAACAGGATGGAGTTCATGCATAAAAGAGATGAATCACGAAGAGAAGCTAAGGCACAAATATTAAGAATACAGGAAGAGAACCGAAAAACATTCAACAAGAAACGTAAAGAAGGAGAGAAGTACAAGAAAGGTGATCTAGTTGCGATACAAAGAACGCAATTTGGGAATGCCTTGAAATTAAGACCGAAGTTCCATGGACCCTATAAAGTCACAAAAGAGTTGGGAAAGGACAGATATGAGGTAGAGAAAGTAGACAGAGGTAAGGAGGGGCCTATAAGGACTACATCAGGTGTGGACCACATGAAAAGATGGCCTTAGCTCAACTGTACCTTTGTATTTGTGTAATATTATAAGATGGTATGCAGGGTGTTTCATAACTATACAAGGAATATAATAACTTGATGGTGTCTAACTTACTGATGTGTACAACTTTTTTTTTTATTTTCTTTTAAGTCAGACCACAGTAGGCTCAAGGTTGTATTTTATTTGGGTAGTTACCTATAAGATATAAGATTTTCTTTCAGTATGTTTTAGATAGTTTTCTTAAGAATGTTGCCGACTGTGTGTCTTATACTGTACCGGTATCATTTAAGTATAAAGTAGTACTAAGTATTGAGTACTTTACATTAAAAGTTAAGAGTTTGTTGATTTGTAACTAATTTTTGCTTAGAAGTGATTTAAAGTGGATTCAGTCTGAGGCCAGACTGATTGGCAGGACGGCCGAGTTGTAGGATTATATAAAGCGTGTAAAAGTTTCTGAACGTTTGTGTTTATGAACGAAGAGTTGAGTGAAAGGGGAAGTTGAGAATGAGTGAGTGAAAGGTGAATGATTGGATTTGGGATTGCAAGAAGGGTATTCGAAGATGGCGGATACTGATTTATTGTAAGAAGAAAAAGGTGAAAACTAATAATTAAAAAGAAGTTTAAATGAAGAAACGGCAATTTCATTTTGAACCCTTTCCTACATTTATAAAAAATTAGAGACTGTAGGAAAAAAGGTTCAGTTTTTACCAAAAAAAATAATACAGAAACTATAACTCACAGGTCACTGCTCAAGAGCGCAAGGCTTCGCTCCCTGGCGACATAATAAGTGTGAACACACCGCCCCACCTCCTCGCCCGGCCACTCATTAGACGGCAACACTTCGTTTGAAGATTGATTGGTGTCTGTAATACAAATATTATCATCATTAAGCTTTCGTTTAAGTCAGGAAAATAAATTAATAAGCAAATTGACACCCTAATTCAATTTGCCGTGTTATAATTATAATTTAAGTTGTTAGTCAATTTCATTAACAATTAATTACCCTGAATTTCCATCACCAGGGGGTAAAAATAATCGTGACTAGGGTAATTTGACGTAACTAAAAATTTCTTAAATACTTCATGCTAAAAATCATATTAGTATACAAACTACTGAAACTAACAATGATAAACTAGTTAGAAACTAAAACTCATTAACTTAATCTCATACTCTAAATAAAATAACAAAACTGAGGGATTAAATTAAAACAAAGGGCATCAATCTATACAATAAATAAACTTCAATTTATTGCCGTGCGTTAGTAAGTTGCGTGCGCGCCGGAAAAAGTTCCTAACGATAAAATAAAATAAAAGGCATTGCTACGCACATTAGCTAGTAAAATAATAAGAAATACTGTGGTGTACCATTGCTTTCACGATCACATTAAGCTGAGAGGGGTTTGCTACACTAATGGCGCAATTAAACTTAGTTTAGTCGATCACCCGCATTCGGAAGCCTCTATAATTCAGACTGAAACTTCCAATTCTCAATGTACTGATGAATCAGTATCAATCAGTATTAAGAAGATTTCAAAGGAGATTGTTCTAGACCGCCCTATAACCAACAAACATTTGACGTGTACGTTAATTTTAATTATATTTTAATATGCTTTTTAAAAATAATAAATTCAAGCGGACACTATTTAATTCTTAATAGGTTTTTAAAAGTGAGCTCATTGATTTTATTACCAACTAAACCCGCCATCTTTCAAGGAATGGTCAATGTGAATGTCACAAAAGATTTGATAGTGTCGCTCTCGCTCATATTACGTAAATATCGATATCGACGACGATGTCCATAATATCTAGTGGTAAATAATGGGTGTTCGATATTTATCACTTCCAAAACATTGAAAATGTGCAACATAACAGTTTTTCATGCATATTTTTTTCATAGAATTAGTTCCGTGAACATTTTAATGGAACTTATGATGAATATGGCCTAGCACGATTATGATGAAAATATAATTAACAAAACAAACTCACAAAATGTACTTACTAGTCGAATGAGGGATTTTCTGTCAAGTGAGAAAGTATTAGTTCAAAAGAAGCGTTGGTAAAAAATACGTCACTGTCTCTGGTTTTTGACATCAAATAAGCTTTCTTATTAACGGATCTTATTTTTGTTATCAGTAGCCAGTAAAACAAAGATGTATTTTTTACCCACGCCATCTATTGAACTATGTTTTTTCACTTGTCAGAAAATATCTCATTGAACGATTGCAATGTCATTTACGACGCAAATCTAGTGAATTGTTCTCATAACGATTCCACGACTTCAATAGACATATTTTTACTTTTTAAGTACTTAAACTCTAAACTCAAACTCAAAGCATTTATTTCAATTAAACCATTTACAGGCACTTTTGAATTGTCAAATAGTCGGTCAGTTAGTCAGAAAGTTGAAGCTAGTTGCCCAGTTCCTAAACGTAGATCTTCATGGAGAAGAACGGGCAAGAAACTCCAAGGACACTCTTTTAAATATAGAAAATTACACAATCCTGGGTACATTATTCTTGTTGCTTCTATATGTGAGAACAATGTACAAAAAAAAAAAGATCTATTTTTAAATGTCGCAAACTAAAACGTTTCACATTGTTCGTTGGGAACAAAATATTTTATTTTAGCATTAATTTAATGTGAAGTAGAATCTTAACAACAACGTGTTTATGTTTGAAACGGAACAAATTAATTTACATTTGACATATTGATCTGTCATTTTGGTCTACTAAATTATAACCACAGATTAAATAGGTGGTCATTGATAATCGATATACAATGATCGATCTTCGAGAGAGCATCTATACGTCACTACGTCAGTCGGTTCGTCTCACGCGCTGTGGTTGTGTTGTGTTGTTGTGACTACCTACTTATTTGGCGATTTCTTTTGGCGTTTTTGATTTTGTTTCTGTTACGGACTACGATTTGGATTGCTTTCAACGTGACCTGGCTTCGAATAACTGATTCTGTGATCTGCTTAAACGACACCTTGGCATTTTGACAACGGATAACGGACTTCGCTTACGAAATGGAAAGTGGATTTTGTATCAGCTGTGGCTCTGCTGGTGGTTCTATGTTGTTGGAAGATGAACAGATTCGTCGATATATTCAGGAAAGGGCTCCATCACTTTCGGTAAATAACTGTTAACGTGTATTTAACATAACGACATTTTGTAGAACGTGTAATATTTTTCTAAATTGTTATTTATTTTTGTTTAAGCTGTTAGTGCAATCATACATATATACCTACATTATAAGTACCTATACGTTCTTTCAGATTCAAGCAAGTGATATTATATGCACAATATGCTGGACTTCGGCACAACAAAGCATACAACCAACATCTGACAACATTGGTAGAAATTGTGCACTATGCCATAGAACACTGGGACCTCGAACTCGTTCTCATCAAGTTATTGCTCTGAGAACTGACACACAGCACCATATTAATATCAAGAATATTATCACAGAAAGATTAATGCCATTGGAGGTATTTTATTGTCTAATTCTGATAAGATACTTAGAAATATCTTATTGATATACCAGCTCAAAATGTACTTTTTATTTTAGATACGTGCTTCTCACCATATTTGCCATCCTTGCTGGCAGAGAGCAGATCGTGCTGCCAGGCATTATTCAGAACCGTCGTCATCTACACATACTTCAACAAGAAGCAATCCCTTGCGATGTGCCAATTGTGGGATCAATTTAATAAGATTGAGAAGGCACATACTAAATGATGATGCCATTCTTCTGCATATACAGCAACGTGTTGCACCGCAAGTGGTCAGTTTTTTTCCTATTTTAATGTCAAATATTATGCATGTTAAACATGTCATGCTGCTAGTCCCTGTCAGTGTAAGTAGTATGTAGTCAACGCATCTTAGGACCTACATACATAATAATAAATTCACTGTGTAATTTGTACTATCATTCCTATTAGTTATGGATATGTGGAAACTGAATATTCTTACGCCATTTCAACAAATTAAACATATTTTGCTTTACAGGTGACTGCAACTGATTACATTTGTGATGCCTGTCATAATTTACTTCGTAGTTCAATGGGAGCCTCGCAAGATGCACATGACTCTGAAAACATTGGTCATCAGTACATTTGTTTGACATGTGGAGTGTCACTAACTCAAAGTCGAAGACACTATATAAATGCAGAGATTAATCATCATATTGTTGATATTGTACGCAGTTGGATCCAACCACGTGAGGTTAGTATATTTAATTAAATCATTACACAAACGTTTTTTAATTAAGGTGTAACCACACACCTCAGAGCAGCAAGGCAAGAATCCGTTCTGTATCAACCAGTAACATTTACAGATGATGTTATTGATTATCACATGCAGTTAATAAAATATTTTTATATTAAAGTAATTACCCTGTCATCTGAATTCCTAAGCTATAATTTGAAATTATGTTGTCACTTTCATGTTATTTTCATTATAGTTAATAATATATGAAAATTCTTTCTCACATCCTTATCTTTAGACATTTATTTTTAAATGAATCTAGTAATCATTAACATATTTTTCTTTTTAGATCGAAGCATCAGATATACTTTGCCATAGGTGCTATCAAAGAGCAGATATAGCAGCAGTCAATGCTATTTTACCACCTGTAAACAATGTGATTCCACCGGAGGATGAAACAGTAACCTTGCCCAATTTCTCAAGAGCATCAGATACACATAATCGATGCATATTTATTGGATGTCACAGTACTTCACAAAAATTAGTGCCATTTGTGTTAAGAGTGAGACTTTTTAGAGACCACAATTACTACATACCACCAGAGTGTCGCATATGCGAACAGCATCTGGTACGGCAGCCCTGGTCAGAGTTACTAGATGTGGAAAACATCAACCGTCGATTTAAGGCTTCACATATTGAAGATTTTGTCGAGTTACTGAAGAATGACAAGTGTGTGATAGATTTTGAAAATATTGATTCAATGGACGACAATTTGGTGTGGTACTGGATTGGACGTACCAAACAACAATTTATGGAATTGCTCACAGAACTGCCAGATTTTAACCAGCGGGCTACATCTCTTGGTGCATATTTGATGAAAATTCGGACTGGCGATTCTGATGAGAGGATCTCTACTTTATTAGACATACCTCGAAGCACCCTTTCAAAACTTATAACAAAAGCAAGAGAAATAATGACTGAACATTTTGTGCCAATGCATTTGGGGCTACCGCACATATCCAGAGTGGATGTTGCAGCAAGAAACTTGTATATACCGGAATCTCTGTTTGGCAACCCTGGAAGTGACTTAGAAAAGAGAAAAGCTATTGTAATAATGGATGGAACTTATATATACGTTCAAAAGAGCAGTAATTATGCCTATCAAAAAAAGACATATTCACTTCATAAATATAGGAATCTTGTAAAGCCATTCATTGTAGTATGTTGCGATGGGTACATAATTGATGTTCTAGGCCCATATGCTGCCACAAAATCTGATTCTGATATAGTAAAAGACGAATTTGAAAACCCATCAAAACCCATGAGACAATATTTTAGAAATGGTGATGTAATGATACTTGACCGTGGCTTCCGTGATAGTATTTCACTTTTACGATCATTAAATTATTCTGTGCACTATCCTTTATCGTTAGAGTCAGGTGAACATCAGCTGAGCACACAAAGTGCAAATGAATCAAGAAAAGTGACGTTATGTCGCTGGGTGGTGGAGGTGGCCAACGGGCGTTTCAAAAGAGATTTTAAGCTGCTGCGACAGGAGTATTTCAACAGAGCATCAAAGAATTTAATGAAAGATTTTAAGGTCGCAGCAGCTTTAATAAATAAGTTTCACCCGATTCTAACTGATAGGGAAGATGCCAGAGAAATTATTTCTATAATTCAGGAAAGAATGTTTATGTCTAATGTTTTAGCAGATTTTGTGGAAGAAAATAATTTAAATAGGCGACGGGCTCATTTTGAAAATATTTCTGTAGATAGCGAAAATCTACAAGAATTTCCACAAATTAATTTAAATGATTTAATTCTTATCCCTTTAGGTATATACCAAATTAAACAGGCCCGATCATATTATGGTGAACATGTGCGACAGAATGGTTCCTATATTATTGAAGTGTGTAGGGAGGTCGACCAAGACCTGATTACTAACTTAGAGTCAGTCACTTCCAGTAGCAATATATTGCTTGTACGTGGCAGAATACAAAGCCGACATATAAGCAGTAAGACATATTTTGTTTATATTTTGCTAGACAGAAGTCAAGTTGGAAGACAATCCATAATACAATATTGTTGCAACTGCATTGTTGGGCGCAGGACCATAGGATGCTGCGCTCATATCATGACCATTATATGGTATTTAAGTTATGCCCGATATGAAGGCAACATCGCCCCACCTGCACAATTCTTAGACAATATTTTAATAGAAAATGTAGAAGAAAATGATTAAAACTGAAATAATAAAAAATAAGTGTTTTATTTCTGTTGTTAACTAGAGCATGTCATAATATGTATATGGCTACTTACAAAACCTGATGATGATCTGGTCGGAGTATGCGACTGAAGGATTCATATCAACTGCATAATTAAAGTGCTTCAAATCATATTCTAAAATCTGTTAGGTACCATTCAGTACATAAAATGAAAAGGGATTTATACAGATATTCAAATGTTAACTTTTTCTCAACTGATGGTTTGCATAGAGTGGGAAATAGGTATGTAAGAACCTATACCTAAACAATTCTTCTTGTACGGCTGACTTGGTTTAATGAAGTAAGTAGGTATAATTAATCACCCCAGCGTTAAGTAAACTTCAACCAATAAATAATAACTGTAGCTAAAAGGCATAATAAAACTGTAATTACAGTATTATTTTACTGTATTTGAAGTTTAATGCTTTGTAGAAACCAGAAATAGCGATTTTAGAAGGAATTACTTAAGTTTTCGTTTATTAAAAATAACCTCAAAATCTGTTCCTTTTTTTAAAATAAATCTGTTCTCTAAGGTGTCCGTCAAGAAACTTTGTTCTTATGGGCTACTAAGGGTAATTTACAAATAGAAAATGATTTTTTCTATGCTGTTGGATCCAGGGCGAACAATGTATGGGCGTAGAACAATCTCCTTTTTATCTCGTACGTTGAGCAAAATTTGTGTTCAAATAATCGAGAATTTCGGATTTAGATATTCAAATAATCGGATCAAAGCAGTCGATTTGTAAATGACACTACAAATTGGCATCCACAGGCTGGTTTTTTGATCCGTTTCTTAACATTTTCATCAGATAATTTTAGAACAGAAGGTCAACTTTTAACGTATAAGTAACGAGTCGGATGTCCGAATTTACGGTTTTTTATTATTATTACACATTGGGCCTGTTCTTGACCTACATTTCGCTTGATGGCAGCGACGATGTCCTCGATAGAACGAGCGTGCAAGGAAAATGCTTCTGGATACCCAAATGCGGGCCACGACCAAGTGTAATTACGCTTTAAGATTCGTTCTAAAAAAAATGACAGCGAGAAAAGAAAGCAAAGTTATGCACCTGGATGTTTGTTTTGCAGTTGATAGATTAATTCACGTCTGATGGACATCGGATTGAATGGATTCCGTACGCGTTCTAGAACCCCTGCCACACTAAAGAATTGATGTGGAACGTGGGGACCTTTGTGAACATGATATCCATTCAGATTTTGTAATAAAAATCATAATTAGTGTCATTCATAGGCCGACCGCTTAACTGAGTCCATTCCAGAGGGCCTAGACAAGTGACAATCGCTTCGAAAGCGTTTCGTATTTCTACAACGATTTTCAACAGGATTGACATAAGCTTTTCGATAGCTTGTGTCAGTCCAATACATTTTTACCTTTTCCATCATAGTTATCGCTGATAGAATGTCACTTTGTCTAGGGCCTCTGAGGTGCTGCGCGGTGCGGGAGGGGTTACAGTTGTCACAAGTTGACGAATCACTGAGCTCTCGCATCACGACACCACACCCCTCCCGCACCGCACAGCTACCCCAGGAACGGACTCAGTTAAGCGGTCGGCCTATAGTTTAAATAGGTTTTATTTTCTATTATTTTATATAGTTTATTTTCTATTTTGTGAATGTGAGAATATTATAGGCCTTGTAGACTCATAAATGCTTCCATTAGATGACCATTTTCTATTTTGTTAAGTACTTAGTAAAATTATTTTTAAAAGAGTAACTGTGGAGTTTCTTGCCGGCGACCGAGGAGAGAGCAGTTCATTAGTTAAATAAAAAACAATTATAATAATATAATTATGAATGTTTTTGGTATGTCTGGTGTGAGAACAAACAGTATTTCTTACTTTTTTTCCTCTTTTAATAGTCAAAAACGATAGGTACAAAGTTACTATACCACAATACGCAAATAATTACTGCGATAATCCTAACTAATATTATAAATAGGTACGAAAGTGAGTTTGTCTGTTTATTACGCTTTCACGCTAAAACGGCTAAACGGATTTGGATGAAATTTGGCACCTGGGTAGACATGACCTGGAAAAGGACACAGAGTAGTTTTTATCCCGATATTCCCACGGGATCGAGATTTACATTCGCAGGGCGCAGCTAGTAATTTATAAAGATACTAGCTTCCACCCGCGGCTTCGCCGGCGTGGTATGTCGATAAAAAGTAGCCTATGTCCTTCCCCGGGATGCCATCTATCTCCTTGCCAAATTTTGTCGAAATCCGTTCAGTGGTTTAGGTGTGAAAAGGTAACTTAAATACAGACAGTGTTACTTTCGAATTTATAATATTACTAACTTCCGCCCGCAGCTTCGCCCGCGTGGTATGTCGATAAAAATTTGCCTATGTCCTTCCCCGGGATGCCATCTATATCCATGCAAAATTTTATCGAAATCCGTTCAGTGGTTTAGGCGTGAAAAGGTAACATACAGACAGACAGACATAATTACTTTCGAATTTATAATTACTAGTATGGATATCACGTGGGGGAAGCCGCTAGCTATATAGTCGTTCATAAACAGGATACCAGATGGAATACGCATCCAATCTTGAATACCTTCGTGTTACAGAATTACCTGGGTGCCTACCACTACCGCTTACAGTAGTATTATTTTAATATTATTTCAGTGTAGGAAAGAGATGATGCTCTACAGGACGTATAGCTCTATCTCTTTCCCCCACGAAGTAAGATTAAAATAATACTGCTGTAAGCGGTGGTGGTAGGCCCCCTGTTGTACTATGTTGTTTTTATTTCTTTTAGAGTAAGATTATAAGGATATAGTTACCGATATTTAGGCCCTCGGCCTTGGTCAAAACCCTCAAGCAAGCGGCCAGGCTTGGAAGTGCTGAGGGCAATAATTCACACAGAGTGGCGTAGTGGTCATATCTGTTGACAAAACAAAATAATCTTTACATAATTATAAAATAAAGTCCTCCGTCGCGTCTGTCTGTCGTCCTGTTCGCGATAAAATTAAAAACTACCACACCGATTTTCATGCAGTTTTCACCAATGGATAATAATAATAGTCCTCCAGACCGTATTTTCGGCCACGGCGGTCAATCTCAACGGAGACTAGCCTTCGGCGCGGGAGATATTATAGTGCACGTGCACTCTCTCTTCCCTCACTCTCATAGTCCTCAGGGACGGCCATCCGACACTCGCGGAGAGAGATCAGGCGCCGGCGCCACGCGCGCCCCGCACGGGGGTAGCACACCGCCAACTTCCAAACTCCGGGCTGTTACTACGAAATTCCTAATGGAAAAATCCAATAACACTTTGCCCGACCCGGGAATCGAACCCAGGACCCCACGCTCTGCAGTCGCGCTTGCGACCACGAGACCAACGGGGCAGTCAAATGGATAGATACCAGTGGATAGAGTGGTTGTCGAGGAAGGTTTTAGTATATAATAACCGACAACCACGCGGGCGAAGCCGCGGGCATCAGCTAGTAATTAATAAATTAAATGTCATGCCACCTGTAAATGGCCGACTGACGGCTTTTCATACAAACGATTACTCTCAAGACTCTCTTTTCATACAAACGAGTTCACTCCCGAATTTACTCATTCAGACTTAAATAAGTAAATAACTGTGAAGAGGCGTCGACAAGTTTTGTTTTGGTTTGTCTAGTGTTTACTTTCGATATTTATGAATATGAAACAGAGTGATTCACTGAGATGGGTCAATATGAAAAAATATTATGAAACCTTTTCAAAATAGGGAGATGCCTGGGTAAGAAAAGATAATCTATTTGGTCCGTCAATATTAAAAAAATACTAGACACATATTTTTTTGCTATATTTGATCAGGAATGGTATAATCTTTACAAAAATTATGAATAATAAGTAAAAATTCCCGATAGAAAATCCCGCAAGGAGTGAATGTTCAGTAACGTTTGACATTTCCAGAGACCTCACTCTACACTAGCGCCTCTAGCGGCGAATTCTAGCGCGATAGTCCTCATTAGATCCTCATACGACTGAAGAGTAATTATAGGTGGACTATGACAGTGGTACAGTCGAACAAGCTATTTGTTATACAGGCAAAATATATTCATTCTCTGCTACCCTGCCAAAATTCGTTTTTGAGCTTATGGCTTAGGAGAGTAACGTAACAGGATTGTTAACTACTGAAAACACTCACACAATTATTTAAAGCAGTTGCAAGTTATCTGCCTGTATACCAAATAGCTTGTTCGACTGTACATAATACATACCTTGACCAGCCGGTAAGTATAACACCGGAAAACTGGATGCGATCAATGTTAGCATAGACCTGTTCTACCCACGCCTTATGGTTGCTGGTGTATCGAGCGGTCGGTGACAACACCTGGAAATGTATTGTAATATTAACGTTAATATTAGCTAGTAATTAATTAGTAATCATAAAATCGATTTTTCAGGATGACATTGAAAATACACTTTGTGATAAGTACAATAGAGTGCAAAATTGAACAAAAATCAACGCAGACATCAAACGCCTCCTAGGGCGTGTTAGCTGTTCCCTACATTTTGACGATAACTGTGACAGGACCGTACTAAGCTATAATAATAGTACTCGGGTTATGAACCGAGTTGTCGAGCCATAAATGTCAGTGAGCAACGCCTTGCGTCTTATCAACATTTTGCTACCTATTTAATAAGCTCCGTAAGTGCGAGCAAGACAGACTAATAACAATGATTTATGGCCCCACGACTCAGTTCTTAATATGGCAACTATAGCTATTCAAATAGTATAATAATCACCTGGCAACTCCCATTGGCCCCTTTGAACGCTGTTCCAAACATTACTTGAGGAAACAGCCCACCATAGAGGTCCATTAACTCTTGCTTTATGGAGAAACTTTCTTCAGGGCTGTAGTTCCATACTACTGGTACCACATAGTCTCCTAGTTTGTAATCTGAAGTTAGAAAATATATGATTGTTATTTTAAACGATATGGACATACTGCACTTAGAAGTTTATACCAAGCTGAAAGCGCAGGCCACACTGGACATGAAGCTAAGTTCGTTTAGCTTCGCTCATGTAGCTACCGCGTCTTTTCATAGTTCACGGTTTGAACCGACGTAGATTAGACAAACTCTTCAGCTTTTATTAAATATTAAGTACTAGCTTCCGCCAGCGGCTTCGTCCGCGTGGTATGTCGATAAAAAGTAGCCTATATCCTTTCCCAGGACGCCATATATCTCCATGCAAAATTTTATCGAAATCCGTTCAGTGGCTTAGGCATGAAAAGGTAACATACATACATACATACAGATAGACAGACAGACAGAGTTACTTTCGATTTTATAATATTAGTATGGATATAAATAAAGTCCATGTTACGAGAAGCTATAAATATTATAAATAAAGAACTTAGCGACAATTCAATAAACAACAAATAATCCCAAATTCAATCAAATCAAGCTAACATACATACGTGTAAAGGCTCCCACAAACAGGCGCGACAAGGGTAGCGCTGCTTGTCGCGCTAGTTTGCACGAGCCTTAAGGCTCCCGCAAACATGCGCGACGCGACTTGTAACAAAGCAATTTCTGAGAAAACTACACGGTAGAACCGGTGTCGCTTCGCGCGAAAAGTTGCACTAGTCTGCATGAGCCTTTAATACGAAACTAATGAGCAATTTCACTTGGTCGGGTTTTATAATAATTATTATTTTTTATTCAAATCAAATCAAAATATTTTATTTCACATAAAATAAACCTACATGGGCACTTATGAAACATCAGAAGCTAGTTGCACGGTTCCAATTGGTTGTTTCCTATGGAGAAGAGCCAGCAAGAAACTTCACGGTTACTCTTTTAAAAATAATTGGCTGTTACAATATTTTCGAATTACAGTGTTATTAGGTATGGGAGGACAGTGTAGGCCTTTCAACAAGTTTCGTTCGTATTACCTTGCAACATCTCAAAATTCATGGTCCTCAGCATGTCATCCCACATAAGAACTGTGATATCTGGTTTCTTCTCTTTAATGTATAGTACTAGATCTTTGATATGGTCTAGGTATAGTGCAGCTGCCTTGTATCTATGGTTCGCGGCTTTTTCTCGACACTGCGGGCAAATGCCTAGGTGCCACACCTGAAACAAAAAAAAAGAACATTTTCTATCTCTCTCGCATAAGGTGAAAGCGCCAAGGAAGCCTTAGTTTCCAGGTCTGTTTTATGATATGACATTTGACATTGACATGACACGTTTTTTTTCTAATTTTTATTTGCAAGTTGCACTTAGCCAGTGCAAATTGCAAAAAAAAATGAGAGAAAATTTGAATTTCTACGCTGGCTACCCTTTGGCGCTTTCGCCTTAATGAAAGGCACTAACTTCTAAATTGATGAACTTAACTACCTGTAAATCAATGGTCACTCACGGTTTTTGAGATTGGTGTCAAAACACTCAATAACATGAACTATTTTTCAGATTTTTTTTGTTGGCAGTCAAGCCAACTAGCCTACTCGTAATTATGTCACCAAGTCACAACTGCAATAATTTACAAATAACGGCTCATGTGCGTTATCTTCTTAGATCAATCAATCAATCTGTCTAGCCTTTTCCCAACTATGTTGGGGTCGGCTTCCAGTCTAACTGGATGCAGCTGAATACCAGTATTTTACATGGAGCAACTGCCTATCTGACCTCCACAACCCAGTAACTGGGTAATACGATAACCCTTGGTAAGACTGGTTGTTGTCTTCCTAGATATAAAGCAGAAAATTCTCAGCTGTCTGTGGTTAAACTTGCACCTTTACCCATTACCCTTAAAACTGGAACATGGCAACACTGTTTAGTGCCGGGTTTCATTGAAAAAGCTCCATCACAAATAGCTCATCTTTTACAACATAATATCAATTTTACTCACCTCATCAGCTCCAATATGAAAGAACTTAGCATCAGGCTGTAACTCCAGTGCTTGATCTATCATTTGTCTCACAACCACTTGAGATCTAGGATTGGAAGGACACAGCACAGCAGGTGACTTTGGGACCTCTTGCAGTTCATGGAATGGCGGGTGTTTGAGAACAAACTCCATGTGCCCAATGGTCTGGATTAGCTGGATCTAAAGGAAATTAATATGGAAGTAAGATAAATAGATCTGAAGGATAAATAATAATATTATATTTACTTAAGTAGGAGCCGGTCCTTATTACATAGGACTTAAAACATAACATAATGACATGTTGGTGTACTATATGTACTTGTACACCTCTGCCTAACCTTTCAGGGAATACAGGTGCAATGTTATAATTCATGTTATGCAAAATTTTTTTTCTCTAGCCTACTCTTTCCCACTCCTGGGCAAAGGCCTCCCTCCAATCCTTCCATCTGCTTCCTTCCAATGCTAAGTTAAGTAATATTAATTTTTGATGATAAACGGGAATTTTATCCAGGGAAATCAAAAAGTTTTTTTTAATGTCAATTGTGTAAAAGACAGTCCCAAAACCATTGTTGCTTCCTAGTATTTGAGTTGGGAAGAAAATGCGGTGCAACAAACTCCCGCAAACAAATATGTCTGTCTGTATATAAAGGGTCTTGTTTAAAATGACAATTGGGATATTAAGAGGCTACAACTTTTAAAAGTATTATCAACATAATTTTACATTGGTAGGGATGGAATACATTAATAAACTTACTGGATCCATATCATTGGCTCTAATAAACTGTATTATATGATCCACTTCTGCAAAGTTGTACATATTATCGCCACCAGCGTTGCTCAGACTGCCAATTTCTATCAGTTCTCCAGAATATGGGAAGGTGTCTTCCCATTCTAAGAGTATGCCGGTTACGCCCCATGACTTGACTGTAACAATAAACTAAAACAGGGAATGATGTTAGATATGCAGTGACAATGCAAACAATTTTGTTCTATTAAAAACTATAACACAATGTGCTTTTATTCTTGTGTTATAACAGTTTTCTTACCTTTTCCAAGTATGCAACCTTGAGTGGAGCGCCTTTCAAGTCCAAATGCACAATTCTAGAATAATATAAGAAAAATATGGAATATAAATTATTAAAATACACATTATTTTACTTACTTACACCCATTGGATTACAATAAATTACAAAGATCAGATAAAGTGCTCAGATTGCAGCCATTTGACGACTAAAATACCTTGTTGCTTAATTAAATATTTTATCAAAGGAATTGGTAGGTATTGCTACGACAAACCAACGAAATAGAAAACTTAATTAACACTTACCTATGTGTTAAATGTAGTCTCATTTTGGATTTGGAAAACAAAAGACGACCTAATAAAATTAATGGTTCACTGAATTTTTGAGAATCGTTTGTTTACATTCCTCATTTTGTTTAAAATTCCACTAGATTTTAACTTTCAGAAGTTTTAGTAATTTGATTGCCAATGAATAAAAATGAATGACACATGCATTTCAAGAATTACCTTACCTATTACTTATTTAAATATTTATTTATTTAAACTTTTCGCACAAAAAAATGGTACAAAGGCGGACTTAATGCCTGAGGCATTCTCAAATATTGATTTTTACTAAAATAGAATTTCAGGAGATGAGAAGAAACGAAGAAACCAACACTAGCACCACCCCACTTCACAATTTGACATTTGTGTGAATAAATGTTGCCAATTTACAGAATAGTAAATATAAATTCTCCCATATATTCAGGGTAAAAATGATAACCACAGCCAACTTTTCCGATTTCAGTTCAAATAATTTTGTTTCATGAAGAGGCATAATAAAAAAAAGTTGTTTATTGGTTGATAAACAATGGGATAAGGGCCCCCCTTTCATCACCCCCTTTCTAGCCATATCATCTTTCACGCAGTCCATCCACCGTTTCATTGGTCTTCCCCTACTCTTAGCCATCCACATTCATACTCAAAAATTCCCTCACGATATTTTTCTCTTCTCCGTAGGTGTCGAATGGCGATACGAAGACAACCGATTTCCACACAACTTTTCAGTCACCGGTGCCACGTGAAATACACGGATACGCATTCGCTTAACACCACACATCCCTCTCAGCTGCATGCAATTGCTTTTCATTCATTCCTTTTGTGGCCCATTCTGATCAAGACAGCACGTCTCACCGTTGGTTAGCATAGTAAACATGACATGCTTTTTATAATTTACTGGTAAGAAATCGATTCACAGTAATCTGTTTTTCATCACTTACTTATTGAGGTGTAGATTTATGTCGCAAATAAATTGTCGAATCGGCTGTTTTACATCTGCTACCGGTTTTTAAAAACAGCTCGGTTATGTAGGTAAACAGCTGAATGACATTTAGCTGCTTTTCCTGAACCTTACCACGAAGAATTGCATAAACGTTTGCGTTTATCAATGCAGTGGGTCAACGCTTAGTAAAGGTTATGTAAATCAGCGTGAAATAAAACGTCAAATTGTAGATTTTAGTTCTAAATTTTGACGCTCTTGGCTCTGTGTGTCATCTCATAACATAACAACAATAATAAATGGCGTTCGAAACAAAAATAAATAGAACGAGAGCGATTTTAAGTAACATTTTATTTTAGTAGTAACTTATCAGAGTTTTATCAAGTCAGTCTTGAAAATACTAATACTACACAGTCAAGTAACTGCGATCAACTTGGATGTAGCGCTCGCCGTCCGTGCCGTGGTACCGCTCACTTCGTTGATCACTCGCTCGGCTCGCGCGTGGGTTGGTCACAGTTGTATGTAACTCTTTGAAAAATCTTTGATTAAGATGCCCTTGCTTAATTACAGCAACCAATACGGCATTAGAAGCCACGCCAGACGCCACTTGGTAAACGTAGCACAATAACAAACCAGGTGAACGTTGTTCGGAGCAGTTTTGTAAAACAGCTAGCGGTTATGTAAAATAGCTAATATAAGCAATCCATCTGCGACTTAATACCTACATTACAGGTAGACGGAAGTAAGAATTCAAAACACAAGAAGTGTTTTGCTTTTTTGCGTTTTTATTTTTGATTTAATCAATCTTCGCGGTCTGAAATATCTAGGTGTGTAAAAAGATAAGGTACTTATTTCATGAAGACAAAATCAAACACATCATCTGAAATAGCAAAGTTTAATTTTAATAGCTCATACATAATACAAGGTATACGTAAGGAGTTTAATTCTAAGTAAGTAGACAAACTTATCACCTAAAATACTTTCAAAATTTCATGAAAAAAAATAAATTCTTTATTACCTTGATCGGTGTTTTTAATGGCAAGTATATTTCTGACGAAAGTATCAGGCTCTTGTACAAATAATGTATAATTTAAATAATTATATTATGTAGGTAAAAATCTAGAAAACATATGATTTCTTTAAAAAAATCTTTCAAAACAGCTAAGGTCTTTTACAAACTATCTTACCATTTATTTTCGGGGATACAAAATCGATACCTAGGACATTTTATAATGCCTGCTTAAAGTAATTATATGGGTATTATGTAAACTACATATAGGCACACAGTATTTTAACCTCTAAAGTATAAAGGAATACTATATCTCCTTAGGAGACTTTTTAAAGCAAATAAATAACATACGAGTGCATCGGTATATACTATGTTAATATGATTACATTTTCTAGTATAACTCGCCACAAACACACACTTGCTACCTACATAGTCAAGGTACGATTTGTTTGAAAATCTATTTATATTTTACTGCAATCAAAATGTTAGATAAGTATAAAGTTAAGGTACCTACACTCTCTATTTAAATAGGTTTAGTTACATATTCTACAAATAAGCACATAATAATGAAATTCAGAACATGATATATTAATTCTAAATTATTGTTTATAACTATTTATATGTATAGATATTGATTTCAATTCATCAAAGTCATACAAATTATTTCAAATATCTCAGTAAATCACACAACGAGAATATATCCTCAAAAACAAAGCATAGTACAAAAAACTATTCAAAAATGTAGATATAGGTAAGAAAATCTTTCCAATCAAGGCAGGAAAAAAGCAAACATAATTTTTCACTATGAAATAACACCAAAACTACTTTTTTTTTTTTTTCAGTTGTCACATCTAAATTATGGATTGAATGTGTATTTTTTAATGGGCAATGATGATTTTTACACCTGGATCGGGTTCACCCGCCACATCTTTAGCGAGGGGTGCGTTACCACAAATACGGAAGTTTTCAGTGAACGGTATAACGCCGACCAAAAACCCAGAAATGATGACCCATAAGCCAGCAACATAGAATGCTGCATCCCAGTGTCCAGTGACGTCTCTCAGCGCACCTGAAATTGAAAACAGAATATTAAGTATGTAGTTACTTATCATACTGAAGTAAGTCGTCAAATCGTTGAGCTCCTTAAATTCAGAGTTGAGCTGCACGATGACTGACAAATACGTGCACTGACTGGACAGGTCCACTCAATCCGTGTGGTTTTTCCCTCAAAAGACCATTTCAAACACCAATCTACATGGTCTTCATATGACCAAGATTATGTCTGGACTTTAAAAGAGACTGTGACCTCTGAGTTTGTTTCGGAAACGCCGACCTCATCTAATTTTAAAAATGTGATTGACGTGTAAAATTGTTTGTACACACGGCTACACATCGAGCTATACATTTCCAGTTTATGCTGATCTCGCATTGTGTAGGATTTTCGTACAATGCGAGGTCAGCTTATACTGGAAATGTATAGCTTGATGTGTAGCCGTGTGTACAAACCTACTTACAGAAATAAAATCATTTATCATATTGCTGAATTTTCGCATCATGAACTTTTCAGGGTTCTCTCCTAGAAAATTCCAAAACTCGAACTTTGATTGACTTACTAGAAATTAACAGAATTTGAGACTCTATGCAAACATAGCTGGGATAGCAAACTTATGAGGCTGACAACAGCTAAAGAGCGGTCACTGTCGGACTTCACAGAAATAAAGAGAAGCGCGATGACACAACCCTGGTAGGTAATTTTTTGCAAAATAAGAAGCAAGTACCTATCTATTTACAAAAAACCTATTGACTGGACTAAAAAATTAAAATACTATTAGGTACGTTAATATGTTGCTTGTAGAAAAAATTTGAATGATCGTATAGAAAATAATTAAATATGGTGTTTATTCGATAAAAGTAATTTTTTGAGGTATCTCGTGATTTTTTCTATCGTATCAAATTAGTTGTATTATGTTTTCAATGCACTATCTAACTAGCATTATATCCCGAAGAATACTATATTTTTTTATTTTGTTTACTGTTGTGGATCATAACTATACATATTATATACTTTTAGGCATTAAGTATAGAATATGCGTATATACTCCGTTATTAATAGCAATAGCAAAGCATATCAATAGGAGAACAATGATAAAGTCATTGGCATTGATTACTCTTGCAGTGCTCTATAATATTCTCTAGAAGAAAATAATAAAATACAAAACATTATTTTGTAAAGGCTGTTAGAAAACCTTGAGAGACATTGACATGCAAAGAGCTGAAGTTATGCAAACAACCTTTGTATTCATAAACAGTGCAGATTATTGCTAGGTTTATGACTGTTCACACTTCATTTTACGATTGTAGTTACCGCAACTGATGCGATAAGAACCGCAATATTTATCCCCAGATTTGCAACTTTGAAAGACAACTCTTTTGACGGTTATGAGAAAGTAGAAGCAGCATTTATGCGTCGAAAAATCGTGAAGAAAAACAAATGAGGGTTCGATTGTGGATCATTTCGCTCTGTTTGTGCGATTCAACTTGGGTAACTCGATTCTAGTGTTTAAAAAACAATGGGCCAAGTAACGGTTTGTTACGACTTGTTCACAGTTATTGAGATTATTAATATGCACTGGTTTCTGAGCATTGCTACTTAGCGGTGACATCTGATTTCAGAGCCGCTTTGAGTTCTACAGACTTGTCCCTCAAGGAACAGATACCTACCACGTGTTAAAATACGTTATTATTGACAATGGGGTGCTATGCCAGTGATTCCGAATTTAAATAGACAAGATGCATTTACTCACCAGCCATAGGCGGTCCAATAAGATGTCCAATGCCCTGACTCAACAACACCAAGCCATATGCCATTGTGAATCTTTCCAAAGCGATCAATTCCACCAAAATGCTCGGCGTATACGAATATGAGCTTGAGAACATCAGTCCGAACATGACGGCATTTAATGCTAATATGTAGAAACTGTAGGGGGCTTCTGGGTCCATAACACGAATTAGCACAGGGAACAAGATAATGGTTATGCCGCAAAATATAAGGCATATTGCGTATGTCTTCGTTACATTCACCCACGGCAGATCGCCCATCCAACCCAGGCCAACCTGAAACACGAGAACAATATTACTTAATCTCAAATACATTTTGTTATGGGAAAACAAGAAAATAATCGTGGTTTGCCATTTTGTAAAACGCTATTATTTGTCGGGAAAAGGACCAGTTTCAAACTTAGTAGGAGTTGAAAATTATTCCAACTTTTTATTCTTTAACTAATGGGCTTGTTACACTAAGGTATTTTAACAGCCAGCGTTTAATGTTGCGATACTCTTTTGAAACATTATACATCATTAATACTCACAATGCCGATAATAGTAGCAATTCCGAATACGCTCAACATCCAAGAGCCGTGAACCTCCGAGTATCCACTCATGAGCATGAAGTTTGAGATGTAGAAGTAAGGCACGATGAACCAAATGAACAGCACTAAAGTTGACAGATTCATCATCAGGAAATGGAACTCGGTGAACATGTTGAAGTCGAAAGTTTTGTTGATTGTGTCCAGTAAACGTCTGCCCCAGGTCTGATAACGGAAAAACATTTTTTTTTTAGGAACACGTCCATTTTAAAATAATTTCTGAGGCATATCCATTTTCGCGATTAATACAAAATTATATCAAAACACAAAACAAACAAGGATACTTACAGCTTCTTCCTCCACGGACCACATTGAATTCCTATAGATATCGGGACACGAAGACGCTCGCAGTTTGTACTTGGCGATATTCATCATGGCACCACGATGCATGATAGAGTTACGATGTACTCGGATACCTCTCAAGTAATGATGATCAGTAACAAATTGCTTGGTCCACCAGTCCTGACGTTCTCTCTGTACAATCACTGCAGGCTTATTCTCCGGAATAGGCTGCAACAACTTCGTTCTGACTTGATCCAGTTTGGTCTCAAACTCTTTCTTCTTCTCTTTCTCTTTCTTATTGAGTTTCAACTTCATTGACATCTTTATTGGCTTCGATTTTGAACCCTCTGCAGGTTCTACGTTCAACTTCTGCTCTGATGTACTTCTTAGTGCTAGCAGCGATGGATAGTTTTGTAAAATAATATTGTAGAGTTTCTTGTTGGATTGGAGTTGGTCTAATACTTCAGCAGGCACCTGAAAAACATAAAATTTATAAATTAATATATATCTTCAAAACTAGAAACGTTACGTATGATGGAATAAACGGAAATTAATGTTACCTTTTCACTTTGTCTCAAAAACGTAGGCAGATTTATTACTGAACTAACTTTATGGTATTGCGACATGTCAGCATTTCTTTTAGTTGCTGCCTCTAAATCCTCAGCTTCAGCAATAGAAGCTACTAGTGTTGTGAGTATATATTCAGGCGTTTCACCGCTCTTCATCAATGTCTTTAACTCTTCTGCTCCAGGATAAACAGATTCTCCACCACCAGATTTTGCTGATATAGACATAGTACTAGATGCTCTCTTCGACTTATTCAATGTTCTTTGTTTTTTCTGCTCAATTATCAACCATTCAGGATCTCTCATTACAGCACCACACACGCACACATTAAGTACGGTACCAGCTAACAGTAATAAGGTACCTCTCCAACCAAATTCTTCCAATAAATATGTCGTTAGTGGAGAATATATGAAAGTTCCGAAACCAACTCCACAAGAACCTAATCCAACAGCTAAATTGCGTCGTTTTTCAAACCAGTAAGCGATGGATACCACAGCAGTAACGTACAACAAGCCAGTCCCGAGGCCAGCCATAATACCATATGTAACATACAAAACTTCAACAGAATTGCTGTATGAAGCAGCTACAAATCCTATAGTTGAAGCTACACCGCCAACTATTGTCATACTTCTGCATCCATAACGATCTACCAAAGCACTCATAATAGGCCCAGCTATTAACGGTACGGATATGAACAGACTTCCAATCAAAGAAGTTTTGGCTTCACTGGATTCAAAAAAGATGACAAACTTGTCATGCATCAAGCCATAGGAAAAAGCTAATCCATCGGCCACAGTAGCGATGAGGAATGATGCGGCTACGACTACCCATCCCCACCCTCCATCCGGGATTGGAGGCGATGCATCATCTAGTGGTGGCTTACTAGAACAAATACTGTCAGTGTCCCCAAGTCCGAAAAACTTAACACCCTCATTCGTTGAAACGGCATCATCATCACTTTTTGAGTCTTTATGATAACCAACAGAAAGATGGTTATCTTTAGTATTATTGGGTTCCGTTTTCATAGAATTTACAGTATCCAAATCATCTTTAGGCTTTCCCATATCTCTCATTTCATTTTTATCATCATTCACTCCATCTATAAACTTGATATCATTAGTCCTCTGAAGGAGCGGAGACGTAGTCTTCTCCTCTTCAGACGGTACTTTATGTTCATACTTGCTAGAAGGATCTTTGCCTGGAATTCCATTTGCATACGCTCGTTGTGATTCCATTAGTCTTTTAGACGATCTCTTCTTAAGTACGGTGGTAAGTACGTACTTTGTTTTCTCTAATTCGGTCCTCTAACGGACGTCGTGAAAACTACCAGAATTGGATTAATAATCCAATTAGAGAAAATTCTTCTACGTTGAAGAAATCGTTAGTTCTCTCGACCAGTGTCTTAATCTTGGGTCTCTAGCCGAATAGCGGCAAAGTCTCTTCGATATACAAAGCGTTAGGGCGCAAGGGTTGTAGCTTGTCGAGTACATCAAGGACCGGCTAGTCCTCGATCTCACACTTTTGAAAAATTCACTTTCTATATTGTCACACGTTCGTCCCGTGAACGTCGTGTACCTTCTTGACATTAATTAAAGTTTTAAAACTTGAAATCTTTGCAACATTTCAATTTCGTCGAAGACAGGGTTGAATCTGTAACAAAAGAAAACATTGTTGAATATATGGGAAAATAAGTTTAAAACATGACAATACCATTTGATTATCGTGGTAGTCTTTTTTAAAACAGGTAACATTTACAAATTATTTATTAGCTGGCAACTTGTAATGGCAACACCAATCACAGGCACCAACCAACCAATAATTCTGGATTTCCGGTTTTCCTTTCAACCGTTGTTGGTTCCGAAAATTGTATTTCGTACAACTGTGCGTTCAATCGCATCAATCGCAATCGCAGCTTGCAGTCGTATGAGATGGCTATATTATAATAAGGCTTTACGTAGACCTAGTGTAGCAATCTGCTGAAGTAAACGCTTTTAAGTAAGAAGGTACCTACTTTTGATCAAAGAGCAAAACCTTCACCTAATTTTAGATAACTGTTTTATGGATATTAATCTAGGAAACTAGGCTGAAAATCATGTTGTTACACGAATAAAACACATAATGTCACCGCACCCAGGCGCATGAGTTTAATTTTCACGTTAACCTTATAAGAAGATTTATTATGTGAATTAAGTGTCTGGCTTCACGTAAGTAGGCATTTAATACCGAAATGGAGGTCACATGAAAATGTATGGTGGTAGTGGTGTCTACTTACCTACCTAAGTATCTGTGAAAGCCATCCATACTATGTACCTACATATGTAGTACTATTAAATAATAAATTCGAAAGTAACTCTGTCTGTCTGTCTATGTTACCTTTTCACGTCTTACGCCGGCGCCCGACACAGACACATATTTGAACATTTGAAAACTAAACTTGTTTGAACACTAAACTTGTTTGAACACTTAACTTGTTTGAACACTTGTGAGGTACCTACGGTTATATGTGATCAAACTTTGAACAAATGCTCAAATACCCGTCCCACACAAGAGTGAAATCTAAACGCGGATACATGCGGATTCGAAATGCGGAGTTTCCTCTCCATTTTCCAAGCAATTTCCTCATTAATCCACTTAGCAAAATAATGGTGTCGTTACACGAAGGCAATCATCACATTCAGTTAAACGTAGGACCGGCAAAACGAGACTAATTTCAGTCAATGAGAGTAATTGACACTTCCAAACCTGTATATAACTCGATAGATCTCTCTCGTGTAGGTACCTAACAGGGGTAGGTTACCTACCTAAAGCGGTCCCTAGACGATCATGACATATGCATTACGTGCTGTCATGCATGCATGACTGTTTGATGCGAATGACATGCAAACTACTACGTGCTGGAAGTTGATTAACAATTCCATAGAATTTAGTGAATTATTATGCTGCCTGATGGACCTTCATAAAGGGTCCTTCATGCAGTATGATAATTCACGTAACAATTGCATGTCATGCCGCATGATCGTCTAGGGACCGCTTAACTGGTTTTATATTGCCAGTATGTGTAGGGAGAACACACACGGCTTTAAAAATCTGTATCTACCATTGATGTGCGGTTGATTATTTGGTCTACTTACTGGTGGAGCAGCAGCTATAGGGTTGTGCCAGTTTTAGGCAAAGGCAATCAAATCCGTGCATCAACCTTGATCAGACGTCTGGCAATTTCAACTCAAACGTTTTAATTTTATCGACACAAATGATGGAGCGCAAACAGAGATGAAGTACAAAGAATACTAAGCACACAACAGCATGTACTCGTCGGGACCTAACGTTATCTCGTCTGATAATGATAGTTGTATGAACTGCACACATCGATGACGCATTATTCAGAGATAACGAATGTCACCCGTCTGGCTGGCTGTGGAAACGCTGGAATTCTCATCATTTATTTCAAGTACCTACACCAATCAATCTGCCTTGCCTTTTTCCAACTATGTTGGTGACCGCCTCGGACGTCCACAACACAGTAATTGGGTAATACGATACCCCTTGGTAAGACTGGTGGTCAGACTTTCGGGCTTCTGACGACCCGTAACGACTGTCAAAGATTCACCAATGACAGCCGGGACCTTCTTCTTTCGAAAGACAAATTACTAAGGACTGGAAGAGAGAAATCGGTGTGTAACTATTCACCTGATATAATACGTTTATTAGTAAGGAAGTTAGAGTCTAGAGTCTTAAACACTGAAGTGTATTTGTAACCCTGCATTCTATGTAAAAGCCGGAAAACCGGAAAGTGAACTCTGTCTGCACGAACACGTGTTCACGTATTTGCGCGACAGACGATTGCTTTTAATTATGACGCGGCATAAAGTTAAAAAGCTAAATAATTAACAGAATAAATAGGTAAAATACCATTTATTTTATTTGTACCTTCTAGGCTTGTAATAATAAATTCATTACGCTAGCACATACATATTTATTGAGTACCTAAATGAAGTCATCGGCCCTCGTCATCATTTACAATAGGCATAATAGTGCCAACATACGTGGGTAGTTTCCGTAAAGGGTTTCAGAGGCACTTGACCTAGAACGAGTAGTTGGATAGGTACTTAGGGTACAATCAGATAAGGCAACGCGGTTCCAGTGCCATAGCGGCATAATACTAACACTGGTAATTAATAGAATACTAAGGATACCTTCCACATGTCAGGTTACTACTGTTACAATTTAGGCGAATGAAAACAAAGAATGGTTGCATTCCTCAGACACATTTTTCGGCACGAGAGGTATGAGTGCTCTGAGTGTACTACCTCTGATTTTTATTGTACCTTCAAAGCAACGGCTAAACGTGGTGTTGGCCGTTGGTTGAGAAACTTTCACAAGTGGACCGGAGTGCTAAGCAGTAAGTAGTACCTCAGGCAAGTACAACAAGAAATTATTAGAGTTTATTGACAACCTTCAGAAGTCGAAGAAGAGGCATCAGAAGAAAGAAGAATTAAAATAATGTGTACGACGAGTCTCGCTGCAATCAGAGGCAAAACCAGAATAAGACTTACTTACTGACCCTTCAAACTTAAGAATACTTTAGGTTGACATCTACGTCTCATATTAGGTTCCTCATAGTTATACAATATACAATAAGTTATGTTAGTTATGTAAGATTAATCATGTATACAATGGTAATGTTAGTCATTAAGCACCAGGTAGAAGTTATCATTATTCTTACCCGCACACTCCGATGGCCGCAACTTTCTACACCATTATTAACTTATCTAACGGTAATCCAAGTGGCATCAACCACCGGCCATTGCACTTGACTCACCCTCAGATAATAAGCATTCCTTTGCCCATTCCCTAACAACGGGCCAGCTTTAAATACCCATACCAACACCGCAATCACTCACCCCATTATCAGACTTCAACAAACCAAGTAATCTCTATCCACGAACTCTGTATCCTTATTTAGTCGTAAATTAATCAAGTCGAGACAGTGTTTTTTGCACTCGTAACAAATTGGCGCAATCGGTAGGCAGGTAAGTATCTTCGAAGAAGACAGGAACAACGCTGTAAAGGACACAAATCGCCTGAAGCTGCTGTGGTGCTATTGCTCGTGCTGTGATGAGTCGGTTACCTACACTTTGTGCGCTCAATACCCTTGTATTAACCCCATCTCCTAAGTTCTAATAACTCAATTCCATTCTATTTCATTTTATGTAACTCTATTTCATTTTATTTCATTTATATTTTAACGAAAACCTCAACATGTCCGTAAACGCAGACACTTCCTCAACCTCCGCGCTCGACATACGCACTCTCCTCCAACTAATACCTGAATTCAACACAGACCAAACTACACAAGTGTATCTATAGGTTTATTAAAAAAGCCGACGCTACATTTCAAATAGCCAAAACAGATCAAGTCCCAATATTATTAGTATTTAAAATATTAGCTGGACCTAAAGAACTTTTTGATACAGAAATTTTGCAAGCAATACTGGCTTATTTTTATTTAGAGCTTCAGTCCATTTTCCAGCGAACGAGCGAATCAGACACGGATTACTTCCATGGATTCGATTTCTATAGGAGTGAAATAATAGAAAAACTCTCAGCAGAGATCACACGCCACTGAAGAAACGGCCTTAGGAGTGTTCACTAACGGACTCATTTAAGATATTGGCACAATGCTCCGCACAAAAGAATATGACTACCTCTCCGACGCAGGTCATTGCGCCTTCGCGAAGATAAGATTCGTACTTTGAATAATGCACGAAAATTCCTGTACAAAATCAACAAAGCATCTCGCGAATTTCCACCCTTTTAACCCTCACACAATTAGACCGCCGATAAACTCTAATGGACCTAGGGCACAGATAAGCCGACCTACCTCTAGGCCTTATAACAAAATATGTAATTACTGCAAAAACCCGGGCCATCTCATTTCCGAATGCTGTATGAGGGCCTATAATAATTCAATCCGAGCTTTGCAAAAGTCGCAACGTTCTCCACAAGCAGCACCCGCGAGAATCAATAATTTAAATTCACAAGTGACCTAAATGGAAGGTACCACCGTGGACATCGCTTACCAAAGCCCGACCTTAGAATTCGATCTCGAATCGATGCATTTGGAATAAATAGTGATATAAGACCAAACCTAACCACTGTTTCAATTAACCAAAAACTTTGTGTGAATGCATACACACAGACATACTTCTCGAGTAACAGGGTGGTCAGCCCCAAAACCAGACTATCACATCCAAATCTCAAGCACAATTATCGACTCAATCTCTCTCACTCAGAAAACAAAATCTTCAAGAAACAATCCAAATCTAAACCCAAGCCAAATCTAAGAAGAACACAAACTCAAAAAATGCTTCCAACGAAGCTATAAACTTATGCTCTGAGATTCGATAATTTCTAGACAAATCCAGGACTCTTCATCAAATCTACTCGATCGCTTCAAACTTTAATCAAAATTTCCATTTCGGTGTTAAAAGAATAAGTCACTTCGACTCGGGAGTTCCGAAGGGTATTTAAAATGTTTACTCTCTTTTTAACAAATTAATCAAGGCATGAACTTGTTTAAATCCAATCTAAAAATTATAGAACTTGTAAAATGCAGGGAAACGAACAGTACATCACAATGTATCTGACAGATTCACAGATATAGATAGATAATAATATCTGATTTTCCTACAAAACACGAATTCTGCAAAACTTCGGAAACAGAATTACCAAATTACCAATCCTACGGCAGAAGAAATATTACATAAATATTCTCAAAACTTATCATGATAAACCGTGGTCACCGAGGTTTAGTTGAAACAGTTACAAAATCCGCAATGATTATTAATGGCAAGGTATGTCTGACGACATCAAATCGTTCATAGATTGCCAGCGTAACAAAACCCAACGAAAAACTTTTCGAGCCCCAATGGTCATTACAACTCAATCCACCGAACCATTTGAACGAGTTTCCATTGACGTCGTATCCTATTCCGAAATAAGCGAGAATTTTAATAAATATATCCTGACACAACAAGACGAACTGACGCGATAGGTTCAAGCCTATCCCATTCCGAATAAAGAGGCTTGAACCGTTGCAAAATGACTTTAACATTTTTTTCAACATTATGGTGTATCTAAAAGATTTCATTCAAACCAAGGAACCAACTGGTTGGTGCTCTTGAAAGGTTTCACGCGACCACATTCGTATGTATCATAGCAGAAAACAAACAAAATTGGGATCAAATAATTCCTATCGCAATAATGTCACAACACCTCAGTCAATCAATCAACAGGATTAACCCCGTATGAAATTTTATTTGGGTATAAAAGAAAACCGTTTTATGCCCTAAAACCAATCCCAGAATGTACGGCAAGCGACTAAACAAGAGACTGAAAATCGCCCGCGAAGATTCTATGAAAGAAAGGGCTAAAAAGCTATACAATAACCAAATAAAGAACCCGGCAAAATATGCCCTAGGTAACCAGGTTATGATTAGAGTACCTAACCCTGACAACTTAGACTAAAAAAGGGGAAGGACCATACGAAATCATAAGGTTGGGTTTTAATGAAAATTGTATGATCCGGAAATCAGGTACAAACGTATTAATGAATGATAACAGAATTAGGACCTTATACACCTTTTATCCAACACAATATCAATTTTTAAGATGATCCGTCTAAAGGATTAGACGGATCATCTTAAAAATTGATATTGAACCAGTTGGCCAGGAGGCCAACCTACAAAACCCATTCCTGACAAAATTAGCGATAACTACCTACTTCATAACTGTAATGCAGAATACTTAAGTTAGCTTTATAATATGTTCCATAGTAAAAGTAATCGTCAACATAATCTTGTATAAAATCTATAATTATCTACATCAAAGAAAAGCGTACAAACGGAATAAAATTGACTTTATGGGTACTCCACAACTCTGGTTGTTGGGGATACCCTCTAGTCCAAACTCCCCTCAAAATCAGGAATCTACTTCACAAAAAAAATATTAAAATACTCATTAACAACTAGGTATCAAAATCTGGTCTCAAACCATACAATGAATCCTAGTGTTAAAACATCGCATCGAATCTAGACTTTCAGATATTATCTTTTACAACAACATTATCCGCCCAAACGAGAATTGATTGATGGTCTCAGCTCTGTTTTGGAATCGCATATAGGGACACCGACCGCAAAAGACGCTATACGATATGACGATTGTCAAAGTCAAAGGAAAGGAAGGAAAAGAAAGGAAATTATTTAACTTGAAAGAAAGTAAATTAATTGACTTTGTCAAATAATTTCAATTATGCACATATAAGGGACTTTTGAATGTCAAAAATTGCATAGAACACTTAGAAAACCGCCAAATTGACACTGCCCACATATTAAGACAACAAATGCCAATTGTCTCATCAACTATCACTAATTTTAATGACACCACGCAAAATAACTTACGATGAGCATATTCATAATGAAGACCTAAATAAAATTGGTACTTACATAAACTCAACGAATAAAATTCTTTTTCTTCTCAAACTTAGCGAAGATATTTCCATAGTTTTCATAAAAATACTCGTAATCTGTTATGGCACTGGAACAAGATGTGAACGAAATTTTAACGAGCACACTATTTATAAAATCATAAAATCAGGTGCTATTCACCTCTTCATAATCTCATCAGAGAGACTAAACAAAGAACTTTTAACGTCCGCCCACGTTAGACTAAAAAAAAGTCTAGTAACCCCGAGACCAAATATATACGAAATTGTAGAATCACTCAGAATTTGTATAATACTAGAATTTCCACTAGTAAAAGTTGATAAATTTTATATATTTCACCTTTATTTTGTCCCAATAAGACATCCTGATTCCCATATGTATTCCACGATCCTTTCCGAGCACACCTATTTAGCCACTAGGCATCAGTGCGTCACATTCAACACGTACGAAAAATGCAATACTTTCGCACTTGGCAAAAATGTCTGCAAAGATCTACTAGTCTACAACTATATCTACAACCTATCTGCAAAATGGCTATACTTCTATCTGCCGAACGAAGCCTACGCGGAACAACAACATTTCCGGCAACAATAAATACTTTCCAACCACTCAAAAACAACAAATGGTTAATTGTACTTCAACATAAACCGTCAAGTGTTCTCCAGTGCGGCGATAAAACTTTACACCACGAACTACAAGGATCATCATCAGCATCGATCCTGGATGCAAAGTCTTCACCGGTTTCGTCACACTATCAGCAATAAACGAAAACAAGACCAACATTAGCCACCCAATTATCATCGTCGACATCGAGGAAGATTGCATCAACAAACACGACAGAATCGACCCTCCAGAACTCGTTCCACTAAGAATTAACAACGTGATGTTGGACAGCTTGAATACCATAAAAGAAAAACTAAACAAATACTCAGAATCACTAAAAGACATAGAGAAGCTATTCTTGGAAAGACACGCTACAAAATTCGCCTTAATAAGCTACCTCACAGCGACGATCATTCAGTTTCCTCATATTTTGTCTGCTCCTTCAATTCAAGAGGAAATACAGACACAACAGTGGATATATCCAGATCTTCAACAACTGCTTCGATAGATCCGGCGACAACAACAAGTTGTAACACTAGAAATCTTGCTACGAATTCATCACGCAACTCCGTGCACCTCGGACTCCGAGGTGCACGGAGTTGCGTGATGAATTCGTAGCGAAGTTGCGAGTCGTCGTCCGAGGCTTGGACGGTGACTCCGACACCAACAACTCTCCTAATGAAATAGAGTTACTTAATATAATGGAATAGAGTTTTTAGAACTTAGGACATAGGATTAATACAAAGGTATCGAGCGAGAGCACAAAGTGTAAGCCACTCACCACAGCATAAGCATCGAGATCTTCATTATGTTGGTTCGGTAGGACTTTTAAAATCCTTTGGGTACCAGCAGCTTCAGGCGATGTGTGTCCTTTACTGCAGATGCGTTGTTCCTGTCTTCTCCAAAAATCCTACCGATTGCGCCAAATTGTTACGAGTGCAAAAAAAACATTGGCTCGATTTGATTAATTTACGACTAAATAAAGATACAGAGTTCGTGGACAGATATAGTACTTGGTTTGAAGTCTGAGGATGGAGTGAGTGATTGCGGTGTTGGTATGGGTATTAAAGCTGGCCCGTTCTTAGGGGATGGGGACAGGAATGCTTCTTATCTAAGGGTGAGTCAAGTGCAATGGCCGGTGGTTGGTGCCACTTGGATTACCGTTAGATAAGTTAACAATGGTGTAGAAAGTTGCGGACACCGGAATGTGGGTTGCAACAATGATAACTATAACTACCTGAATTCCAATGCCAATTTCCGTACTTAAAAAACGTTCAAATTCAAGTCACAATCTATCAAAGTTTTCAAAAATATTGATAAACTGATTGTATTTTTGACAGATTGCGAATGAGATTAGCATGACAACGTTCTCAAAAATTACGGGAATGAGTGAATTGCCCGTATGGAACGTATTGACTAACATTACTAACATTCTATAGATGAGTAATCCTACATAACTAGTATAACTTAAATAACTATGACGAACCTAACATAATAAGTCTACCCCATCCTTCCCCAAAAAGCAAAACATAACTTAAATAAATCCCCACGGCAAAAAAAATAAGCATCACAATAAAATGGCCAGATTATAATGGCTGGCGGACCACGCAACCTCCCTTGAGGACGACACGTATACTATTGAGGCCAGTTGACTA
This sequence comes from Lithophane semibrunnea, assembly GCA_947363905.1. Lineage (NCBI taxonomy): Eukaryota > Metazoa > Arthropoda > Insecta > Lepidoptera > Noctuidae > Lithophane > Lithophane semibrunnea. Next base: position 16,485,157 of record OX376193.1, read on the forward strand.
GTCGAGGTCAGATTGATGGGACTCCCCGAGGCGACACCATTGAACCTTCACGTTATGTGTCAGAGTCACGGAAGCTGATGTAGTTTGCGTTTGTTAGTTTGTAACTGACTGAGATACCTTGGAGGCTACCACAATCTATAGGCTATTATTATGACTTGCAATTTTAGCTAAAAAACTTCCCAAAACACAGCCGATTCGACCGGTTCTGTTCTTTTCACATCCAGCGAATGGGTCATTAGCCCACCTTGTGGGAGGCATTCCAACGTCTTCCGGCACTCTCCTATGCACGTTAAACTTTGTACCATATGCAGTGCAGCTACACATTACTGCCATCTTGACTAGCCTTGGGGGCCGACTACCACCGCTTACAGCAGTTTTATTTTAATAATAGGTCTTTACCTATGAAATTGCCGCTCTGCAGTACTGGCCATTTCAAATCAAAATAATTTTTGCTTGGCTAAGAATTCTAATTTCAAATTAATTTTATTTTAAAAACATGTAATTATGGAATATGAGTACCGTCGTGGCAGCAACGCGGCACAAGCGGCACGCAACATCAACGACGTTTACGGAGCTAACACTACAAACCAACGCACCAACTGTTATTGGTTTGCTCACTTCCGTTCTGGAAATTTCGACCTGAAAAATGAACCTCGCGGTCGTCCGAAGACTTTGGTCGACAATGACGAATTAAAGGCGATTGTGGAAGCTGATGATACACAATCTACGGCTAAATTAGCAGCAGCATTCTACGTTAGCGTCAAAACAATATTGGTCCATTTGCGTCAAATTGGCAAGGTAAAAAAGCTTGACAAATGGGTGCCCCACGAACTCAATGATCGCCAGCGCGAAGTACGCGTCGAGGCGTGCCTTGCACTGCTCAACAGACACAAATGAAGGAATTTTGAACCGCCTTGTTACCTGCGATGAAAAATGGATTCTGTTTGATAACCGCAAGCGGTCAGCAAGTTGGTTGGATAAGTTTTCGTTTAGAGCATTGTTTAGGTACTGAACCAGGGTTCAGTACCTAAACAATGCTCTAAACGAAAACTTACCCCTAGAAAAGTGATGGTCACTGTTTGGTGGTCTAGCGCTGGTGTGATTCATCACAGCTTCTTACCAAACGGGGTGAGCATTACTGCAGATGTGTACTGTGAAGAACTGAACACAATGATGGAGAAGCTGTCACATCTCCAACCAGCATTGGTCAATCGCTCGTCTCCGCTGCTCCTGCACGACAACGCGCGACCTCATACTGAACAGCAGACGGTCTCCAAGTTGCAAGAACTGGGGTTGGAAGCTCTCCGTCATCCGCCCTACTCACCAGACCTTGCGCCTACAGACTACTACTTTTTCCAGAATTTGGATAACTTCTTGGTGGGAGAAAAATTCAATACCCGAGAGGCAGTACAAAATGCCTTTGAAGAATTTGTTGCCTCCCGTCCAGCTGATTTCTTTAAGAAGGGCATCAATAAACTGCCACTGCATTGGCAAAGATGCATTGATTGCATGGGTGATTACTTCGATTAATACAAATAAAAAATACATGAAAAAAATTCGTTTAAATATTTTCATACAAAACGGCAATTTCATAGGTAAAGACCTAATATTACTTCAGTGTAGGAAAGAGATGAAGCTGTACAGGACGTATAACTCCATCTCTTTCCCCCACGAAGTATGATGTACTGGTACTGAGTGATGTACTGGGGACCTCCAGAACATCACCTACCCTGCAAATATTCATGGTAGGACTTAGCCCTTGGCTTTTTCTTGTATGATTTTAATACCTATTAGAAACAACAGGTAAACCTGTTTGTGGTTTACCCGTTGTTTCTAATAGGTAGCTTGTTCTCAATTTTGCAGGGAAGGGAACCACCATCAGTTGTAGTGTAGCAGTATTATTTTAATATTACTTCACAGTCGGAAAGGTGGTCCATCTCTTTCTCACACAGAAATAATACTGCTAAGAGGTGGTGGTACAGTCACAGGAGATTGGAGGAAATGTTCATCTAATAAGCCTAAATTGGCCCGAACGGCTTCGCTCATAAACACTCAGAATGAGCCACGGATTAGTTCAAATCAGCATTCGGCATGAAACTTATATTTTTCCTTTGGAAAGTAACTTCGGAGATAAATAGCAAATAAAAAGTTAAAAACCTTTTACCATTTATTCACATAAAGCTACGCATCCGGTTAAAATCATCCAATAATCTTGATCCAATGATATAAGTAAACAAGTTAATAATGATCAACAATTAATTTACTGCAGAATCCATCAGTATCCAATGAGTAAATCAGCCAATAAGAGGGTTTCATTCGAAGTGAATGAATTACGCGAATCATTTGGCCCATCAATGGTATATCCTATGCGAATAGGTAGGTAATATCGTGGGAACGCCAACATTGAACATTTACAAAGTGACCATGAAGTGAGGAGTAAAAAGTAAAATTCACTTTTCAAAAATCGTACCTAATAAAGGTATACTCTCTTATTAATTAAAATCGCCCCACGAGACCCCTATCCTTTGATTTGGTCATACACACACAGTTGGAAAAATTAATCCTGTTTAATAAATATTGTTATAATATTGAGTCTGTATATTTACTTCGTGTACATACCTAATTATATTATGTAATAACGTATGCACATAATTTATTGCTAGGTCAGAGTTGATACTGCACAATATGTTTAACAAGTAATAACAACAATTATTATTAATAGTTATACATAGGCACCTGCATACAGTCGGTATATTTCCACTTCAACTATATTTTTGTATGAACTCAATGAACAAGGTAATCATGCATTATAGTGTAACAGAGGCATTAAAAACAGCCACTTTGAACGTAGGTATTTAAATTGTTATATTATTTGGATTTTTAAGCATTTGCTTTAAAATCGAACATAGCAACAAACATCCAAATTTCATTGACGAAAAGTTGTAAGCGTCAACGTTTTGTAAGCAAATATACTTAACAATTTTGCCATGTAATTAGGTACAAACAAAGTGTGTAATTATGTAGAAAAGATACGAAATATCGATAATTCTACTAGGTAAATGTCCCGATTACTAATCTAACAGCTGATGGTCGACATTGAGAGGTCAAGGCCAATCGATTCATTAATGCCACCCACGGTCAAGGAATCGCGATTCCTAAAATAAACGATAAACACGGATCTACGCATACCTAGGGGAAATAATAAAAACATTTTCCAATCCAACACAAATTCTTTTAGCTTATGAATAATTTAGTATGTATCTACGTATACGAAATGTCTAAACTAATAGCTTACCTACTCGAGTACGGCATTAGTAACATACAAATCGCTGTCTCGTAAATAGCCTAATGTGCAGAGACCTTAACAATTATGATGTCATACATTCTGTAAAATATCCTGGTAGTGCATTTTATGGTGAGGTGTTTGTGTGCTCAAACGCAAAATGAGAACAAGTTCAAGTAGCCTCCACATAAAGTATGCCTATATATTGTTGACACGCTATGTTAATATCGGTTTTCCCAAAGGAATATTATTTCAAAATGTTTGTTGTCATTAATTATTTGATTACGATATCGCACCCCTTGATGAAGACTCCGGCAACTCAAAAAACCTCAGTTTTCAGAAATGACGAAAAACTGTTTTTCGAATGTATAGGAAAGTTAACAAAGGGAACGTTTTCTAAAGCTTATACAAAAGTTATTATAAGTTATATTGTTGTATAGGTATTCGAGTCAGGTTTTAGATAAAGCCACTAACTCGAAACTCGTACTTTTTGAGTTAGTGGGGTTTTTATCTAGGGGTGCGATATGTGTGACTGTATACCCCTCTTTTTGCGTCGGGGGTTAAAAATGCAATAGGTATGGTAACTGATTATCAGTAGTTTCTTTATTAGCGTATCTTCAATTGTTTTCCATTACACGGTTTCTCGAGAAATCGAAACGGCAATAGAATCAATCAGTCGTTTCAATTCTTCGTACTGCGCGTCATTGGATGCGGCTGATGCAAAAACATATCAATTGAATTCTTTTGAATGGTATCGGAGAATCAATTGTAACTACCTACCTAGTATTAACATATATGCAACAATACATTTTCATACAAACTGAACAAATGTAGTTTTACCTACAATGACAGGGTTTTGTATGGAAATTCGGCCAAGTCCTGCCCAAATTGCTATTGAATACTACGGTAGGTATTTCGGTACCTACGTTCCAAATTGTTCCTCAGGCTAATATTATAGAGCACATTAAAATCAAAAATGAAAACAAAAAATGCGGTCACCAGAAAACAGAGGATGTTTTAATTCGTCAATGTCACCAGCTTTTTGTTTCAGTTTCATTTACTTTTGTTTCCATTAAATCATAAAAATAACACGTGATTTAAAGCAACGACACCCGTCCATGTCCAACGTATTTGAATAGTTTACTCGACAATGAAAAATAACGGTAAAGTAAAAATAAAAATAATAGCGAATTATTGGCGAAAATCCAGATTCTAAAAGAATTATTAGACTGTCACAATGTGCACGATGTTAAAGCTAGCAAAAGTTTTTAAAGACATCTGCAAAGACTTTTTTTAAGATTAAATGAGCATTTTATAAAGCAAGAAAATATGTTTGTTTGTCACCATAGATACACAACACACAATATAAATATAAAATAGGGGTTTCCTTGGCAGTCCAGGTAAAAATAGAAATAAAAATAAATATCTATCTTTAGATCTAATTTAAATGAACAGCCATCAATTTAAATTATAATTTCCTAACCACATCCCATTTGTTGCCAATGATTGTCCACAGTCCTCTCTCAGTAGTCACCCTTTCTAGCCATATCTCTGTCTATATCTATCTTATCTAGGTAATCTTATCTAGATAATCTTTTATTTACTCACACTCCTTCCATCGTTTTTTTAGTCCTCCTCTACTCAAGCCTTCTAAATTCATACTCAAAACTTTCCTCACAACATGTCCCTCATTCCTCTTCATCACCATACTCATACACCATTGATATATATTTTATATATTTTATTTAGTACTATAGCTGATGCTCGCGGGTTCGCCCGCATTGATGTCGGTTATTATATACTAAAACCTTCCTCGAGAACCACTCTATCCATTGGTGAAAACAGCATGAAAATCGGTGCAGTAGTTTTTTGAGTTTATCGTGAACAGACAGACAGACGCGTCGGAAGACTTTGTTTTATAATATGTAAGGAGATCAATAAATAATAAATAAATAAAGTTTGTCATCATTCATCAATGTCTTACACTCAATACCATAAAATTGATATCTTTTTCTTAGCGAGAGACATAAATACCTTCACGAGGGTTTCCCTTATCTTTGACAAGATCCATCCATCGTTCCTTATAACTATGCAATGCATGATGCACCAATTATGCGTCCTGCGTCCAGACCGTCGCGTCTCTTTGGCGCATTCGATGTTTTCCCATGGGAAGCTCTAGTTGGGTTTCTCCCTAATCATAGATTCGTCTCATCTCCAGACTTACATTGGTATGGACAACATACTAGATGTTTATTCTCAGAGTTGCCAGAGTAGATTAAGATAGATAATCGTGACTAATTCACGTTCTGGATAGATCCACATACATAATGAAAATGTTGTATAAATATGTCTAAATAGATCGCCGTGTTGGTGCAGTGTGTGCAGCAAGCACTGCTGAGCATGATATCCTAGATTCAATTCCGAGGTCGGGAAAATGTGTTAAATTGTTGGATATTTCCATTAGGAATTTCTCAGTACTAATTGCCCGGAGTCTCGATTTGTGACAGGTTTGGTGGCCATAGGCTCGCCCCCTATTACATGGGACATAGACCTCAATGTTATAAATGCAAAAGTGAGTTTCTTTGTTTATATGTTTGTTTGTTTCTTACGCTTTCACGCTAAAATGGCTGAACGGATATGGACGAAATTTGGCACATAGGTAGGCCATGACCTGGAATAGAACATAGGCTACTTCTTATCGACATACCACGCGAGCGAAGCCGCGGGCGGAAGCTAGTGTTATGATAAGTTAAAGATTTCTAGTAATTTAAATTCTAAAGTTATGACTAGTTTTCCATGTCCCTTATTTCGTTTCTCGTTGACGTAACGTCCCGTTCACGGTGCGGTGGAGAAACAGTGTCAGCGTAAGGAAATAGTTGTCGCTTTTATTTATAATCATTACAATAATTATCAAACGTTTATCTATAAGTACCTACCTAGTCCATACTAATAATTATAAATTCGAAAGCAACTCTGTCTGTCTTTCTGTCTGTCTGTCTGTCTGTTACCTTTTCACGCCACACTGAACGGAATTCGACAAAATTTGGCAAGGAGATAGATGGCACCCTGGGGAAGGACATAGGCTACTTTTTATCAACATACCGCGCGGGCGGAAAATAGTATAAAATAAAATCACTTTTCTGTCTGTCTGACCGCTTTCATATTCCAAACTACGCAATGGATTTTGATGCGATTTCACCATCATTTAGAACATTTATTCCGGAAGGTTCGTGTGTATAATATATTAATATTTAATCTACATTTCGCACAGAAATCTCGATGTTTTGACATATCGGCATTCCATCTCTGCGAAGCAGACGAGGCGGGTCGCTTATTTATTTACCTATATTCATTTCAATAATTCGAGGATTCGAGGATTTGAGGAGCTCTTGGCTACGTAATTATAGCCGCACGGGTCGATCATCAGGTTAAGCTACGCTTGCCGGGGTTGGTCCGTGGATGGGTGACCATCTTTACATACCGAGACTCCTCCGTGCCTCGGAAAGCACGTTAAGCCGTTAGTCCCGGCTGTCATTTGTGGATCTTTGACAGTCGTTACGGGTCGTCAGAAGCCCGAAAGTCTGACAACTAGTCTTACCAAGAGGTATCGTATTTCCCAGTTACTGGGTTGTGGAGGTCAGATAGGCAGTCGCTCCATCTAAAATACTGGTATTCAGCTGCATCCGGTTAGACTGGAAGACGACCCCAACATAGTTGGGAAAAGGCTAGGCGAAGGATGAGTCATTTCAATAATTATCAAGCGTTTATTTATATTCATTCTCAAGAGAATATATATAATTATCTGTCGTCAATATTATGGTAAGCAATGGCGTCGTAAAGTTAAGTTTAGGTGACAATGACGTCGGGACGCAGAAGGACAATGGGGTTGACTGCATCACTCGATATAGGAATGTGCAACCTTTAGTACTTAGTACTTACCAGGTCTTATGGGAAAAACGTGATATTTATACTAAACTAACGTCCAGAGACTATTAAGGCACCCGCAATTAGAAGAGACGTGACTCTAGTCATGGGGTCTCTACTCGAACAAATTATAATTAGTCTTGAAAAAAAATCATAGATGGCAGCATAAGGAACAATTATGAAATTAACAATCACAAAAAAGCGTTATACGGCAAATTTTGGCTGAGGTAATATTAGTAAAAATCAAAACATCTTTGTTTAATGCTGATTTATGTATTTACACTCATAAATCTCGTATTTTCAATAAAAAACTCAAATTAAGCCGTTTACTTCAATTCGAACCCTTAGAATGATAAAGTAGCCATCTGTTAATCATTTTTTTGAGAGCTCTTTGCAATAGATGGCGTTTTACTCAAGTGATGACAGGGTCACTTTAAACTTGCGTTTAAGTCGTTTCATTAAGGAAAATCAAACAACATTTTTTTTTAACATAACTTAACTTTACGTATAAATATAAGAATTGAACACCTAGGAAGAAAAAACGTAAAAAGGAAGAAAAACATCTAGGGAGTCTTGCGTAGTATCTAGGCAAGACTCCTAGATGGCGTTGTAAAACTAGTCTCTGGCAATTAGTGAGTCGCTGATGCTGCCATCTGTTAAAAAAATGGAGGAACAAAAATAGCCAGCTCAATTGCCAGACTTAGGCTGGTGTCATTTCTTTGTATGGGATTGGGTATCTGTACGTAGTATTATAATATCTGTGCTCTAGCTAGTGGAACAATCTCTATGAAAACTTCACAGTAATTGTTTTACCGGTGTCGCATCGCGGATGTGTGTGGGAGATGTATCGAAAATGCCAGAAGCGAGCAAATGGCGGTGAAAGACACAAAGTAGAAGAAGATACATTATTTTTTTGTTATGAAAAATACACTAGTGCAGGCGTAGCATGAGCACCGTTTTGTCGACGGAAGAGTAGACAAAAATGACGTTTCCTGTAGACAGTAGACAGTACGAGACGGCAGCAAAGTAGAATCTATCGGTTGTCAGTGTGATTTTGACAGTAAGGATAGAAAACTTTCTTCCGAAATAGTCTACATATAAAAAGACCTAAACAAAGATCGTTAGAAATGAAAGACAAAATGACAGATTGTACAAAGATTTCTACAGTGGATGTCAAAAATGAAGAAACGAACTGTCACTTTGTATAGAAAAAGCTATGTCTATTCTTCGTAGAGATAGAAAGCGCCATGCTACGCCTACAGGTAGTATTTTCTTTTCGATTATGCTTCTCTTGGTCTGCTTCCAAACTCTGTAGATCACCAGTGAAGGGAAACCGTCGGATAAATATCCGAATTCAAAAATCCACAAATAAAAACAAAGGAATGTCTCCATATAAAAATAAAACAAAAAGACATCGCATCAGACAGACTAATCATTTCAAGTTTGTTTGAGAAACGTTTTTTATACGCATTCAAGTTTTATGCCGTGCGCCATGGAATATTCCACACGATTCCTGCGCAGTTTAAACTGCAGTGTATTCGACTTTTATACTTTATTCACCTGGCGACGTCAGACCAGCTGTGAGCCGGTCGTGTTGACTTCCATAACCTATCCCAACACGACACACTTACCGGTGTGTTGTGTAGGTTATGTTCTGATAGAGGTAGGCCAGAGAAAAAATATCAATATTTATACCACAGCAAGTAGGGAAGACTCTGAAAATAATGGTGCACTGCAGTTATTGTGATTTACATGCAAAATTGCAAAGACAATCTGGATAAGAAATCTATTCAACAACGTAAAAAAAATATTTTAGAGGCAAGCCAATTTAAGGCCGTACAATCACTAGATCGAACCCTTCCTTCTTCAAGAATCATTTGGAAGGTTTCTTAAAAAGCCAAGGGAAAGGTCGCAAGTTTGGCTGAGACTGACTGTAAAGCATATACATTTAAAGGGACACATTCTTCAATATTATGACAGATAATTACCCAATAATGGTACTTACAGGAAGTAGGATTAGTACGAAACGATCTGTAACAGATACTTACGACCTGCGGTAAACCAATCCAGTTTTTGCCGTCACTGACCAGTACCCACTTGGCTAGGAATACACATCATTGACTATTGACACGAATTCCTTACTAAACATCGTTTCCTGCTGAGCTATTAGTTAATACACTTATTTATTACGTACGGGAGTAAACCAAAAGTGGATGATATTATTTTCTTTGAGGGTGAATTTATAAAGTATGCGATGGTCAAATCCGAAACTAAGTAGCCTACCTGTAAAAAAAAACGAAAAATACTCGAAGGAGTCTTGGCACAGATTTTGATAAAAAGCAAAACAGCATCTGCGGTAGGTAACTCCCGTTCTATAAATAATACGTTATTTATTTGACAACTTGATAAATGTGATAATCAATAAAAGATACAGCTGTAGCACTCGTCTTTAGGATTTATGTAGCTTTACAAGATATAAGTAATAAATCGATAATTCGATATGATTAATAGCCATCGATGGATATCAGGTAAAGGTATGACTGATTAGGCTACTGAGTATCGATGTGTTTGTTTACTTACTGCATGACCTGATAAGATAGGAAGAGGAATGTTCGAGACAACCTACTTGAGATTGTTATTAAACATGGTTTTGGAACTCCCTCTCATAGAGAGGAGGCCTGTGTCCCAGCAGTGGGAACATTATAGGCTGATTATGTATGGTTTTGGAAAGGCAATGGGAATTTTGAAAGGAACAGTGGATGGGGTCTGTTTATTTCATTGAGTACTCAGGAGTCACGAAGTATAACTATCTCCTACACATATTTGGATCACAATTCAATTGGCCCTCAGTATAATTATTATGTACACATAAATATAGCATATAATAAATATATAAGAAGTATTAATAAATACGATGGTCTTATTATATAAATAATATATTAATAATAATAATATACATTTTTTCCTATGCTGTTTTCCAACTTCCAGGCGGAAGGAATCGCGAGGACAGCAAATTATGCACATGTTTATGTAAACATATATGGTATAGGTACCTAGAGATATTTATAAACACGAAACGGATATTTACCATAAACATCATAAATGTAGACAAATGGATAATGTGTGAAATTACAAGAATTGCTAATTTTGGAATAGGTATAGACGCTTATTACATTTTGTGTTTAGTCAAACAATTTGTATCAAAGTAACAATTTTTAATCCACATAATAAGCTAAAACTGGTATATCCAAAAAAAAGCTTTAGTTTAACTGCGAATCAGATTTGAAGGAGATATCCGAAATCTCTAAATACTTAGAAAAATATCCGCACTTCGAGTGTATGACTATGAACTAAGTTTCCATGTAGGCTTCATATTTTGTATGATTGATGTTTATTTTCACAATGACCTTTATTAATATTGTTCAATTATTAATTATTATTGCAGTATTATACGAATACCTAGTAAACCGAGACTGCTAGTAGAGACAAACGATAACGATAAATGACTGTTTGTGTCATTTTCTACCGACCTTACAAAGGACAAGTTTTAGTTCAATATAAAATACCTAAGGGCAGACCTGGCGAACCGCAGCGCAGCGTGGTTTTCACTGCCAAACAAATATCGACCCTGTGATTCTACAAATAAAGTTGAAAATACAACATCAATTTATCCGAGAGCGCATGAAAGCGGATAGAGAAGTGCGTCTGAGGTTATTTATTTTTTAACTTTATTTTAAGATTCACAATGTTGATATTTGCTTGGCAGTAAAACCCGCTCTGCTTCGCCAGGTCTGCGCCTGCCCTAACTAGGAAATCTGTATCTGACCTCGATTTAAATACCTACAGTTGTTAATCGGTTTCTTGCTAATGAATTTAAACAATGAATTAAAGATATTCTAAAAATAAACAACAAATAGGTAGATCGTATGAATTGAATGTTAATGTGGACAGAAATAAAAGTTTTGCAATATTTTACACTCTGCTTGGTTTAGTAGTTCTATGAATTGGTCTTAATTCAAAATTCGCCTTTTGTGTAAACAAAAGTCAAAGCAAAGAGCTGGGTAGCTGTGTACGTGGAAAATTAACAAAGCATTTCAACAAAAATAACTTATCCTATTACCGAACGAAAGATTATTGGGGTAGGTCCTGAAGGTAGGTAGGTAAGTGGTCTTTCTTTTTCTGTAAAAGAAAAGACAATGGATTCTCTTTTGTTTTTTTTTCAAACAATAAACGTAAACGTTTATAAATAAACCCGTTAGTGGCCGTTATTGGAATAAAAAATCACAGCAAAAATATCCGCGTCCACAAAAAAAGATGAAGCAAAAAATCCGCAAGATTTATTAATAACATCACTAGTATTTTAAATAAAGCTTATTTAGCTTTTAAATATAGTTTAACAATCCATTTAAGGCTTGTTTTGCCTCACAATAAAGTGTAGGTATTTATTTTCCATTTTAGCCTTCAACGTGAACTAGTGATTAGTGCTTAGAACAGCGGGCTTAGCACTGCAGTATCATTCTTTGCTATATTATTATTAAATATTACCTACGTAAAACAATGGCAGAATATAACCGTTTACACACTGCATCCGATCCATATCCAAATTCGGATCTAGTGAGTGCACAAAGTGCACCCGTACAACCAACCCCTACTGATATAAAATAATAGGTACTTCGTCTACTTAGGAATTCCGGATCTATTAGTGGATTAGTTACTGTTTACTGTCAACAATGGCGCCTTGGTAACAGTGAAGATAAATGAAAGTTACACAAGTCTGTGCTGTCCTCAAACACTAGCGAAAAAATTGCTTGTTTCTAGTTTTAGAGCATATGACTTTTTTCGATTTTTTGGTTGACACAATGATAGGTAGGCTATTAGAAGAAAGAACTCCTTACAAATAAACCAGCTAGAACAACAAATTAAAAACATCTACAATTCAGAAACAATTATGTAAATAAATAATAGGTACCTACATACTACTTTTGCCTTGCCTGTATTCTAACTGATTCTATTTATAAACACAAAGAATTCACTGAGCGTCGCGCAGCCGGCTACCAGACAAGTCAGAAAAAACAGTTTTTTTTTTCACACATTTTGCCTGTTTTTGTAGGTATATAACGTCAACACCACGTCTGACATCAGTTCATGCCATTTCTACTTCGAAAACATGCGAAAATCGACGAAATTAAGGCAATGTCGAAGTCTTTTTTCTCATCGGCAAAAATTACAAAATTCCATACAAACTGCCCCTAAAGAGGCCTACATTAGCGCAAAACCCGAACGCGGCCCTTCACCTGTGTAGGTTCTGGTTTTCTCAGATTTTATGCTAGGTACTCGCAACCGGCGTGCTTGTATGACCAGCAACCACTGCGTAACACACTTTCAATTACAATCTGAATGACTGCGAAGGATATTGCTAATCCATTGCTATAAATGTTCGAAAAACTTGTCTGCTCAACAACGTAATTAAAGCAATGAATTTGAACTATCAAAACTCAGACCAATTGTTGGTCTGAGTGTCAAAAGAAAAAAAAAAGATAAGACACAGTAAGTGTGTTACGAAACTACCCCACAGGATGCATGAAAGTATTATAGCGAACTAGCTTCCGCCCGCGTGGTATGTCGATAAAAAGTAGCCTATGTCCTTCCCCGGGATGCTATCTATCTCCTTGCCAAATTTTATCGAAATCCGTTCAGTGGTTTAGGCGTGAAAAGGTAACATACAGACAGACAGACAGACAAAGTTACTTTCAAATTTAAAATATTACGATGCCCGCGGGTTCGCCCGCGTGGATGTCGGTTATTATATACTATAACCTTCCTAGAGAACTCTATCCATTGGTGAAAACAGCATGAAAATCGGTGCAGTAGTTTTTGAGTTTATCGCGAACAGGACGCAGACAGACGCGGCGGAGGACTTTTTTTTTAATAAATAAGGAAGTATAACTGTAAAACACCACCTGTTACGATCTTTACATCCCTGGTAGGTATCCATGGATACTAGGGATGTAAAGATCGTAGCAGGTGGTGTTCTATAATTTCTGCCTACCCCGATAGGAAAAAGGCGAAAGTTTATGTATATTTATGTACTTATAAGCTAGGGCTTACTTTCATCCAAAGATATGGTAGTGTGTCTTTAGAAAGCGAATAAATAACAAGTTTCCCAGTATGGCCAGGTATTTGTGTTTTATGTGAAACCATAAACGATGTCTGTGAACCTATGGTGTTGTCAGTTTACAGACGCAGACATGTTTATACTGTCAGCTTCCTAAGTATTAATCCGTCAATCGCTTTATCGAAAAATGTCATTGATAAATTGTGAAAAAATAAAATCCCAACAAAACTATTACTAATATATTAGAACTAGCTGATGCCCGCGTGGAGTTCGGTTATTATACTATACTACAACCTTCCTCGAGAACCACTCTATCCATTGTTGAACACAGCATGAAAATCGGTGCGGTAGTTTTTGAGTTTTCGCGAACAGCAGGCGTAGCATGAGCACCGTTTTGTCGACGGAAGAGTAGACAAAAATTACGTTTCCTGTAGACAGTACGACTGAAGCAAAGTAGAAAGGGTCAACTGCACTTTTTACGAAATTCACTCTTACATAATTAGACTCAGAATTCTTTGTTTTGTCGGTTTTGACAGTAAGGATAGAAAACTTTCTTCCGAAATAGTCTACCTACAAAAAGACGTAGACAAAGATCGTTAGAAATGAAAGACAAAATGACAGATTGTAGAAACATTTCTACGGTGGATGTCAAAAATGAAGAAACGAACTGTCACTTTGTATGGAAAAAGCTATGTCTATTCTTCGTAGAGATAGAAAGCGCCATGCTACGCCTGCAGGACGACAGACAGACGCGGCGGAGGACTTTGTTTTATAAAAAAATTATGTAAGTGTAAGGATGAAAAAAGTCAGCACAAACTAAATAAAAAAGCTACAAGTCCAGTCAAGTCAAGTCTAATAATTTATTTCAAATAGGCACTTTTGAACGTCAAAAAAAACAAAGGAACAGAACTGATTCTAGTTGCCCCTTACAAAAGGTAGTTTTCGTATGGAGAAGAATGGGCAAGAAACTCCACCGTCACTCTTTAAAAAAATGTTTTACAATATTTTGTATACATCAATTACATATTACATATGAGGACGATGCACCTAGAATAAGATTACTGTACCACAATAGGTACACACGGCTACACATCAAGCTATACATTTCCAGTTTATGCTCATCTCGCATTATACACGATTTCCGTACGTTTGTAGCCGTGTGTACAAAGAATTAAAAAATGGAGCAATGACAAATAAATTTATTGATAGATTCATGGTGCTCACATATTTACAAACATTGTAAAAACTAAACGATATCACAATATTTCTAACATTTTTACGAGTAATACTGTGTGAGTTCAAGTAATCACAGAGTGTAAAAATCTATGACATCCAAGTAATAAATTATACAACTAAATTAGCAACCAGTTTGATTTTGTCCAGACTCTAAATTGTCCTATGGAGCAAGACCAGCATGTTTCCAAGCATTCTTATCTTGGATATAATCCTCTAATTTGTAATAAGCTTGTCAACATATGAGTTTTAAATTTTCTTTCATTTAATTGCAATATATCACAAGGTATTTTGTGTACCCCATAAAAGATGTTTGTACTTTAGCTAATCTGAAAAATGGTTGATTTATTTTACCTTTATTTCTAGTATTAAAATTATGTGTATCACTTATTTTATTTTATTAAGTAACAAAATACAAAAGATGACAAACCTTTAAATAAATCTTTCCAACAACTGATAATAATATTATACCTACTTAAAAATATTATTTAGATAATATTCATCGCAAAAATAAAACAATCAATCAATAGTCTATCAGAACACAATGGTTTTATAGATAAGATGATTGTGATTTAACATACGTACTTCTGATTAAAAAAAAACATGCGGCGCAGCGTTTGGGGACTGCCGATAGAAGTGAAAACGAAGTAAAATTCATTCATTTCTTCAAGCGTTCGGTGACGATGACGCGAGTTCCATGATTTTTGTTAAAAAGTGCTCAACGCGCCTAAAGAAGTTTTCACTTCAAAAATAGCATCATGACGACAAAGGACACGACACATATTTTCAGCATCAGTATCAGTATTTTCTTGATAACTTTGATCGGACTCTTCTTGGCTATGTGCAAAAAAAACCAGTCATCTGCTACCTTTTCCCCAACTATGATGGGGTCGGCTTGCAGTCTAACATGATGCAGCTGAATACCAGTATTTTACATGGAGCCACTGTCTGTCTGACTTTCACAACCCAGTTACTGGGTAACACAAAACTCCACTGTAGGGACTGGTAGACAGAAGTTGGGGTTCTAACTCCTCGTAACGACTGTCAAAGATTTAAGAATGACAGCAGCCGGGACCACCTGCATAACGTGTCTTAGGTACGGAGAGGAGTCTTGTGGTCACCCATCCACGCGCCGACCACTCGGCAAGCCGTGCAGCTGTTATTATTTAACCACGAACTCCAGCCGATACAAAAAACACAACGAATAATCTAAACGCAAGAATTTCCCTCACAAATTGCACAAAACCGACACATTTACGTACCAACAAATCAACATTGAAACATAAAACTTTCGTACCTACGACCGTTACAAATTGGCATCGCATGTTTCCTCTCACGTGCAGTATCTGCTTATGTTTACTGGAACAGGCAGTGCCAAATGACGTCACCTGTCGCGTCTCAGCTATTTCCAAAGTCTCCTTGAGACGGCTTGCGCCAGATGATCCAAAAATGTTGGTCTGTGCAGGGCTTTACGTGGTTACGATGATTTACGCGGTCGCCGCGCGTTTACGCGGCAGAATATTTATTATGAGCTGAGGTTGGGTTTTGAGATGGTTATTTCGGTGTCCAGTGACGACGTTGGGTGTTTGATGGCGTTGTATACGTATGCTTTTGACGCATAAGGCAAAAAAGTCGGTGGAGATCTTTTTCCCATACAGAAAAATTCTTCTCCCTGAACAAACTCCTTTGTTTGATGGTCTATGATCAAACCTCTACAAGTAGGTAAGTAGAATATATACAATACTATCGCACATCGCCTTCACCCGCATAAATCTTTATCCCGCGGGAATGTCGGGATAAAAAGTATCCTATGTCCTATTCCGGGTCATGGTCTACCCTTGTGCCAAATTTCATCTAAATCCGTTCAGCCGTTTTAGCGTGAAAGCGTAAGTAACAAACAAACTCACTTTCGCATTTATAATATTAGTTAAGATTAGTATATTAGGATTAGTTATTAGTATCCTTCACTACATATTATTATAAAACAAAGTCCTCCGCTACGTCGGTCTGTCTGTCTGTTCGATAAACTAAAAAACTACTGCACCTATTTCCATGCTGTTTTAACCAATGGATACAGTGGTTCCTATGGAAGGTTTTACTATACAGGCTGTAAGGGTAAACAGTCTTGTCATTCAAACCATGGGTAGTTGACTTAAATATAAAAATAAATGACCGAAAACACCAACAAAAAAACGTTATTTTCATTAAAAGATTTAAAAAAGTTTATATCCGACACCGTGGTCGCTAGCGAAACAGCTAACTAACTGAGAGAGGGGTCGCGCTCGCGGCCGGTCAGGTCGCGTCCCGCACCCCCCACCCGTGTTGAGACGGAAGTTAGTTGCCCTAGCGCATAGAGCAACGAACTTGCGTCTTTGGTGGAAAAATGTAGTAAAAAAAAAAGAAAAAAAAGTTGTAATTTTCCATTGATTTTACGTTTTATAAATGAAACCAAACCACTGGCTGCAAGGATAACGGTGTTTACCCTAACACCCTGTATAATAACATACATACACGCGGGCGGAGCCGCGGGCTACAGCTAGTATTTACATATAATAGCAAAATTACTCTTCCACAAAAGCTACTAATCAAGGTTTGAAGTTGACTTTGACAAGTAAATCATTACACGGCTCCATATAATTTCCTTTTCATGGTTAGAATCTCCATGAAAAGGGTTTGGTACTAAGTAATTCAAAGATAGTGAAGACGCTGATTTTCCTATTCATTCTATTCAACTTCATATAACGGTAATAAGCGGCAGTTTTCTCTAATTTGCGTAGTATTCTACAAGCTTTGAAATGAATCTAAGTTGAAAAGTAGTCACCAATTACAATTAGGTACCTACTTATTTTCACATGTGAATGTGTGTGACATCGTCAAAACATCATTACTCGTAGGTAACTACGTAAGTTAGGTACATTCCATTGTTTCAAAAGTATGAAAAACTGGCCAAGTCGGACTCGCACAAGAACTCGCGAACGGTTCCGTACCGTTTTAAGATCGAGCAAAACACGGCGAAGAAAAGCCGTTTCGTATGGAGACCCCTTTTAATTATATTGTAATTATATATTTCTAAGTGATATTTATTTTAGAAGTATGTATGTAAGTAAGTATATTCATAATGTATGTTTATATTTAATTTTTGAATTGTTTTTGATTTATGTATTCTGTTTCTCTTCTACTCTTACACACGTTGTCTACATCTCTTTTATCTACTTTCCTATCGCAGGTATGCTAGAAGAGATTTCTTTAGAAATAAGCATTGCCTTTGTACGAATTTTTCTGTTCCTTTCTTCTTTTCTGTATATACAGTGGGTTGCCAAATTATTAGGGACAGTCACATTTTTTATAAATTTATGACTTTTGGCGCACTTGACTGCATTTTTAAGTGCTACAAGCGTTCCAGGAATGTATTATTTATTGTCGTCATGTCTCTGTTACTCATATTTTAAGTGGATGTTGAGGTTTAAAGAGTATATTTATTTTCTACAAATTTTTAAGTGACGTGAAAGCCGTAGTGCACTTTAGACGCTAATCAGTGAAAGACGAATTTGAATATTTTAACAAACTTATTTTTATATTTGTGCTACAAATTTTTTGATAAAATGTAAGTATTGTTATTATGTTACTATGAAATTCAATTATTTATCATATAAGATGGTAAAAATAATTTATTTTTTATTTTTTTAGCTTTCAGTATGGGTCGGGGGTGCGATTTGACACCAAAAAAAAAATCGGAAATAAAAACCCTACTCCAGCATACCAGTCATTCCCAAAGGAAAATAGCAGACATTGCTGGTGTTTCTAAGTCGGCAGTCAATAAAATAAAAATTAAATTGGACCTAAATCAGCCAACTTCGCCTAAGAAAAAAGGTAATTGCGGCAGAAAACGCATCACCACCCCTCGTTCGGATAGGAAGATTAGGGATATCTGTTTGCAAAACAGAAAAAAAAGTGCTGGACTGTTAACTCAGTTAGTCCAAGAGTCGGGAATACCAGTTTCCAAGAGAACTGTGCAGCGCAGATTGGCAGAGGAAGGCTTGACAGGTCATCGTCCTGTGAAAAAACCACGACTGACTGATGCAATGAAGACGAAACGCCTTGCCTGGGCTCGGGAACACCGCCAAAAGACGGTTGACGACTGGAGTAAGGTCAGTTTGCATTATTACTTGTATTTCACACCATTTAATATAATAATTTTCAAAATAATAAAACAACTTTTTTCTTTTCAGGTGTGTTTCTCAGATGAGTCGACATTCGAGATTTTAGCCGACAAGAGCAGTTTCGTCAGGCGACGCCCAGGAGAAAGATACCACCCCGACTGCATCGTGGAGAGGGTTAAACACCCTGTTAAAATAATGGTGTGGTCTGTCATAAGCGCCAAAGGGGTTGGGCGCCTGTACATTGTCCAGGTAACCATGAAACAAGACCAGTACAGGCACGTTTTACAAACTCGCCTGTTACCGACACTTGAAGAATGGTTCCCTGATGGTGAGGAATTCATGTTTATGCATGATTCAGCGCCATGCCATAAAGCCAGAAGCGTTACGAAGTTCTTGGCAGACCACAACATTTCAGTTTTACCTTGGCCTGGTAATTCTCCTGACATGAACCCCATAGAAAATTTATGGGAGATTACCAAGGCCGAAATAGCCAAAGAAATGATCACCACCAAGGTCAAGCTGATAGAAAAGCTGATTAGTGTTTGGCATCACAACCCTAACATAAAAGAAAGTGCCAAAAAGTGCATAGAAAGCATGCCCAGGCGAATAGAAGCACTAATTGAGGCGAAAGGAAATGTCACTAAGTACTGATCACTACTAAGTAACATTATTTTTCGCCTATTTATGTACTTATTTATTATTATTTTTATTTTTTTTGTTCTTATTTTACTTCGTTAATAACTGTTTTATGTAATTAAAGCTTTTAAAATTCAAAAAAAGTGTTTTTCTAATTGATTTAAGACTCATACTTCACAAATAACAAAAAATCGTGACCGTCCCTATTAATATGGCAACCCACTGTATATATATGTGTGCATAAATGGTTAATAAATAAATAAATTGTTAACTTTATTTATTTTTTATTATTTGTTGTTATACTGGCATTAGAAATACACAATCTGTGAAAATTTTAACAGTGTATCTATTACTAATGAGATACACCCGCTTATAGACCAACAGACGGACGGACAACGGAGGTTTAGTAATAGGGTTCCGTTATGGCACGTTTCGGGTACCTACGGAACCCTAAAAATAACAAATAACTAGGCAATTTCCTTTTAATTTCAACCAATGGTTTTCCTTTTCTATTTTGTAAGAATTACTAATTTCCCTCATTAACGTTTGGTGAATACTACTATAACTGAGGAGCACGTGGCTAAGTAATAACAGCCGCACGGGTCGATCCATCAGGTTAAGCTACGCTTGCTGGGGTTGGTCCGTGGATGGGTGACCATCGTTACATACCGAGACTCCTCCGTGCCTCGGAAAGCAAGATAAGCCGTTGGTCCCGGCTGTTATTCGTGGATCTTTAAAGTCGTTACGGGTCGTCAGAAGCCCGAAATTCTGACAACCAGTCCTACCAAGGGGTGTCGTATTATACAGTTACTGGGTTGTTGAGGTCAGTAGGCAGTCGCTCCAAGTAAAATACTGGTACTTATTCAGCTGCCTGGTTAGACTGGAAGCCGACCCCAACGCAGCTGGGAAAAGGCTAGGCAGTTAAAAAAAATACTATTTTACTCAATAAGTACCTACTTGGTTTCACTGAGACATACATATTTGCATAACATTGTGATTACTGGAAACCTGATGAATTATAGGTAACTATTCGCAGATTATTACTCACCATGTTTATTCATTTTCTTATTACAGTAACTGTGTTCATGAGACAACTATGTTAGATTAAGTACTAAGCTATGCTAATGTCATGTCACGATCTTCTGAGAAAGAAATTATACAAACGATTATGTTCCTCGTCTCTGTTAGTTATGACTGTTTTCTTTGAGTTACGACTGTTTTCACGCACAATCTCCGGTAGCAAATAGGTCACCCCACTCATTCTTGGATCATAAAACTCTCTATGGCTTAGAATAGCTCATTATTTTAGCTACATGTTACAGAACAAGCAAGCAATATTGTTTTAAAATGAATCATGCTTAGAGCTCAGATCAAATCAAATACCTATATCTTTATTGGAATAAAAACACATTTTACAAATTGAATTGCGTACGTAAATAGCTACATTAGTTAGAAAACTGTATCGCAGCTATTAACTGGCTGGTGCTGGGGCTTCTACGAGTACACACGGCTACACATCAAGCTATACATTTCCAGTATAAGCTGACCTCGCATTAGACGGAAATCATATGCAATGCGAGATCAGCATAAACTGAAAATGTCTAGGTTGATGTGTAGCCGTGTGTACAAAACGAGTATCTTTATATTGACCACGAGAAGTATCTATACCCGCATAGTCAGTCTTCATAAAAAATTACAGTGTTCACCACTATTGTTGATCATAAAGATAGCACCCTCTATTCAATGAACAATGAGCGTTTGACAACAAATATCTATAGTCTATGCATTTAAAAACATCGTCTCGTCTACATAGCACAGCGAGGCATTGTTCTTGTGAAATGTAAACAGTAAGGCGATGGAAGCTTGTGTTTCTATGCGGATGAACTAGCATGTTTGAAGTAAACAAATATCATGGTGAAGCTTACTTAGGGCTCGGTTACAAAGTTAATTAAAATGGATTTAAAAAAATTAAGTAATAAAAAATAAAATCCAACTACGACTAAAAAGGTATAAACAAGACACCACAGACAGACAAATTAAAAATCCGGAGTCACACGTGTTAGGGCATAAATCGAACAGATTACGTGTGACTCTGGATTTTTAATTTGTTGTTTTAAGAAAATATATGAAAATTCCTCCCACAAAGATCCGAAACTACTGAGCCTAAAATTTAAAAAAAATACAGAGAATAGTTCTCTGCTCATAGATTACTGGAAAACCTATAAGACGTCTATGGTCCGACACGCATTTGGCCGGTTTTATTTAAATCTATAATAAACAACGGTCACAAAAATCTAGTCTCAGGACTCTCAGGCTTAATAGTCCATGGTAGCTTTACGAGGAATCTGACAAAAATCCGTGACATAATGTCGTAACTCGACCTGTCACTATTCGCACAAGCTTATACCTATATTGTTTCTATGTAACACTGTGATTCTTGGAGAAATATTTTTTTTACGAACGACCGGTTTATTATTACACAAGATTAGTTGGACGGGTACAATTATTTACTTCTTCGAAACATAAATAAGGGGTTAAACCATAGACATCGCATATCGCATTCTGAGAAATGAAGGCCAACATATGTATACGATCAGATGTTATTCTATTTTTATGAGGCAAAGGCGTCCATTTGACTGCCTCTACCAATTGTCCAATTAGAATACATTGGATAGGGCTGTGTATTAAACATCGGCACATTGCAATATTTTTACTATGGCGAATTCGACCAAACTTTTATCCCTAGTAGGTATAAGTCTAATCCAGCGAATAAATATTAGATTGACAGATTTTCTATACAAAAACTGTCAGTCGTCAATTTTATTCCCGAATAAAAGATATCTGGCTTTGGTTGAATCAGCCCTAAATATTATAACTTGTGTATTTAAGATAATTCTAGTCCGGGAAACCAATAAAAATATCAACATCTGCAATTTGTTGTACAAAAGTTCTATTTTAAGTAAAACAGCAAGCAATTGTCGGTCGCAACTCGCAAGTTGAGCAAGAGGTTCAGGTATTGGATGTTTTCATTAGAAATTTCTCAGTAACAGCCCGGAGTCTAGATTTTTGCCCGGTTGATGGATTTTTGGCGGTTGATGGATGTTACATAGACCTTAAACATAACTGGCGAAATGTGGGTGTACTGAAAGTCACCTCTGCCTAACCGTTCGGAGAAAAACAAGTGTGATGTTACCTTAATTATAACATTATTCAATTATACCGAACCAATGTCTCCGGTGTAAACAACGACAAGTCAAGTTACGTTCGCGTGCCATCCCTAAATTGTAATGGTAACAATAAACGTTTGTTGGTGCGCAAAGTGATCCAGACGGAATTGATCCAACTCCATTCAATTAACGGTAGGTACTACGGTTACTTTCTAGAACTTTCTGAATAAATATCACAGTCATGTCCTGTACATACCTACAAGGCTACAAGTAATGCACCCAGTCTCTGAAAGGCTAATCTACACTTATTTTTAACCGACTTCTTCAAAAAGGACGAGGTTCTCAATTCGTCTGTATGTTTTTTTTTTTGTATGTATGTTACGCGATTACTCCGCCAATTATGAATCAATTTTGATGATTCTTTTTTTTGTTTGGTAGGTCATGCTTCAGAGGTGGTTCCATATAAATTTTATTAATTTTGCTAGCGTAGTTTACCTTCACTGTTATTTACATAGCAGATTTTTAGTCTACCCCACACAAATTCGTATACCCTTATACGAATTTGTGTGGCGTAGACTAAAAAGTGAAAAATAAAAACTTTTTACAAAAAAAAATCAACCGACTTCACAATAGAACACAAAAAAAATGGAAAATAACTTTAATAATTTAGAAAGTCGGTAGCAAAAATCGAAAATTGAAAAGCAAAGACACCGACATGCGAAATTAAAGTTCACTTTTTTAGTGTTTTTATGTGAAGTAGGTTGTTTTTTTTTTTTTGTAAAAAGTTTTTATAATTCTTTAAGCACACAAATACAACTACTTACTGACTTATAATATCGACTTAATAATAATAATTATGTACAAGGGAAAATGATCAAAGGGCATCAAAAAATTCGTCTGCATCGCTGTCAACAAGAAAAGTGCTGATGCTTTGGCCAAAAAATAGACCAACTGCCATTCTACACTCATGTAAAATGGTGATTGGCTCACAAACATAACAACACAGTTATTCAAATCTCTTGACATATAGTTTGACAATCTGCCAGCCTATTGCCTTGATTGCCAATTTGAAATTTGAAACCTGGGTGTTTCATATCTAAGAGGAAAAAATGATAAGATATCTAGGTCTCTATAATATTCTAAAATATGGGACAGTGGACGGTAGGCTTCCGGAAGATAAAAATATCATGAAGACTAAATAGGTAATATCCTCTGGGATAGCGCACCTTCTAAAAACTCTAACGAAAACGAATCCAGCAAAATCAAAAAGAGATTTTTTTTTCATTTTCATTCTTTACCTGTATCTTAATTAGTCACGTCACGTCAGATATCGCCTATCTATAATTCAGACGTAATATTTCTTGACCTTCTGTGACAGGAGGGCCAACAGAGAGAAAAAAACAGATAGTTTAATAAACAAAGGACAGTCATACATCTCCCGATTACAGCGGGGTTTGACAGCTCGAGATAAAAACTGACAATAATACTTGTCATGTTCACATTAGTGTCATACTGCATGAAGAGTTACGACTGATGGCGGCAAATCTGTTGTGTGAAATTGCTTTGTGCTCGCTTGTCACTATGAAACTGTGCGTCTGTGACTAAATTATTAGACATTTAGTAAAATCTGTTATCTCTCCCAAAAGTTAAGTTTAGTATTTTGTTTTCTTTGCTCTGAATTAGCCCACATTTTGCCGTAAACGGATTTCGGTCCCAAATTGAAGTCTGCACCGTATATTGCGTACCTAACACACGATCATATCACAATCTGAATAATTTTCAAGGATATTGCTATCCCATTGCTTCATATCTTCAAAAAGTCTGCTCAACAACTTCAATAAGGCAATGAATGTTGTTGAACTGTCAAAATGAAACTGATTGTGATTGATCAGGTGTAAAGCAATTAGGGTGCTGCTCTGCCACTGAAAATACCTACAAAAACTTGGACCACGCAATTTGAGACTCCTTACACTCTTGAGAAAAAGTCCATTAAGTGTAAACTTCTACGTAACAAAAATTTGAGACCAGGGAAGCCAGAAAATAATGGTTCAATCCACAAGCTAGTTATATTAAACCAGTGAAATCGCATACAATTCGTAAAATTAATGGTCGATTATTATGGATTAGCGATAGTAACGTTACCTCGAAAACATAACAAGGAAGACCCTAATGGATTACTGTAACAGATTAAAAGACGCTTCCGAATAACCTTTCTACTGCGGCCTTCACTTGTACACACGGCTACACATCAAGCTATACATTTCCAGTTTATGCTGATCTCGCATTGTATATTTCCTTACAATGCGAGGTCAGCTTATGCTGGAAATGTATAGCTTGATGTGTAGCTGTGTGTACCTATCTATAAAACTTCGTAATTGGCCCACGCGGCTTCCAATAATCTAAGGCTGCCACTCCTAAAGACACCGATTAGCCGCTGATGGATGAGAATAAACTGTAGCCATTAAATAAACGCTTTTATAGACCATAAAAATGGTATCGTATCATCATCTGAGCATTTACCTACTGCCATTCGCGGTAAATAAGGAGGCAAGTTAATAAATGTGTTGGTATGAATAAACAACTAGGTATATCGCATGTCCAACATCGTTATCGCGAAAAAAAATTCAGCCGTCTTGTCCCATACAATTGGGTCGAGTTAGTATTGAAGTTTTGTATAAAATAGCTGATTACATTTTTGCGAAAACGATGTTGGTCCCAAAGAGAAACTAAAATTTATCTTTTGTCCTTTTCATAATGAAATACTTACATAGAAACAATAAAATGGAAGTTAAAATCTTTTTAAAAACAAGCTTTTAATGAATTAAAAAGGATTTTCCCAAGGCCGCCTTCCAGCTCCATCATCAGACCCTGAACACCACCTAGTATTTAGCACTTGTTAATACAAAGCCAATGAGTCCAAATACGATGGTGCTATCTTGTTTGATTGAGGAGTTCCTATGCCCAACTACCGGCTCCATCATCAGACCGGCTCCATGGTAACATTTTTTCAAAATGTCTCGGTAGTTATATAAGTATGCCAAGTTTCAGCCCGAACGGATGCCAGGAAGTGCTTGAAAAATGAATGGCAATTGGAGTAACCGGAAATACATACGAACAGAGCAAGTTAATACAGGCTGTAAAGGTAAACAGTCTTGTCATTCAAACCATGGGTAGTTGACTTAAATATGAAAATAAATGACCGAACACAACAAAAAAACAACGTCATTTTCATTAAAAGATTTTAAAAAGTTTCTATCTGACACCGTGCTCTCTAGCGAAACAGCTGACTGACTGAGAGAGGGGTCGCGCTCGCGGCCGGTCAGGTCACATCCCGTACCCCCCGCCCGTGTTGAGACGCAAGTTCGTTGCCCTAGCGCATAGGACAACGAACTTGCGTCTCATGTGGTAAAATGTAGATTTAAAAAAAAGAAAAAAAAAGTTGTAATTTTCCATTGATTTTACGTTCTATAAATGCAACCAAACCACTGGTTGCAAGGATAACGGTGTTTACCCTAACACCCTGTATAAAGCTTGTAAAAAGATGCACTGAACTTAAATTTAGTTTAGTTTGTGAACAACAGAATCGGCACCAGTACCACACCCTTTAGTACGATCACATAATTCAGATGTACACGCTGGTTTATACAATGGAGACAACAATAATGATAGCAGCTCACTTCAAGCTCACTTCACCTAAGTTTTCATGATGAGAATTCTACGGAATAGATGGGAAGAGAAGGTGAAATTGGTGCATTTCACCATAGCAAAAGCGGTCATTGCCTAATATGTCTATTACCTAATATGTCCTATGTGTCCAATAAGTCATATTCCTATATGTCCTATTACCTGTCCTATATCGCACCTTCGGTGCAACATAGTCACAATTAGTAAATTAAAAATGAACTGTTTTGACTTTTGTGTCGGTGCAACAAAGTCACAAATAGTAAAATATAAAATGAGCTGTTGTGACTTTCTTGCACCGAAGGTACGATATGTCCTATTACCTAATATGTCTTCATATAGGAATTCGAACAATAAACTTTCTATGGTTTTTCATTAGTGTCAATAAATGTGGGTAGGTCAATGACCGCTATTGCCATCCTAATCCGCCAAGTATAAGTAAATTTATTCCATGCAACCTACAGGTAAAGCATAAATTTTGTACTTCATGTATGTGCCTACTCTTGGAATGAATAACAGCTCGATTTATCCCCAAGAGGAAAAGTGTAAACGACATCGATACATAACATAACAATACTAATGTTACGTTTTTTACCATTCTCATTATTTATAGATTTTTTCCTCATTTATGATGAATAATTTGTAAGGTTATGATTAATTTTATTTCGTCTTTTATTATTATCAGGAAGACCAAATTGATTCATTTTCTTGTAAAAAAATCGTATCTGATCTTGTGTTATATTGTAGACACAAAATACAGTATGTTCACTTAGAACTTTTTCGCGCTGCACTGACTATGGTCAACAGTGACGCTTGACTTAGATTTTTTAATTTAGGTACGTAAAAGATTTTGTAGCTTATTTTTTTTCGTTTTAGTATTTAACTTCAACTTACCTAATGTCCCAGCTCTCAGGAACACAACCAGATTGGTCCTGAAAAAATAGGAGGCAAATATTTAGCATGTTATTGCAAATACAACACATAATTATGTACTACAACATACCTACCTACGTCTATTATCGTCGTTGGTACTTATAAAATAATGAGGTATCAATTGATATCGCTAATGACTACAACAACATAATAACAACGACTAATTGTTTTCTAATAATTACGCTTTATGTTTGCGTGATCAGCAGATGCGGGATGCGGGGCATTTGGTGGAAGACATAGCGTTGGAAGGTCTCCCATAAGGTGGACCGATGACCTTGTAAAGACCACAGGAATCCGCTGGATGCGGGATGCACAGAACCGGTCGAAGTGGCGGTGCTTCGGGGAGACCTAGTCCAGCAGTGGACGTCTTTCGGCTGAAATGATGATGATGGTGATGATCAGCAGATAGGCAGAAGGCAATACAGTCAGAAACAATACGAAAAGAAGCATTCAAGATTGTAGAATCATGTTACACTGACAAAAAACGGTAAGTCGAAATGAAACACTGTTCAATCACAATAAATCACTTTGGAATTCTGGATTTAGCCCGTAATGTAGGGGTTAGGGGGGGGTGGGTTAGGAGGCTTTTGGGCAAAAGCCCCCTTTCCCTTTTCCACTAACGTCTGTCTTCTACCTTTGCGGACCAATCCGAAGGGACTGGTCTTCTCAGAAGAAGATGCTAAATTGAAAAAAAAAATATCCATAGCCAATATTGAATGATTCAGTAGAGTTAAACCTGAAATTCCAGCATCATCCAAAGATCAGTCTCAGAACAAAACATCAATCAGCGATCGACGAAAATAAACAAAGGAACCGCATGTACATGGCTTGCTAAAACCTGTACTGTACATAAACGTGTGCAGAATACCAGTGCGTCAAGGACTGCCCTCAGTACTTTTCCACTCTGTTGCATTACATCACAGATGGGTCGACGACCTTAGCCAGTTGGACCGCTTGCCTCCAAGTTGTTGACGTGCATATAATTTGCTCGAGGTCGAAAGAAAGTGTTTTTTTTTTGTTTATGGGAAATTGCTTGTTTGAATGTGGAACTAGTTTGACCGTGCATAGCAACAGATGTTTTGTGGGACTATTTATAGTAAGTTTGACAAATAAGGATGGCTGGTCGAGTCTGACATTAACATACGTCATGCTGCATTAGGTATCAAAATCAACAATTTTAATTTCAATGTGCGAAGCAAACATAATACAATCGCTGTGAATCATTAGTGATCCCTAAACTGGAAAAGGGTTAAAGAACTATGCAATGGCCTCGTTAATCTAAGCTTTGAACCCTTTCTGTTGACCTCTGTTATTGATTACATTAATTATGTTTTTCCTAAACAAGCTGGAGACAAACACTATTAGATGTTAGCTTTTGCTAATGTTTATTTTCTTTTTTTGCGTCATGTTTACCGCAAATACCTAAACGTATTTTCTTTCATTGTTTTTCATTCTTTACTTTTTCAAAAAGTGGTGATTAATGAGAGAGTTTTAGAAGTCATAAACCAAATACCAGTCTATTGGCTAGAATCAATGAAAATTGGTCTGCTTATTCTTACGGTCTTACGGTTAAAAACACGTGTAGAACACGTATTTGAGGATTTTTTATCCCTGTTCGTTTTTTCAGCGGTTAATCCCATAAATCTACTAATTTGACACGTGCAAATGTCAAACTCCAATTTGAAAAAACAAACAACAATCATTTGATTATGTCAAATTAGTCTACGGGATTAAAAGACGAACTTTACGAGGGTTAAATGGGAAATGAAACATCTACAATGTTTAAATTCCATTATTAAAGTGAAATCAATTAAAATTAGTGTCCATGGTTTTGGCTAAAACTATTTCATCGGATTTTTAAGGTTCTGGTTTGGCGACCGCGTACCTGAAGACGCAGCGTTGGAAGGCACAAGGTGGACCGATGACCTGGTGAAGGCCGCGGGAATCTGCTAGACGCGAGAAGCACAGAACCGGTCAAAGTATGACGGTGCTTGGGGGAGGCCTATATCCAGCAGTATACGTTTTTCGGCTGAAGTCCAGCAGTGTTTCGGGTGAAATGATGATTATTTCACAAAGGGGGAAATATACGGGACGTTTTTATGGGAAAGTCCGAAATCTACATACACAACATGGACGAAGTCGCTGGTAAAGTGCTAGTTATTTACATAATTCTGCTAATAGACAACCAGTCGTCTTCAATCGCCACAATAGATCAATTAACAGATTGATGAATTGCACTACACATCTGAGTAAACGTCTCGTCTTCATTAACAAACGATAATCAACCTTAACAATAAACACACAAAGTTCAAATGAATAGAAAGAAAAATACCGGCACCGTTGAAAAAGAAGCATGTATTCGCGTAATTGAACTTTGAACTCTACTAGGTAATTGTAAGGTCGATAATGGTCTGTCAATAAGTTGTGCTATTTGCGACCAAAGAGCAAGATAGGCATTATATGGCTCCCAGATAAGGCAGCACGTGTGTATGTTTAATCACGTTCATATAAATACTACCTAACCTATTATGTTATAGTTGTAGTGTAGATATAACCGAGTTTATCGATGTGGCTAATTTTTACGTCAACGTTAAAAAGTTAAAATTATGCAACGTGCAACAGAATGAGCGCAAGACCAGACACCCTGATTAGAATATCCATACTAATATTATAAATTCGAAAAGTAACTCTGTCTGTCTGTCTGTATGTTACCTTTTCACGCCTAAACAACTGAACGGATTTCGAAAAAATTTGGCAAGGAGATAGATGGCATCCTGGGGAAGGACATAGGCTACTTTTTTTTGAAAAATTATCTTAAACCGGGGTGATACGGGGGATGAAAGTTTGTACAGGAAACCCAGCATTTCTTAAGTATCCCGGTAGTACGTTCCCATGGTACGATATCGGACATCCACGCGGGCGAAAGCTAGTTGACTTAGAAATGAATGCGAATCAAACATTATTCTATGTATTTATACTTTTTTTTTATTATTTATTAACTACTAAATATGTAATTAAATATAAATGATTTTTTTGGATCCCATACTGCAAAAGGAAAGTACGGAACCAATAAAGGATCACTTCGTTGTCCGTCTGTCTGTCAAGATCCTTTTTGATTGGGTCTTACTGATTTTAATTTAACTCGTGAAGTCGTGACTGAACTTCTTAGGTAGGTATAGGAAAATGCATAATGAACAGATTTTCCGGTAATAAGGCCAGTTCTCGGATACTTCCGTGTGCGTCATATAATTATTCTGATAAACTTCTATGAAATGTATGTCGGTACCTACGATTACCGAATTAGATAAAAGCTATCATATCGATGGCTTTCACTCCTACAAAAACGGTTCAGTAATAAAAGCTTTAACGATGTCTACCTGGAGCTTTTCCAGGTTTTCCACACATTAAAAAATACAACATACATATGAAACATTAAAAAAACATAATAGTAAGGATAACACACCTATAATAACACCTAAGGAGCCTCTCGTTGGGCAGCTGGATTAAGGGCTTGATTCAGAAAGCTGTACTCCTGGACACGGCTCGCATTGTTAGGAGGTTCCTCTCTCTGGAGCCCTGACCGCTGGTAGCTTGGACCCTGTTCTCGATACCGGTGGGCTACTATTTTTTATATTTTTAAATGTTTTATATAATGTTTTATTCTAATATTTAAAAATATAATTTATAAGTATGAAAAATGAAATAAAGAAATAATAGTAAACATAATAAGCTGGGAAAGAGAAACAAATAAAATATCTCGACTTAGCACACGAGGTTGTCGGTATGTGGATTGTGAGCTCAGCTATCATTGTGCCGACTAAATGGCCGAAAGCTTCGACCAACATCTCTCGAGGCTCTCGGTGGGCTGTTGGATCAAGGGCCCGATTCAGAAGGCAGTACTCCTTGAGACGGCTCGCATTGTGTGTTCTGTCTCTGCAGCCCTTTTTTTTTTTTTGATTGTGGGAGATCCAATGACTTCTCCTGCTCTGGGCGGAGCAGAAGGGCGTGTCTGACTTTTACTGACTAAAACCCACCCGTGTTCCTTCAGTTGCCTGTTGCCAAGGTCCCGGTATCCCTTTCGGACTAACCCGCAACCCTGGCAGGCATCGGTCCTAGCGGACCCCGCCAATTGTGCTGACATTTCTTTGAGGCGCGCGTGGAACACGACGCGCCATCGACCCGGGCCTGGTCCTAATCGGACGGCGAGCTACCCATTGCTCGCCGTCCGCACGCCCGCACCTATGGTGGCCGGGAATCCGCCTGGGATTCCCGACGCCCAGGGCGTCTCCAACGGCAACGGTTAGGGGCGTGAGGGCGCAAACTTTGCCTCTCCCTCACGCGTTCCGCCTCCTCCTTCGCGAGTATTACTGCTTCGCAGAAGGAGGTGACTGCTTCCTATGCCCTCTCGCTCCGTACCATGGCCTGGACCAGGGCTGGACGCGAGAGGTCACCGCCGCCAATCGCCTCCAAGAGGACACGGCGGGGCTCCGCCCAAGCAGGGCAGACCTCCACCGTATGCTCCACCGTGTCCTCCGGGCGATCCACACAGTGGTGACACCCGGGCGTTTCCTCCCGCTTTATCCGAAACAGGAACCTCCCGAAGCAACCGTGTCTGGTGAGGACCTGTGTCAGGCGGAAGGTGAGGACTCCGTAGCGCCTCTCTAGCCACTCCTCAAAGAGGGGACTTATCGCCGCAATTGTGGCGTGCCCAGTCTCTGCAGCCCTAACAACTGGACGTGTGAATCCAAAACACTGTATCTCAGAAATACCTATTTCGAGAAAAGGGCTTTTGAAACTTTTTTTGGTGTTTAGTATGTTTTAGTACAGTGTTTAGTATGTGCTCATATCTCCTTCTACATACTATAATGAAAAAAAGTAATATAGGGATGTACCTGCCTCTAAATAATCAAATAAACGCAAAACACTGTAACTCGAGTTACAGTGTATTGGATTTACACGAGTCCGGTAGCTTAGTCCGGTTGCTCTCGACACGCGCGAAACTCTATTTTTTTATATATTTTTAAATACTTAATTTTAGTCTTAAGAAATATTTAAAAATGTGAATAGGTAAGAAAAAACTAAAACAAAGGAATATCAAAAAATGCGCTAGCATGGGCGACTCCATAGACATTATTGTAAATTGATCGGTGTTGCCATGCAGGACGTCGTTGTTGAATTGCCTAATTTAGTTGCCCGTATACTTACGGAGTTTACTTTTGAACTACATTGTTTTTATCACAAAAGTAAACTGGGTCTTTTAAAATCACGACATTCTGCATTCGAGTGAGCAAGTCGTGCACTGTGTGTCCGACATATTTTCTGCGACATCACTCGAATGACTGGCATATTAATCTGCTCTACAGTGTACGTGAATAAAATTAATGAATAAAATTAAATAAATTAAAGTTTGTTGTCGTGCGTGAGAGTTTTGTCTACGATCTACGATAGAAGTAAATGCTACTTTCTAGGGATAGCATAGATATCACCACAGTGTATCCATTGAAAAAAAACTTTATTAGAATAAGATTAAGCAAAATCACAACTTAGATCTGGTTGCTTGTCCGTAGAATCTTGAACATAACAAAGCGCACGCGAAAATATTCTATAAAAAATACTAAGGTACACACGGCAACACATCAAGCTATACATTTCCAGTTTATGCTGATCTCGCATTGTATAGAATTTACGTACAATACGAGATCAACATTATACTGGAAATGTATAGCTTGATGTGTAGCGTAGGCGTGTGTACAATACGGCCGATATAACTTGGCAGTGCCGAACTGCAGCGCAGTAATATTTTTTAGGGACCAAATGGTGACATAAGGCGACTATGAGTGAGACAACATGCACGAAAGTTATACGCGCCTATCTTCAGACCTGTCAAATTATAACGGCCGTATTGTAGTTCTCAGATATCCCCAGAAAATTGCAGTCCAGACCATGTTTCATCATCAACAAGATTTAGCCGAAAGATGTCACTACCTGTAGACAGACAGGTTTCTCCAAAGCATCTCCACTGTATACATGCTTCTCGGTTCTCGCGACCTTCTTCGAATTCCAGCGGATTCCCGCGACCTTTACCAGGTCATCAACCCACCTTGATACCAGTATACCTACTCTGTAGTTTACCGGCCTCTTGTAAATAAATTTTTTCTTTGTCTCGCTGTATAAATAACACGTTTATTTTTTTAAATTCTTTATTTCAAACGTCCACGGGAAAATATGACGTCACGCTGACGATATCATGTCGCGAATTTCAGATGTGAACCCAGCATGTTTATCAAAACATGAAGCCAATTATTTTTATCGCTGGAGATGTGGGCTTCCTGCCTAATAGGTAGTAGTATATTCTCCACACTTCGGAACGTCACATGGGTAAATTACAATCGTCAGTAATAAAACACGACTGAAAATGTCCTGAAAATGTCGGTATTCTATTATGACGGCTTTTTTGAAGGGGCAACCAGACTGACACCTCAACTACAACATAAATCTAGGGGCATCTGCAATTCCAATATCATACCAGAGGTAACGCAGATAGGTACATCTTCTTCCCAGAAACAAAGCTGAAATGCCTCAAATACTCACATACTCTTAGAATTATCTAAACCCGGTGTCAAAAAACGCGGAATGAATAGAATCAGGATTAAGTCCAGTTTAACCATAAATTGAAGTTTAAGTTTGGCATAGCTTTACTCCGTATAATAATAAGGGGGCTAGAGTTGACTACAATAATCTACAACAGATTTATTAAACTGTACGTACTTACATCTACCAACAGAATACATGCATGTCTTCTTGGGAAGGCAAGCGAAGCTCTACAAATGTACCAAGTTGCAAAATTACTTGTGTTACTAGAATGAGTTGACTCGGTCCATGCTCGGAAAAGTAACACTGAATAAAACTGGTATATGCCACCTCAGACCAAATAAAAAACCTAGACAGAGCGCTGTGAACAATAAAGTGAAGTATACAAAACTACACCAAACTCTGTGCATACACGGTCACACGCACACATTTACAACCAAACTACACCAAACCGATTAGTTACAGCTAGTTTGTCAATGAAGCGACACGTTGAAACAAATTAAATGATTTTATCGCAAAAATGCCGACTTGTGCGGTGAAAGGGTGCAAAAACCATTCCTCAAAATATAAAAAGCAAGGTAGAATCGCGTTTCATACGTAAGTAAACTTATAAACTAGATAAAAATCCATAATTATTTTAAATCAAATTATGACAGCTTGGAACACAAAACCTTAACAAGTGTTGCCAGAAGTCACAATTATCCCCGTTTATTGGGTAAGTAATTCATGTGATACTAAATTATTTATATTTGTTTTATAAGTTTTAATATTGGTAATATTAAATTGGAAACAATTTCCAAAATAGTGGATAGTAAGAAGCAATGTTGAAAAAAAAATAGCCAACAAAAGGACCATTAAAACCTTTGCTTCGATAATGAATGTAGTTACTTTTAACTATTGTTTGATTGTTTACCCTTTCTTGTCGGAATAAAGCGAGGTACCTTTAAATAATTTAAAAAATATATAACGCTAACCTATCTATTTACTCGTCCAGTCCCCCTGCTAGTACTTTAAGACAAAATATTAAGGTAATGAGTTTTTACTGCGCGGCAACACTAACTAAGTGCACACATATTTACGAAACCGGCTTCATGTCACTGTTGACAGCACTCTGTCTAGATTTTTTATTTGGTCTGAGTATGCCACCTACAAACTAGAATGCTATTCCACCTCGCAAAGGACATGAAATGAAATGATCTTTGAGAGCAATTATGTACCAGTGGAAACGGCCACGACTTACCAGTTGTATATCGTAGGTTCGAACCCACACAGGCACTTTGTGTATTTTATCATCACTGCTCTCAAAACGGTGAAGGAAAACATCGTGAGGAAACCGGACCATGTCTTCTAAGTAAGAACCAAAAATTCGAACACATGTGACATCCACACTGGGCCCTCGTGTTGGATTACGGCCCGATGCACGGTCCCAGCAGTGGGATCATTATACGCTGGTTATGCTTATGCTTTGATCAACAGTAGTACTAAGTAGATTTAGGGTCTTCAAAATTCCAAAATTTTTGTCAATCGAGAGAAACTGAAATGCTAAACGTTACTATGTTCGTGGTTACATGTGACTTAAAACATAACTGGCGAAAGGTGGGTGCACGATACATCTCAACCTATCTCTTCAAAGAACAGCGTCATGTAATGTTAAACTACCGGACTAATGCTGGGGAACGAGCACCTCTTCGCCGTCTTGTTGATACATACAACACACATTTCATGGACCTTGATATATTTTATCTATCTAAGCAAGTATTTAGGAAAATGGCTCTGGATATTTTGTCTGCAGAGTAAATTGAGTAACATTAGGCAATCTCAGCGCTAATATGACAACGATTATTTTGTTTTGTTTTGTTTATCGCTTTATATGTATTATCACTTCTTTTATCACTTATTTTAACTTTTAGTTAATTCGTGGACAATGGTGTGGGTTGCATGTTTGACAATTCCTAGCTTAAGTAATTTTCTGTATTTTTTAGCATGTAACTGTTTTTTGTCCTTAATAAATAAATAAATAAACTAACAGCATTACGCTACGGAAACGCACTCCAAGTCATATTTCAAATACTGTGGTCTGTGGTGGAGAGTGTACACTTAAGACTCATTCAGGATATTTACGGTTACATGATGTTTATATGTTTGTGTTGAATTATGTGGTTTGTCTAGGTATGTGTGTGTAGATATGGAAAAGTTTGATAAGCCGTTAATTCGGTATAGATAGATTAATTGCACATATTCGTACTTCTCGGCTGATAAACAATACTCCACTATACTTTGGCAAACAATATACTGTAAGAATACACATAATTATAACCCTAAAGTCATCAGTAATCGGATCCAGCAAGCATCGTCATTATTTGAAATCCGAAGCCGGTTGGCAACCAACAAGTCACTCTGACATCTGTCACTTTTGTCAAGTCTCAAAATACATAAAATAAATTAGTGTTTCAGTTTTCAAAATAAAATCTATTATCCCAGGAACGGCCAGGATTATGTTTACAAGTATCTAGATTCATCCACGGTTAATTTAAAAGCTATTACGACTAGTTTTGGTAAAATAAAAAAGCAAGAATTAAGAATTATGATTTCAGACACCGGAAGTTACGAAGATTTTTTCAGAATGACTCACGCCATCCTAGCACTAGCCCAACAAAGGGGCTCATTTATAAATACTGAAAGTTAAGTAATGATCATAGCGACTTAACCAGACGTGTTTGACGTTTAAACGTCTCTTTAACTTTAAGCAATGCAACTTTTTTATCTAAAGGCCCAAAAGGTTGCCTGCAATTTTAAGTAGGTAATATAGATACTTTAGCTGGCGCTCCGCTGCTATTATCAAAAGATCGGAACAACAAATAAGCAAATCCTCCACGTGCCGTAACCGTACATCAACATAAAACGCCAAATATAGATTTACTACAGAGTGCTACAGACAAAATCCCTGGCCTACATACAACGAAACAAACTCCCAAACAAATTAAATATCAAAATCTCCGGTAAACTGACGTTGAAGCTGATCTACAAAACAATCATAAAATAATGGTACAAGCTAGAGATGGGCCACATATAAAGTTAATTCGAATTTTAATTCATACAGTTAATGACAAACAGAATCATTGAAATGGTGAAAGACAAATAAAAAATAAAATCGGGAGTATAAACAGGTACTTAACTAACTCATTATAAGATAACAAAGGCAAGGTAGTAGTCGATAAAATACTAATTATATTCGAAACAAACATTTTAATACAACCAATTAACTCGAATTACTATTCGCAAGCTTAACAGAACATTTGATTAATACAATTCATCATCTGCCTAGCCTTTTCCCAACTATGTTGGGGTCGGCTTCCAGTCTAACCGGATGCAGCTGAATACCAGTATTTTACATGGAGCGACTGCCTATCTGACCTCCACAACCCAGTAACTGGGTAATACGATACCCCTTGGTTAGACTGGTTGTCAGACTTTCGTGCTTCTGACGATTCGTAACGACTGTCAAAGATCCACAAATGACAGCCGGGACCAACGGCTTAACGTGCTTTCCGAGGCACGGAGGAGTCTCGATATGTGAAAATGGTCACCCATCCACGGACCAACCCCGGCAAGCGTAGCTTAACCTGATGGATCGACCCGAGCGGCTGTTATTACTTAGCCACGAGCTCCTCCTCCATTTGATTAATACAATTATTATTCATAAAATCGCCCAACACTAGCCTCCTGCTATGTCTAAATATACTTACAAAACACCCGACCGCGTCTATACTGACGTCATACGGAATCAAAAATAAACGGAGAATACTAGAAACTAGTTTCGAGTAACGAGACAATAAAATATACAGATATTTATAAAAAGAACTGTCCGGGTGGAAAGAAATAACTTAATCATAAGAGTTGTTACGTAAATCTTTGTCTGGTTTTCTATCTTTATTCCAATTGTGGATGTATTCATTATATTCCGATGTGTAATCTTGATGGCAGTATGAACAGCACCCAATTGCTTCATCAGGAACTAGAAAACCATTGGCGTTAGAATTTAATTGCTCCAAATTTTGTCACCGCCATCTTTATTTAGGTGTCTCCGTGCCTCGGAAAGCACGACAAGCCGTTGGTCCCGGCTGTCATTCTTGGTTCTTTGACAGTCTTACGCAATAAGGTTGCTAATTTTATCCGAACTATTTGGGGTCTCCACAGTATGTCTTCGTTTTCCATACTCTATTAGGAATAATCCTCTTTCTAGCCGTATCATCTTTTACACAATCCTAACAATTGGTTCTTTGGTCTCTCTATTCTTATAGTCATCCAAACTCATACTCAACATTTTTCATTATAAATACTTACCGTCATCAGGGTTTTAATAAATGAAGATCTTAATGTATAAAATATTATCTGCAATCTACATAAATATAATCTTTTGATGCGGGATTTCCTTTTGCGAAAGATATTTATTAGAGACTAGGTACCCGAGGGACTGCTATAGGGCTATGACGATAATGATGAAATACCGAACGAACTAACTCCTACAATTTTATTAAAATAAGAAAAAGATATGCTCCGCCAACTTTAAGTAACGGGCAAGAAGATTACATTCATGAAAACCTGATATCGTGCCAAGATGCATTTAGTGATAAATACAAATAAATAAACTCAATCCTTGAGAAAGTGCTATTCAAAAGATGTGTTTACGGGTATCTGGCGGTAAAACAGTTTTACCGTCAGATTCTCGTAAACACATCTTTTCCGAATATGCTTTTAAATATTGGTGAAGCTGGGAACTGAGCGAATCTTCATCTAACGAGGGGTCGAAGATTGTGTGCAACTTACAGTAGCAAGTTTTAATTTAACTAACGGACAAAAATATTTACATATGTAATTATAAAGGGTTGAATAAAGACCACACGTGCGGACATTCGTCTGTAAACCCACCCTAATCTGCAACATTTGACAAAGAACTTTTATAAGGTCAAAAATAGGCATTATGCTTTCAATGACTGGGCAGCTGCCCCTATAAACCGTGTATAACATTAAGTGAAATAGCCAGTAACCATAATAGCATGAGATAAAAGAAGCCTAAGAAGGAAATGTCTGTTTCACTTTTAGAACAAATAAGCTTGGTAACAATAGCAATAATTATGTATTTTACCACATGACAAGCTGTATTAATAAATAAACGTAAATGCATTTAGATCTCGTTGCAGAAATGCACCTCCACTTTTTTAAATCACCAAATCCAGAGCCAAATTATATAGCAAAACAAAAATTAACATTGTGTTTATGTCCAAACTGACATACAACAAACATACAAATCACAATACATACAAATCTTTATTCAGATTGAACTCGAGATTCATATGGCCTAGCTAAATCTTCTAACCATAAACAACAAAACGTCTCATGTAGTCGTGTAGCATAACATATTATAGACTTGACAACAACATCGAACAAGTTTGAAAGTAGACACGGGACAGACCGACGCGAGCGCTCGCTGTGAATAAACTTTGTGTGCAGGTAGCTACGGAAACTTCGAGAAGGCAAGAACATTGCATGAAGCGCTAAAGGTTCCCTTTGTTCAAGAGGACCGAGGTCCTTCGGTAGACTGGTTATAATAGGTACCGTAAGATGTCATACGAAGGATAAAAAGTTTATGGTTTGTTGTTTGAAATTGAGTGCCAGTAGCTTTAAAAGTCCCAATCTATACTTTTGCCAGAGAGAGGATAAAAACTTTGGAGTTTGACATTTTGTGAAATTAGATTTTTAAATCCCTGTTTATCAAATCCTCGTTAATAGGAATGTGAAAGTTTGTGAAGAAGCATCTGGCTGAACGTATTTATGAAATTAAAAATCAGATAGACACATACGACCCGGATTAAATCATTGCCACACAATCCTATACGTATGAGGGGCGAGTCTAGTTGGGCACAAAGGGTGATACTGAGATTGTCTTTTGAAATTTATTGAAATTAAAATTATACATTCGTTTTTAAATAGGCCCCTGTAGTTATCATATTGACTTTTTGATGTACTGTAAAGATATGTTTAAATAAATTTCTTTACAAAGTTTTATTTTTTTATTCCTTTTCTCCAAAATGATTAAGTACTTTATAACAATGATGACCTTTCTTTCCGTGTACCCTTCATTTGTTTTGTCGCACAGAAAGCTGCTGTCGATCCTTGAACATACAAACTGCAAGTTCACATTCATCTCGAGAGCTAACGATCTAACTGCATACAGAGCACGTAGGTATAGCTCTGGATTCCAAGTTATCAATGATAATGCTATCTAATCTAGTATTGTTTTTGTGATACCACTTTATACATTTATATGGCCTGATGCTTTTATCGTGTGTGCATCTTTACTGGGTTTTATGGGATGACTGGTGTGGACGTCATTAGAGGAATGAGCGCTAGACATGTAGAATTATAATTAATAAGATTCAAGTCAAGAGTATAATATTTATATATAATATTACCATTAATAACACTAGCATTAGCTTGTCCATTAGGCCGGCATGGCATGAGTCGCAATGCCTTTTTTTAGGAACCTTCTCAACAACTTTTCTTCACAGTCGGTCGAGCCATTTTCCAGTTTTTGCAATTGATTTTTATACAGGTAGGTATATAGAAGAAGATAAGTACGGGTCAACACGATAGCCATTAATCAGACAAAATTTTTAACTCTGGGCTACAAAGAAGTTTCAAATGGTAGCCCCAATAACACTGCCCGATCAGGGGATCGAACTCGCACTTAGCAGTCACGTTTGTGCCCACTAGAGACAGGCAATACGCATCTCCAGCAGGCTCCAGGCCTTTCTTGTATCTTTACCGGTACAAATGAGATGTCTTTCAAGTCCTAAGTGTTCGATCCCTGGAATCATCTAAAGGAGTTTTGAATTTCTACTCCAAAGGGAATAGTCAAAACAATCATATCACGGGGACACTATAAAATATAATATTATCAATCAATATTATGGTTTTAACGACGCCGACGAACGGACGATGGCGATGGCGTTAGATTTTGGAGAGACAGCCGAGGTATCTACTATTTAACTAAATAACTTCCTCTCATTCATGATCCTCTGCCTAGCCTTCCCAACTATGTTGGGGTCGGCTTCCAGTCTAACCGGATGCAGCTGAATACCAGTATTTTACATGGAGTGACTGCCTATCTGACCTCCACAACCCAGTGACTGGGTAATACGATAACCAATTGGTAAGACTGGTTGTCAGACTTTCGAGCTTCTGACGACTCGTAGCGACTGTCAAAGATCCACAAATGACAGCTGGGACCAACGGCTTAACGTGCTTTCCGAGGCACGGAGGAGTCTCAATATGTAAAGATGGTCACCCATCCACGGACTAACCCCGGCAAGGGTGGCTTAACCGGATGGATCGACCCGTGCGGCTGTTATTACTTAGCCACGACCTCCTCCTTAAATAACTTCCTCTCATTCCAAGAAGAATTTAATTCAATTTCCCATGAAATTATGTTCCTTCACCGACCAACTGATATATCCTACTGGGTGGGCATAGTACATAATTTTTGGACAGCAATTCTTGGGCTAATGTATAAAAATGGAATCTTAAACATTTCACTATGACCACTTTTCACTATGACCACCTACTTCACAAAATAAGTTAAAAGGGATGATCGAAATCAAGACGAAAGATTGCTGCAAGACAACTTGCTCATAATAAATAACCTGCTCTCGAATTTCTCGCTAATTTTCCATAACATCTTAGTGCGAGAAAATATAATTGATTGCACGGAATATTTCATGTGATTCAGTCATATTATGAGTCACAAGAGTGATTTTATGAGCGTTTTCTTCAAAAACCATAAAATGCTGTGCAGTGCATGTTTCAGAGCGAGAGAGAAAATAGTTTTTTAAATCTCTCTCTCTCAGACTATTTGCATGTCATTGCCGAGTGTAAATACTAAGATGATAATGAAGGCAATTATGCTTATCAAGTAATTGGTTTTAATTAAGATATAGACTTAGATACAGTTAATGACAGGTTTTGCTTTAAATTGTGAAATACACTTTTATAAACTGTTAAAAAGCTGGACATTATTCCTACAATGTTTACAAAACTTATTCCGGTCAGCGCGTCACTCAAATTACAGATTACCGAGGCCCTGACTCATTGACTTATATTTTTACTTTACAAGGGACAATGAACTCACCTATAAGTTCAAATGCTCCCGTACAAGTTAATGCAAAAACACAACACAACGATAAGGAGATAACTAGTATCGCACACAACCAATTGACATCAATTCGACCACAATTTCTGAGCAAACTGCATGAAATTGAACCTCAAACATTCGAATTATGCTAAAATGTACGAACGCACACATCAGACGTTCATTCATGAATTCCATGACGCAAGTGCGTTCGAAAACATAAATGAAACACACGATTTAGCACCTATTTTACTTTAATATAAGTTATAAAATAACGGTACTTACCTCCTTATGAGTTGTAACACAAACTACACACAATCAGCTGTTCACAATGCGAAAAATTAACACAATATTTTTGTAAATAAGGCAAGCACGTGCGGCCGGCTTGACAGGCAATACACATCTGGACAGTTAGTTTGGGTCGCCGTTCGAGTCGAGACGCGGGACTGCCGCGCCTCTAGCCACAACACCGCATTTTTATAACACTAAAAGAAATTCGCTCCCAAAAAAATCCTTTTCGCACTCAAAATGCGCCCTCTCACTTCGGCGTTCCCACTTCGAATGCTATCATTTACGTTAATTATATTGTTTACACAGTAACAGATATAAATGCTTATTTAAGTTTAACAATCCAGATAGATAACAGTGGAATTTTACGTAATAATTTTTGTTGATATGCAAATAATACTTTTTTTCTTAAAACTTCAGTTTGACGGGACAGTGACTTTGTCAGTCCATCAAGGTTAACATAAGTAGGTTTTATATTTAATTTTCCACCTCATTTGGGTTTCCATCACATTTTAAAAAGGTCTAGGAAATAAGTATTATTTCCGCTAAGAATTAGTATCACATTCTTGTAAAAAATTGAAGCACAAACTCAATAAATTATCTCAAATCTGTTTCCAGTCTTGTGTTCTGTACACTGCATGCTACTAAAAGTGCACCCGCTTTATAAAACAAAATAACGCATGCGCCATCAGGTCAACTAGACCATTTATGGACAAAGTTGACTCATGAACTGTCCCTGTAACATGCAAAAAATAAAATAACATCGCCTGTAATCCCCGAAGGGTTGGGCAGAGGTGTACTTGTAGACACCCACATTACGCGAGTCATGTTTTAATTCCCATGTAATGGGGCAATAGGCAATCTTATTGCCATCAACCGGGCACAAATCCAGGCTGCTAGTGAGACATACCTCATGGAAAAAACCCAAAAAAAAAAATATATCTCGCTAATATTATATGATTGCTTACGGATCATCAGAAGGCCGAAAGTCTGACAACCAGTCTTACCACGAGGTATCGTGTTACCCAGTAACTAGGTTGTGGAGGTCAGATAGGCAGTCGCTCCATGTAAAACACTGCAGCTATTCAGCTGCATCCGGAAGCCGACCCCAACATATTTGGGAAAAGGCTAGGCAGATGATGATGAATAAATAATTATTACTTCTTATAATTTGAAAAACTTGTTAATTATTTGAGTATTTGCTCTCATTTCTATTATATTATCCACAGCCTAGGATACTGAGCAAGCGATCAAGCACAACGTAGTAGGCTACGTTGTGCTTGATCGCTGCGATTGCGATGTCTTAACTGGCTCAGTATCTTAGGCTGTGGATAATGCTGCATGATACCGGGACCTTGGCAATAGGCAACTGAAGGAACAGGAGGGTGGGTTTTAGTCAGTAAATGTCTGACACGCCCTTCCGCTCCACCCAGAGCGGGAGAAGAATAGGAAGATTTCCCAATTTCAAAAAAAAAGTCTGTGGATATTAGAAATGAGAGCAAAAATAGTCAAAACATGAACAAGTTTTTCAAATTATAAGAAGTAATATATATTCATCATCAAAATAATTTAAGTACAGTTAAAGAAAAGTAATCTTCACCCGATTTAGACACATTTCTACGTCTTTTCATGTGACTGATATAGAATAATATGGAAGTAAGTTGTGATTTTTAAGTTGGTTATCAAAATGCAAAACCTCAACGCAAAGAATCTGAAAGTCTAAATCAGTCTTATGAAATGGGTAATAACAGTGTGGGACTGCTCGCTTGCATATTTGCTGCAACGATGTATTTCTCTGAGTGTGTCTACCAGTTATAGGTACTACATACAATAATTGATAATATTGTGTCTCTACGAGCTCAACGGTCACGTTCATCACGCCACGTTCCGTTCATGTTTGCACTGACAATCCTATTGTACTAATTAAACACTCCCGCATTAATCTACTACACACCTATAACAATCACACTTGTATATTAATGACAGGTTAAGATAAAAGCGACGTAATACGTTATTAAAACCTAAGATAAATAAAAACACTACCAATACAGGAACAAATTAATTTTATTTATCAACATTTCGCCAGATATAATCCTAACTAGTCTAATAATATTATTATGGTCTACCCATGTGAATCCTTTCAGCCGTTTCAGCGTGAAAGTTTAACAAATAAACAAACTCACTTACGCATTTATAATATTAGTTAGGAAGTTTGGATTCGTGGGTGGAATTGGAAAGGCCTATGTCTAGCAGTAGCCTAATATTTTGCTGTTGATGGTGACGTAAGGAAAGGTAGATAATCGTGCAGGAGAAGGTGGTTCATGGTCGCACATACTGCAGACTCCTAATTCCCAGAACGATTGTTAACTTCAGTAACATTTCGTAATTAACGGACTGACCATATCATAATTATTCACACGGAGGTGACCGTTTCTTCGAACTGTTTGTAACTTGAGTTTGAACCTTTTGGTGTTTGATGTGCGTTTCATTCAGCGTATTGTTGTTGTGAAATTTTGGAGTGGATGCTTTAGTTATTTATTTATACCTTAGTAGACATTGCGACACATTTGTTGTGTG
This sequence comes from Lithophane semibrunnea, assembly GCA_947363905.1. Classification (NCBI taxonomy): domain Eukaryota; kingdom Metazoa; phylum Arthropoda; class Insecta; order Lepidoptera; family Noctuidae; genus Lithophane; species Lithophane semibrunnea. The sequence continues at coordinate 16,529,933 of OX376193.1, forward strand.
GCTTTCTTGATTAAGAATGGTGCCTCTTCTGTTCTCTTTGGTATAGAACAGTCCTCAGTCTAAAAAGGAAGGCCAATATTTCTGGCTCTTACAAGATGACAATTCAAATAATTTATTTCAAGTAGGCACATTAAAGGCACTTTTGAACGTCAAAAACAAAGAAATGGAACTGATTCTAGTTGCCCCTTCCAAAAGATAGTTTTCGTATGGAGAAGAATGGGCATTTCAAAAAGGTTAGTAAGACAGCTGAGAGCGAACCAGTCAGAGTAGCTGCCTACATCTCTAATTGCCGAATGTTCAAAGTTCAGACCTATGGAGTTTTTTGCCCAGTCTTCTCCATAGCCCATAGGAACCTACTACGCTTTGGAATGGACAACCAGCTTCATCTTTCTGACTGACCGACTCCTTGAAAATTCAAAAGGGCATGTAAATAGTTCAATTCATCATCATCATCTGCCCAGCCTTTTCCCAAGTATGTTGGGGTCGGCTTCCAGTGTAACTGGATGCAGCTGAATACCAGTATTTTACATGAAATACCTACTCTATATTTGAGTTTTTAGAATCAAGTCAAATTACTTCGTCATTGGGTGTCATCTCAAAGGTTTCACAACGAAACAGAAACGCGATTTTAAATATTATAAAAATCTAAGGAACCCCCCTTAGATTTTTATAAGCAAAAATTGAGAGGGAACCTAACTCAAGACTCAAGCATAACTTAAAACTAGTTTCAACCAATCAAAAGGCTCTAAACGAGTTTTAAGTATCTACCTAATGCTTGAGTATTGAGTGAGGTTCTGTAATACGGCACTAATGCCCATTTCACTGACCTTCCCTAAGTTTAAGGGATACCCTAAGCATGGTTAGGGCTGTTAGAAGGTGGCTTCGGTTGTGGGGGGGGGGGTCAGATAAACGTTAACTGGCCCCTTACTGTTGGTGAAATTCTTATTTCGAGTTTGATTTCACGGGGCCCATGGATATCCTCTCAGCAAGATTGAAAGACTTTTATTATATTTTTTTTTTTTTTTTAGGCTAGCAAATCATCCATTGACTTCTACCGCTCTGGGTGGAGCGGAAGGGCGTGTCAGACTTTTACTGACTAAAACCCACCCGTGTTCCTTCAGTTGCCTGTTGCCAAGGTCCCGGTATACCTTTCGGACTAACCCGCAACCCTGGCAGGCATCGGTCCTGAGGGACCCCGCCAATTGTGCTGACATCTCTTTGAGGCGCGCGTGGAACACGACGCGCCATCGACCCGGGCCTGGTCCTAATAGGACGGCGAGCTACCCCTTGCTCGCCGTCCGCAAGCCCGCGCCTATGATGGCCGGGAATCCGCCTAGGATTCCCGACGCCCAGGGCGTCTCAGGCGGCGGCAGTTAGGGGCGTGAGGGCGCAAACTTTGCCTCTCCCTCATGCGTTCCGCCTCCTCCTTCGCGAGCATTACTGCTTCGCAGAAAGAGGTGACTGCTTCCCATGCCCTCTCGCTCCGTACCATGGCCTGGACCAGGGCCGGACGCCAGAGATCACCGCCGCCAATCGCCTCCAAGAGGACACGGCGGGGCTCCGCCCAAGCAGGGCATACCTCCACCGTATGCTCCACCGTGCCCTCCGGGCGATCCACACAGTGGTGACACCCGGAAGATTGAAAGACTGGAAGGCTAAAGCACAAAATCAAATAAAAGTTAATATAAAGTCTATCTAAGTCTGTTACATTAGACTTATAGACTCCTCTTATTTAACTGTTTTATCATGGAAGATTTTTCGAAAGATAACGACACTAGCTTTGTGGATTAGTCTGATTTTGTCATACTTAGATAACAATGCAATTTTCAACTATTTAATGTAATAGTCCGTGCTTCACGGGCATATTGCGCCTTGCTTGTGCTCCTTTTACTGATTGAATTTTCGTTAGCGATAAAATAACAATGTCGGTATTTTTTATAGTAAGTAGGTACCATAAAGCATCAACATCCTATAATGTACCCACTGCTGGGATATAGGCCTCCTCTATTCGAGAGCGGGCTGTAATTACCACGCGGGCCCAGTGCGGGTTGGTAGATGTCACATGTCTTCGAAATTTTGGTTCTAACACGCGTAGCATGACGTTTGTGATTGTGAATCTGTCATTTTGTCTATTCTTCCGTTGACAAGACCCGTTTCTAAGGTGGTCATGCTACGCGTGCTGGACATGCCGGTTTCCTCACAATGTTTTCCTTCACCGTTTTGAGAGCAGTGGTGATGAAATTATTTACACAAAGTAAAGCGCGTGTCCGGATTCAAACCCACTACCTGCAACTCGTAAATCGGGGCCACTACTGCTAGACTCGTGACAATATAAGAAAAAAAAAATTGTAGACATATCGATTAAACATACTTAGAGAATTTGTAATCGACGACTTATCTACCTACAATGCTTAAAACTGATTCTCCAGGCATAACGTTTTATTACAAGTACGAGAACGAAACGTCAAAACGGACCGCGAGTGTAATTTAAAAACTAGGATTTGTTTATGCGTGAGTGACCTTCTTAGTTTATCAACCCTTTTTTGCAAGCATCAAATGGAAACAACGTATGCAATAAATAATTTTAATAACATTCGATTACACAATGTAATAATAATTAACATGTTCAAAACTCCTTATTTCGTTTTATACATAGGTAAATCCAATAATAAGATCTTAATTATGTACTTTAAATGCTTATAAGGTAGACATTATTTAATATTACAATGTCTTTCCAAAATTTTGTGCATTATAAACGTGTTAATATATGAAATAGGTATAATATGTTAAAAACTAGAAGAATTTGACACTATATTGTGCACTTTCTACATAATTCAATTATTCTATAATGTTAGACTCAGAGCTAGCGTCTGACTTTACAAAATCATTATAATAAAATTATGGCATCGTAAGGGTTGGCAATAATTATAACTATAAATTTTAAATATTAATATTATTTAGATAATGATCAAAATGTACAGTAAAATAGAATCATTTAAATTATTGAATTACTTTTACAGTTAATGGCACAATATTTTCAACAAACACTTGAATTACACTTTCTTTAGTAAAGTAGAGTAAAAAATTGTTAGGTAGGTTCGTGAATAGACATACCACTTTACTCTTGTGCTATTTAAAACACAGGATTAATGAAATTTCAGCAACAATTTAATTCAATCACTACATTATTTATGTTAAATTGTCGCAAGCCACACACATTTGGTCACGTGATAATGAAGGCCCCATTTAGTTATAGAATGTGCTCAATTTTGACTTATAAATATTTTAAAACCTAAGAACATAATTTAACTAATCTTCTCCCATGGATAGCAACGACAACTTAAACGATAGGCTCACATTTTTACCAAATTTCATTACTTAACATAACAAATCACATCACACCTGTAAGTATGGTGCACCTGTATGACACCCACATTGTGCCAGTTATGTCTAAGTCCCATGTAGGTAATAGGGGGTGGGCCTATTGCCATTAACCAGGGATATATCCACACCTACGTGTAATATGGTATCTGTCTGTTAACTGAATTATTGAGAAAAACCCAAAGGAAAACTATAACAACAAGAAACAAATTCCTTGAATGATTAAAAAAGATGAATGATTGATTAACTAAAAAAATCTCATTCTATGAACATGACTCGTTGCTCAAACACGCGTTCGACATCACAGGGCGGATTATCTTAATTGCTTTAAATTGGTGTTTAATTAAAATTAATGGCCCAATTGACCGACACGCCTTCAATTGACTAACAAATTGTAAAGATTTAAAATGTCAACCAAAAATAAGGCAACGACATAATATTGTTATAAATTGGATTCAAATATCGAACTAATATAAATATTCGATCTATGTTTGAATCAAGGAAAAAAGTGGTCGTGTATTTTATCATATTAAAAAAAATACCACAAATTACCAGCCTAAATCTATTAATGTGTTCCAATAAAAGTATCCTTCCTTTGCAACACGAAGTGTCACAAACTCACAAGACTAAAAACTACAGGCCTAAAATTTCATACTAAATAATTAAATACCTACAAAAAAATTTAACAACTTCGTTCAGGAAGATCAATTACTTATCAAAAATTAAATATACTCGTATGTTTACATACATAACTAGAGAGGTAAATACTCTTAAAATACGAGCTATATATTTATACAATATTATGGGAACCGTTAGTTAATAATGTAATCTGTGCCATTTATGTGATTATATTTAACGTAGTGCTGGCTAGCTCTTAGACTAGGCAATTTTATTTCCATTTTCATTAGAACCTTTTGAAACTCAGCCAATCAGGCAGCGGCGCAAAAACACTGTTCACCAATGAAACCAATGACTGAGTAGGCACTACAGCTTATGACCAATCAAACTAGAGTAACGTCGTCATCATTGGCTATATTTTCGCACTATTCTTTATTCTTTTGATTTTTCTAACGCTTGGTTAAAAGAAGGTATTCAAGAAAAGTTAAAACACCTTACGAGGTAAATGTGAAAACCTTAGAGTTTAAACCATGTTGTGCGTGTGCGCAGTAGTGAGATTCCTATACTTTCTTTTCTTGACTGTACAAGGAAACGGACTATTTAGCAAATTAACAGTCAGTAGGTAAATACTTAAACTTGTATAAACTGACAGTCAATTTGCTAAAGCCTTCTCATACGACTGATCTGTGCCTATTTCATCATTATTAAGCCATGCTAATCTCATCCATAGCGTCGCGCCGCAGCTGGTAGGTCCTGACTGGCTGTATGAGGGAGATCAGCATGCCAGCCACCATTATCCACCCGCCAGCCAGGTAGAACGACAGCTCCCAGGAAAATGTCACGTCGAAAATAAAGCCTGGAATTTAGGACATATGTGGTATAACATAATATCACAAAGGGGGTTATGCCGAGTTCTGGGGGCCAACCACTACCTCTAGCAGTATTATTTTAATATTACTTCAGTGTGAGAAAGAAATGGAGCTATACAGGACGTATAGCTCCATCTCTTTACGTAATATTAATACTGCTCTAAGAGGTGTCGAGGTGGTGGTTGGCCATCTGAAGTGCATAAATGCCCAATTTCGATATGCACTCAAACTTATAAGAGGTGAGCCCATTACCATCAACCAAACACCAATTCAATACAGATACAGATCCCCAGACTGCGAATGGGAAATTCTTTATTGAAAAAAAAAACAATAACACTTTGGGAATCGAACCATGCTCAGCAGTCTTTGACAACCTTAAACTAATGAGGAAGTGAACAAAAGAACTTTTCTTAAAACAATAATTTTTCAATTGCATGATGTCCAATATAAAATTTGTACGCTTATCACTGTTAATCAAAAACATGTATGCTCTTGTTATTTTTTTTTGTAGTTTACCATCTTTTTATACCATGTTTTTAAGCAAATAAATATTATTCTATTCTAATCTATTCTAATAACCTGCTGTCCCAGGGTCTAAAAACTACCAGTAAGTATTTGCCGGCAGTTTATTCAGCTACTTAAGATCATTTTATGAATATTTTCTAACCTGATAAAGGCGGTCCAATGAGATGCCCTATCCCCTGAGCGAGCAACACTAGTCCGTACGCCGAAGTGAAATCATCCAAAGAGACCAGCTTCACCAACAAACTTGGTGTGAACGTGTACGATGCCGCGAAAAACAATCCAAATGCTGCAGCTGCAGAGGCCAAAATCCAGTAACTGGTGGCTGCAGCCGGTGGAATGGCAGCTACGGAGGCACCGCATAGGACTAAGCATACAGCGTACAGGCCGCCGATGGATACTTGAGGGAAGTCTCCTATCCAGCCTAGGCCGACCTGAAAAAGAAAGAGGTACGTAAAAGTATGATTGCAGAAGGGTTATAGGCAAACAAATTGTTCTATTCTGTAATCACTGTGAAAACTTAGGTGAAATGCACTGTCAACAATGTCAATTTCTAGCATCAGGTGGAATGACAGCTCTCTACAAGCGCACTTCACCCAAGTTTTCACGGGGATTTAGGGGTTATGAAGAAGAGGGTGTAAAGTTCACTCATCCACCATAGAAAAGGGAGGATCCTCCGACCAGACGGGTGTTGTGTCTGGCGGGCAACTGCCCGATGATCCATGTTGGATTCTTGTATATCATCACGCGGGAAACTCTAATTGCGCGATGCAGGATTTATGTGACGTCAGGATTTTTGTGTGACGTCAGGTCTTCGATGCGTAGTTCGCATGTGGCGATGAATATACCGCCTCAGGGATTTGTGTAGAATAGCAAGTCAATATTGGATGAAAAGTGCAGAGTCATGCGATTTTGTAGGTACCATATGCGCCAACTGTAACCTTGACCTGCCCTGCACCAAAATCTTGACAAAATCCTTGAAAACTTTTGTCTGCAAACAATAATCTAAAATAACATGGTTTCCACACTTTACGTAAATAATATGAAATACATTTAGAAATCCGCCACGGCCAGAATTTGGCACAGGCGACGTCCCAAAACATTGGGAAACGGGAAAGCTATCTATTTTGGTCCGCAGTTATGTCAAATCACCTCGGATTTTGTGGACCTTGGAGTGAAACCAGATCGAGATTGGTCTCGTGATTCGCGGGAATGCAGTCATGAATAATTTAAAAGGGACGACATTCATGGGACTGCCAAATCGGTCAGCCAAAAGGCTTGCTGAGAGCTTAGTGTCTACAGGATGTACCAGAAAGTCGCGATTACCATTTTGGTCCCATGGAGAATCTGTACCACACCCTTAAATTTGACCACATCTTTCTGGTACAGCCTGTAGAATCAACGGACGGTGTTGGATTAGTTATGAGTGTGGAAACGCAACTGTTCTAAGTAATTTCTGAACAAGTCCTCCTGTCTTCCATCACAAATTAATCATTCTTAAAATTTAGAGATACAATTACCAGCTAGATATCTAATTTTTTTCTCCTGTGTCGATAATTGACCCATGTTGAGTTGTGCGATAGTGTGTTAGCCCCACCACGTTATCTTGAAAAGAAACTTAAGATGAGGGTGAACTAATTTCCGATATATAACTTAGGAAGGCCTACTTCACGGAACCTTAACTATCATATCTATGATCAAGATATAATGAAATTGTAAAATAAACAGGCATAAATTATGGGTATAATTTTTGAGTTTCGTAGATGGGTAAATGATATAGTATGATAGTGTAATATCTCCCTTAGGGGGATTATTTATACCCATATTATGTCTATTTTACAATTTCATTATATCTATGACTCACCTTATTACCTATCACAATTCACACCCGGCAACTAGGTTGACTGAACACTGATAAACAATATTCGGAGTTTTTGAAAATTACATTTAAAACCATGGTGATGTATTGAATTGATGCCCAATGGATTTGTGGAATCCAATCAGAGTAATAGGTAATTAAAAACGCTTTGGAAATTTTCTCCAGCGCTGGCGACAGTCCAAAATCGAGGACTTTATTGGGACACAACAGCCCCTACTACAGACGAACTAGGCGACATGCCAATGAATTGCGCACATTACATAATATATATCCCCAAATCTTTGGCAGAATCTTGGAATTTTAATAGAAATACTAGAAATTATAGATTTATTCACAACATTAGGTTTGACAGCAGATTTAAAAGTCATAAAATTGATCAATCTTTTAGAAACCATCCGTCAAAGACCGATAGAATGTAGGACTGAGTAATTCTCACCATTCCAATGGTGTTAGTGACTCCTATCAAGCTCAGCATGACAGCTCCATCATCTTCACTGTATCCCTCGTGAATCATGTGTTCAGCAAGGTAGAAGTAAGGCACAATAAACCAGATGAACAGAAGGATGGTACCCAAACACAGCAGGTTGAACGTCATTCGCTTGAAGAGATTCACATTGAACATGTCGGCGAGGCAGCTGACGCAATCGTCGTACCATTTCTAGAAGAAAAAACAATGTTTAGGATTAATTTGTAGTTGTGCTTAAATGATGATGTCCAATTTGATGGAAAGTGGTTGTCACTAGTAGCACTATGTAGTTGGGCCAATGGATGCGTCGACAATGTTAGACTCGAAGGATATACAGAATGTGTTACAATTATATATATGGTAACTATAGGTAACTGTAGGTAATCTCGGGATAAAGGGATTAAATATTGTCAGCTTGGAGTTTCATATACATAGGTACGGGAGGCACCTTGTAACGTAAACATTAATTGTATCTTAACAATATTACTTATATGAAATAATTTCTCACCTCTTCCTTCTCATCAATAGTTATCATAGAATTCTTAAATATATCCGGACATGACGATGCTTTTAGCCTGTACCTCTTTATATTCAGCATCGCATTCCTATGACTTATGGAGTTCAAAGGCATCTTCAAGTCCTTCAAGTAATGGTGGTTTACTGACAACTGTTTCTTCAGCCAATCTTTCCTGTTTTCTTTACTATCTTGCTTTATCAATTCCTTATCATCCTTAGTTTCTGACTTAGCCTTTCTCAGAACCTTTTTCTGTGGGTTCTTTAGTTCATACTTGTCTGAGGGTTTATCTGTGGTCTCGTATTTTTCAGAATTCGTTCTTTGTATGGGATGTTTCGTGTATTTAACCATGGGAGGGTCGTTTGATTCGGTGCTCGGTTCCTTTGGCGATGGTTTCTTGGTGCGGTTTATGGCAAATGATGGATACTTCACCTCGATTCCGTATTCTCTGCTTGTCTTCTTTACTAAGGTGTCTAACGTTCCCATGGATAGCTGAAATAAGAAAATTTTAATTTAATAATGTTGTGTCAACTCCAGAAGAAATGATAATGGTATCTTCCTACAGTTATCTTCCGAAAAGTAAATACCTTTTCACTATAAGTGAGATAAGTAGGAAGGTTCTCCACAGATTGTGATTTCAGGTTTTCACGTTTACACTTTTTAAGCTTCATAATGTCCTGATGACGCCTGATAGTGTCTACTTCTTGACTGATCACCTTTTCTGGAGACACTCCTCTTTTGATCAACCCACCCATACTCTTGCCTCGCGTCGGTGCGTCAAAATCAAAGACATAAGGATTGGATATGGAGGCTGAACTAGAATGCCTGGATTTATCTTCTTCTTTCTTAAGTTTACCCTCATCTCTACTACTCCTTTGCCTTTTCTGTTCTATTGTCCACCATTCAGGGTCTCTCATAACGCATCCACATACACATAGATTCAAAAGTGTTCCAGATAGCAAGAGAATTGTACCTCTCCATCCGTATTCTTCAATGAAATATTGAGTCATAGGGGCATATATGAATGTTCCGACGCCTGTGCCACAAGCTCCCAACCCCACAGCCAAATTTCTTTTCTTTTCAAACCAGTAGGCTATAGACACAACAGCTGTAACATACACAAGCCCGAGACCCAAACCAGCAATAACTCCAAACGTAATCATCATCATTTCCAGGGTTGTTGAAATCGATGCTAGAACGAATCCCAACGTAGAAATAATGCCACCAAGTATTGTCATGCTTCGACAACCATATCTGTCTACTAAAGCACTCATCACCGGCCCGGAGAGAAGTGGGACAGCAATGAACAGACTGCCGATCCAGGCAGTAGTTGATTTACTGGCTTGAAATTCTTCTAAAAACTCAATGTAGAGCAAGCCAAAAGAGAAGCTGATTCCATCTGCAATCATGGATATTACGAAAGATGATAACACAACGACCCATCCCCAGCCACCGTCAGGAATTTTAACTTTATCTTTAACAACTTTTTCACCATCGTATTTCTTAATATCGATATCTCGATCAGCAGGATTCTCTGTTATTTTAACACGATTAGCTTTCGGCTTGTTCAGTAAAGCAGTAACTTCTTCATTGAAGTTAGTTGAATTTTTCTTCAACTGGATTGTTGGAAGCCGTTCTCGAGTGCTAAATTCTAAATCAGGGCTTGAGAATGAAGCAGTACCAACACTAGAAGTATCATCTTCCTCGCCTTTACATATTCCTGATGTGGATTCAGAGAGTAAAGATTCTCTCACTGCGCTTTCCCTTACCACCTCCTTGTTCCTTGGAGTCCTGGAAGATCTCAAAATAACTGGTTCCCAATCTTGTTCCATTTTTAATTTTGTACTACAAATAATACCTTGGAAAAAATACTGGCAGTTTATAGATTTGTTTGGTTTGATTTAGGTTCTTAATCTCGGGTCCCGGGCTGAGTATCGACTAGCTTGCCGGGCCGCACTGTTGAGTTTCAAAGTGTTTGGCTTGTTTTGACCGGCCACCATTAAGAACCAGGGTAGGATCGTCTGCTCAGTGACGTCCTCCATACACGCGTGTTGACGGCGAGTGGCGCGATGTTGCGCCACAACAAGGCAACTTGTTAGACGCGAACCTCCCGGTTGAGTTATATTTTCATCTGTAAAGTAAAAAAAAACAGTTAAAAGGTGCCGGGCGATTTCAGTTTTTTTCATCAGATTCCGTACAATTATTGTAACACCGCCGGCAACCTAACTTTGCAATTGCAACACACTTTCAATCACAATGAAGGATATCAACAAAGCACGTAAATCCATCCATACTAATATTATAAATTCGAAAGTAACTCTGTCTGTCTGTATTTATGTTACCTTTTTACGCCTAAACCACTGAACGGCTTCGAAGAAATTTGGCAAGGACATAGATGGCACCCTGGGGAAGGACATAGGCTACTTTTTATAGACATACCTACCGCGAGGGCGAAACCGCGGGCGGAAGCTAGTAACGCAATAAATGTTGTTGACCTGCAAAATGAAAGACATTGCTACTGTAGCTACTGTATGTGTTACGAAATTACCCCGCGGAATAGCATAGTCCGAAAAATAATTATTTGAATGAGTGCTATTTGTTAGGTACTAATATTCGAAAACTACCTTTTATTATGTCATCATCATCTTCCCTCTCGCCCTTTTCCAGTACCGTAGGCCAGTCTCGTATAATGTTGCCCGTCTGTTGAAGCCCATTCACTATTGTCTTGGTGTGTTATTTACGGCCCTACCCTACCTCAAATTGCTTAGCATGATCCTCCGTTATGCCGAAAATACTGCTGCATTAATTTTGAAATAAATATGTTATGTTAAAGTTGAGAATTGATGCTAGGCCCCAGTTTGGTGAAAATACGATTACATAAAATTTTCTCTATACAAAAAAAATCCAAAGTTAACTCTAAACTGAACTATAAACAGCTGCTATTCAAAAAGTACTTCAAATTAGATCATGAAACTTTGCATAATAACTGAACTACCTAACTAAAAAGCAGGTGTTATTTTTTTTTTAATTCGGTACCATTTTTTCACCGTAAAAAGCAATTACCTAAACTATTCGAGGCTTGAGAGCCGTCAGCATCCCACTCCCTCTCGCTCTCACGTAGGCCGCGAGTAGCATGGTGCGACCCAGATAAAATTTAAGGTAGGGTAGGGCCTTAAGTGAATTCAATAATAATAATATTATCATTATAATATATTAGAGTTAACGACTATCTAAACCTAATCTATTTAAGTGAATAGGGGGGACGTTTGTTTACTCCTCGCGGAAGTCACGCGAAATTGAATATACCTATAGGTGCTATACTAATACCTAACATATCCTACCTAGTTTTAGAAATAGGACAAACAAACAAATTATGGGGCAGTGGTGGCCCAGTGGTAACGGGCCTGACTCACGAGTTGTAGGTCGTGGGTTCGAACCCAGACAGACGCTTTTATTATTTATTTATTGAGCAAGGCACACCAGCGACATATTTACAAGGATAGTAACAATAGGTAATCACTAGTCTTCAATACTGTGTAAATACATCACTTATAGGCATGCACAACATTCTTATAATATAATAATACCAAATTACCATAATACCAAATTAGACCAGATTTTAAAATAAAATAATAAATTACATTTCGTCACATTGCATGAGAGCAATACAACCATACATAATCACAAAAAAATATTCGCACGTAAGGCAACAAAATTAAATAAGGAATATAATAAAAAGGTAAAGTATTCAAAGATAAAAACAAATGTCGTAAGTCTTAATTTAACTAAATTAAATGAAAATGAAATTGAAAGGATTATTTTCACAATATTATAACATTATTCAATTAAAATTATAATTCAACACAATTATATTAAAATCAAATGAAATCAATAAAATTAAAAATATCGTTAGTCTGATCCAAATGAAATTGAAATTAAGATTGTACTAAATAAAAATAAAAATTACATTACAAAATCAGAATAAGAAGTATAAGTAGGCAGCTGATTACAGGTCAATTTTATTAATTTTAGTTTTAAATATTGGCAGACTATCAAAGAAGATATCTAAATTGCTGTCAGTTGAGCAAGCTCTATTGTAAAAAGTCAACATTCTGTTCAGGGGAGCATGCTGACCCAGGTTTGTGCGACACGGTTTAGTGGCAAAAGTCCTAGTAGTACGCTTGGACTGGAGGTGAGAATGACGAGGTACGTCGAGGTTGATTTTGTTGAGGAGATCTGGAGTTGATGTTATTCCGTTTACAATTTTATGAGTGTTGACAGCTTTACTTTGTGCAAGAAATTTCATCACCACTGCTCCCAAAACGGTGCAGGAAAACATCGTGAGGAAGCCGGCATGTCCTAGAACCAAAAATTCGAAGACATTGTGACATCTACCAACCCGCAATGGGCCCGCGTGATAGATTACAGCCCACTCCCTCTCGAAGAGAGAAGGCTTGTGTCCCAGCAGTGGGAACATTAAAGGCTGAGTTTTAAACACTGATATAATGATAAAGTGTCTGAAGATTATTGAAACTCGATCACGGCTGAACGGATTCGGATGTCATTTGGCAAACAGATAGACAATGACCTAGATAAAGAGGGATGCGCTAGGGTAGTTAGTAGAGTGCATTGAATGACTATTTCATGAAATCATGACATTTGGCACTTTCATGAACTTAGAGGGTTGTTTTGCTGATTCTAATGTTTATAATTCTGTAAATCCATAATTGTTATGAGCGCTATTAATATTTAGATCAATATATAACCTGATACTGACCCGCAAATTGCAAAAAAGGTAAGAAAATTTGAATTTCGCGGGCTAGCGCATCAACCTTAACTCAAAGGATATTTTTCGTACGAGTACATCGAGATTTGCATGAAATTTGGCACAGAGATAGACCATGACCTGGAATAGGACATAGGATACTTTTTATACCGATATTTTGACGGTCCGTAAAACAACAAAGATCCACGAATGACAGCCGGGACCAATGGCTTAGCGGGCTTTTCGAGTCACGGAGAGATCTTGGTATGTAAAGATCAATGACTATAAAGCCTCTAATACTCTTTGGTAAAGATGGTCACCCATCTACGGACCAACTGCGGCAAGCGTAGCTTAAACTGATCGATCGACCCGTCCGGCTATTATTACTTAGGCACAAAAACTGCCCTATAAATGATTATGGTAGGGCTGCTCGATCAATACAAATCTATACGAAAACCGTTTACCCAGTAATGGACAATTACTGTACCTACCTACAGTGTGATGACTTATTCCCATAGGTAGGTCCCTACTGTAGAAGCTTGCAAATCGAACTTCCTTACATGGCATGATAACCTTAACAAAAAAATAGAGATTGTCACATTAAAACGATAACTTGGTGACCTTTGAGAGCAAAGATATAACATAACATAACATAATCAGCCTATAATGTTCCCACTGCTGGGACACAGGCCTCCTCTCTATGAGAGGGAGTGGGCCGTAATACCCACGCGGGCCCAGTGCGGGTTGGTAGATGTCACATGTCTTCGAATTTTTGGTTCTATGACATGCCGGTTTCCTCACGATGTTTTCCTTCACCGTTTTGAGAGCAGTGGTGATGAAATTATTTACACAAAGTAAAGCGCCTGTCGGGGTTCGAACCTGCGACCTACAACTCGTAAGTCGCGGCGGTTACCACAAACCGTTACCGTAAAGATATAAACTTTGCTTATTTTATTTCATTCCTATTTTATAATTTTGGCGCCATCGTATTAAGTACCTACACAATCAATTCTGCCTAGTCTTTTACCAACTATGTTGGGGTCGGCTTCCAGTCTAACCGGATGCAGCTGAATACCAGTATTTTACATGGAGCAACTGCCTATCTGTCCGCCACAACCCAGTAACTGGGTAGTACGATACCCCTTGATAAGACTGGTTGTCAGACTTTCGGGCTTCTGACAACCTGTAACGACTGTCAAAGATCCATGAATGACAACCGGGACCAACGGCTTAACGTGCTTTCCGAGGCACGGAGAAGACTCGATATGTAAAGATGGTCACCCATCCACTGACCAAACCCGGCAAGCGTAGCTTAACCTGATGGATCGATCCGTGCGGCTGTTATTACTTAGCCACGAGCTCCTCCGTCTAGTCTAGTATTAGGTATCTACACGATATATCAAATAAATTATCATTTACAACCACCAAGAGAATCACCAACAACAATAAGTGTACCAACACCTAAAAGAAACTGTCGACAACAGCCACTAGCCAGCCGCAGCCTAAAGAGGCCCTAGACAAAGTAACATTCTATCAGCGATAATGATGATGGAAAAGCCAAAAATGTATAGGACTGACTGCAGCGCTATCGAAAAACTTATGTCAATCCTGTGGAAAGACGTAGAAATATGAAACGCTTTGGAAGCGATTGTCACTTGTCTAGGCCCTCAGATTGGTTGCAGATTTCGGTACCGTATGAGCTGGTTCTCGTAAAGCTCGAGCAAACACGAAAGAAGAAATCAAACGTTGATGGAATGCCTGGAATACAGTAAGGAGTTGAGATCACTGCTATATCCTTCCTCTTAATACGGTAAGTACTTGAGAAAATATCTCAAAACCCTCAGGAAAACGGAAAAGCAGAAAATCTCATCAATAAAAAGGCAAAGAATCGCATTTTTTTAAATAAATATGTCGACCTGTGTCTATCAAATTGTAACAATTTATAAACGGCACTATTCTCCGTTTATAAATTGTTACAACAGGTATACACAATATTTAAGCTTCAATATATTACAACTAAATAAATCTCTGCAAAAAGCTCGGAAAATGATGTTTTAATTGAGTATGAAAAGAAAAACAATAATTTTCACGGGCGCGGGAAACAACAGCTGACAAACAACACTGAAGGTACAATTTTGCTTCCAATTTTAAAATTTTAAATCCACGTAGCAAGTCACAGAGTCAGATAAAAAACCATAGTCTTCACTAACCTGCATAAAACCTTCAAGGAAAATAATTGTAGGACAGACGAGCACTCATAACGGTATCCCCAGTCTATATACGACCGGCATGAGACGACGATCAATATGGGGTGGCCAGGGTGGCGCCTCCATGGACACCACCAGGAACCCTGACCTCCTTCACCCCTCTCTACGCCTAGCAAAGTACAATGATCAAGGGATTTTGTTAAGTAGGTCAAAGGTCTGTTTAAACTAGACATGTCTGGCTGAAGGCTCGTTGCGTAGCCGTGACGTCACGTAGAAGTTTATTGCGTTATTGTGCAAGAAGGTAGAATGCTGTTTAGCTCAGCATGGTTTTCTTGGTGATTAGTAATTTATTAGTTACGTGCTTCACAGAAATGTCATTTCTTGGAACAGCGGAACAGCGACATGACCTACCAACATTTTTTAAGTTAGTAATTAGAAAAGCAATGAGCTTTGCTAATGCATTTCATGAACTTTGAGCCGCAAAATTAATAATGTCGTTGTTTGTGGTTCCAAGAACATAATTGCTTTTCAAAATTACAAAGTGTTTTAATAAAAGCGCCTGTAAAAAGACATTGGGCAAACACGTTTTTCGTATTAAACTCCTCAACTTTTTCAGGTTCTGTTTGAACACTGCAATTATAATTAATAAAGTTCCTTCATAAAATATAATAATATTTTATTCTTTGCTCCTTGATATGGTAGACGCTTTGACGCAAAAACCTTTGACGCCAAAGAAGACTGATCCCTCGAGGGCGATTTACTTAATGGTCTGTCAACATACGCAGCAAACATAAATTTTTATGTTATGATGGGGCGCCTGATGGAAAAGTCCCGCTTGATACTTGAGGACATGACTTTCTGAACCTATGACGTTAACACAGGCAAGTAAGAGTTTCACTTGTTTTGTTGTTCTTATTAAGCCGGCCGTAGTAGATAAATTTGACAGTGGATAGATCAGAAGAAAATAATATTGTCAGGAATTTGGTGTCCGTCCGAGAAGGACCAGGCCCGGGTTCCACGTGCGCCTCAAAGAGATATCAGCTCAATCGGCGGGGTCCGCTAGGACCGAAGCCTGCCAGGGTTGCGGGAAAGTCCGAAAGGGATACCGGGACCTTGGCACCTGAAGGAACACGGGTGGGTTTTAGTCAGTAAAAGTCTGACACGCCCTTCCGCTCCGCCCAGAGCGGGAGAAGTCATTTGAAGATTACCCAACCTCAAAAAAAAAACAAAAGGGATTTGGTGTCTATTTTGCTAGTAAAACGCTTTTCTACATCTAGTGATAAAGTGCTCATCACTACCTAATCAAGTCAGTCACACTTACTCAAGTCAAGCTTTTCTGATGTTATTAGCTAAATCCTAAATGCAACTAACATGATGTTATAACAAAACAATTTTTGTTACTGCAAAATAGAACCCAACAATGTGATTGCTATGGAAAAACTGTCAGGCGCCAAACGAAACAAACAATAATTAAACTTTCGCAATTTGGGAATTTACTTTCCGTGTTTTTACGTATCTAACATCCATTAGGTTACCTCATTTATCTTCTATCATTGACATTATCTCTTTGCCGTGAACACCCTCGACAGTGTGTTTTTTTTTTTATGTTCCACTATAATCTTCAGTTCTATTCCGAAATAGACAAGCGTTTTTGTCGAAAGTCTAAACCTATGATCTAATAATGATTTAGAATGGATGTAGGTAGGTACTACACATCTATAGAGTACATATTCAATTTAAAAAAAGTGAGTAAAAGAACCTCTCAATCCCCGTGAGTAAAAAACTTGGCATCCTAACCCTAACCGTGCGTTTGCACTGGCGAAACATTACAACAAAACATGTTTAAATCTCTAGTTCCTGTCAAAAATTGTATGGAACATTGACAGAAGATAGAGATTTCAACATGTTTTGTCGCAAATGTTTCGACAGTGCAAACGCACGGTTACTTCCTTACTATAATAATTATAAATGCGAAACTAACTCTGTCTATCTGTCTGTCTGTCTGTCGCACTTTCACGCCAAAACTACTGAACCTATTTAAATGAAATTTGGTACACAGATAGTCTAGAGCCTGAGAAAGGACTTATGCTACTTTTTATCGACATACCGCGCGGGCGAAACCGCAGGCGGAAGCTAGTAAGTACATAAAAGGCAAATAAGAAGCATACATCATGATACTGATACATGATGATAGCAACAAAGGAGTACTTAGCTACTGGCGGATATAAAATTCACCGCGGTTTTTATTGAAGATCTAATAATTAGGAGGACTCTTCGGGACCACAAAACATCCATTCCACATTATTGCATTCGGTTTCCCAAAAATAAAAGCGCATTAGTGAATTTTCCTTACTGAAAAGAAACTAATGTGCCGAACATTCATCAAAGGTCAAGGTTTATTGCCTAAAGTCATGGAAATGATAAATATTGCGGCAATGACCATCGACTTACAAGTTAGATTTAGCGGCAAAAGAAAACCATGAACAAAAATTATGTTACGCAATAATAAACACAACATGCAGGACATAAAAACTATAAACCGTAAATAAGCATTATTTTATTAGTGTTCCACTGAAACAGTAAAATAATGTCTTTGAGTAAAATCTGTAAAATTAAATTTAGGACACATGGAACGCAGTTATAAAGTCTTAGTTTGGTGAGCGCGTTATTTTCAAACATGTTACCAACTCAAAAAATCGACATAAAATTTAACAAATATCTAAAATTAAAAATATGTATAATTTTGGTTTACTTGGTCGTATTTTATTTGAATAAATAAATAAATGCAATAAAATATGTTTTTTACAATTGAATATCATGTATTTCCTGACAAGTTTGGTTAGTAGGAAATTCCTCTTTTAACACTGGCAACATTGGAGCGCCGTTCTTTTTCTCTGAGTGTTGGAGACACGTGCGTCGTTTACGGCGAAATCTCTAAAATAATTCAAAATGACTGAAGGAACAGCAACAATTCGCACGCGCAAATTCATGACCAACAGGTAAATGTGGAAATCTTATGGTTTCGAAGTGGTGCGAGTTAAAATCCTTGCGAAAAGTGGTCGCCTCGCCATGACAGGTTATGTGTAACAACGTTTTTGATATTTTTGTAGATTGTTGGCGCGCAAGCAGATGGTATGCGATGTCCTCCACCCAGGCAAGCCTACCGTCAGCAAAACTGAGATCCGCGAGAAGCTAGCGAAGATGTACAAGGTGACGCCTGATGTTGTGTTCGTGTTCGGCTTCAAGACCAACTTCGGCGGTGGCAAGTCAACTGGCTTCGCCCTGATCTACGACACGTTGGACCTGGCAAAGAAGTTCGAGCCTAAGCACAGACTGGCCCGTCACGGCCTGTACGAGAAGAAGAGGCCCACACGCAAGCAGCGCAAGGAACGCAAGAACAGGATGAAGAAGGTGCGTGGTACCAAGAAATCAAAGGTAGGCGCGGCCGCCAAGAAGTGATGTGACTTAGGACTGTAAGTTAATAATAAAATCCAAAAAAACTATTTTGTTTTTGTTTAATTTTATATCCAGTGCTGGAATGAGTGACATTTGCATCATGAGGTTAGCTTTGTGTTAGCAACCTATGTTATGTTAGTAATTGATTGATTCTGTAATCATTGTACTGTTACAATGCCAATTGAGTTGAAAGTATTTATAACTAAATCAGTGCTAAAAAATTACAATTTGGAAAAGAAAACAAGTCAGTTCAATAATAGATGTTTATTCAAGTTAACTTATATATTTGCAGACATACTAAATTACATGTAAACAATCATATTTCTATTACAATCTTTCATGAAGAGGCAAGAAATTCAGTTCCACCAATCTAAGCAGTTAAGATTGTTGCGTTAATAGTTGTAGCCTCTTGCAAACTTATTTAAGATTCCTTCCGGAATAGTGGACATAAATAAGTTATTGACTTCATGATCAATTTTGTTATACAATGTTTATGTTACCCACACTGGCTGAACAACTAATACACGTTGATGTTATCATAGTTTGACATACTCTTGAGCATAGCCAGTGCATCCGCAAACATGGTAGAAGTCATTAGGCTTTAGGTGGAGCAACGATTATCACACAGTAGCTGGTAGCAGCTGCATAAAAGTAGCTTGAGTTGAATGGCGTTGTGCCACCAATATCGAGCAGTTGACTGTAATATGCTGATGATATTACAATTCTATGTCAAATGTTCCTGTTGCTGTCGTAAGTATGTGGGCACTATTCCAGATCGCAGTCTCGGTCGATTGTGAACTCTCCGCTCATGTCGACAGATCATCTTTCTGAAAAGACAGAACATTTGAGTGTTTGAACATAAAGATATTTATACTTAAAAAATTGCTTAAAGTTAAGAGTAACTTGATCTAATGTTTATAAATAAAGGGGTTAATGTCATGCCTGTATTCCATGTAGAGGTAGGCAGAAGTCAATCTTCTTTTCAAAGTACATGCTCTTTTTGTCAATTGTTTTATTGCTATCTCAAGCCAGGTCCAGACCAAAAGCTAAGCTAAGTTGGTTTAACTTAGCTTGCATAGCTGATGTAATTTTTCATACTTGTGTTCATAGTTTGCGGTCTGCAGTATGAAAAAATACCTCACCTATGCGAGCTAAGCTAAACTAAGTTAGTTTAGCTCTTGGTCTACAACCCTCTTAAAGCTGGACTTACGTAACCACTGGATGGTAAACCCTACTTGCAAATAGGGATCACTCATAGTAAAAAATACTCAGTGCACACTTACCTAGTTGAAAATGATTTTCCACATGAATTACAAATATGGGGTTTGGCAGTACTGTGCTGTGTTGCTAAATGGTTCTGAAGTGCCTGTGAAAAGTTAAAAAAGTTTGGTCATCACATTATGAAAAGTTTTTCTAATAAAGCAACAGTACTGGCCTTGGGTCGACAGTAGTCACATTTTTATTAACACAAAACATTCAAGAAATATTGTTTGTTAATAACAATGAAGTTTGGCTCTTGATTCTACAAGTAAAGTTGGCCACTTGTTCACACACACAGTAACAGTTTACCATGGAAGAGGAGGGTGTAGTTTACCTTCATAAATTTTACAGACTAAATTTGCAGAACTGCATTAAATTATTTTTAACAATGATGGCCTTTATAGTCCACAACTGAAATAAATTCTTACCTCCTTGAATCTAAACCCCTTCTCGCACATCTCGCAATGGTAAGCCGGTGGCAGATGCCTTCGTTTGTGCGACGCGAGGTTCGAAGAGTTGAGGAAAGTGGCCGGGCAGTGTGGACAGGCCAGCGGCCGCACGCCACTGTGCGCACGCTCATGGACCAGCAGCGCGTACTTCGTGCGAGCACGGTAAGGGCAGTGGGTGCATGGGTAGTGAAGCTCTCCAGTGTGAATCAGCCTAAAATCACAGAGCACTTTATATCCTTAAATTTAGTATTACATAACATACATAATCAGCCTATAATGTTCCCACTGCTGCGACACAGGGCCTCCTCTTTGTGATAGGGTGTGGGCCGTAATTCACCACGCGGGCCCAATGCGGGTTGGTAGATGTCACCTGTCTCTAGACATGCCGGTTTCCTCACAATGTTTTCCTTCACCGTTTTGAGAGCAGTGGTGATGAAATTATTTGCACAAAGTAAAGCGCCTGTCAGGGTTCGAACCTACGACTCGGTAAGTTGCGGCCGTTACCACTGGCCCACCACTGCTCTCAAATAAATTTAGTATTATGTGGCAAGTATATTGGTTACATTCATTTGTGTAGGACTAGTTGAACATTTAGGTAGCTGTTTAACCCTTTGGTCTGAATAAAATTAAATCCCATCCCTGAATAAAAGTAAAGTCCCTTTGACGTATTTGAATAAAATTAAATATAGGTATTGTTAGGAGCTATTTTGCTTTTGCAAAATTAACTCTATTTTTTCTTGAATGGACAAGGTACATTTTGTTTACCTAAAATACCTATCGTGAATATTTGGGCAAAATTGCCAAGTAAAGACCGAGCATAACTGAAAAGGGAGAGTGGTTTTTTACGGTACCTGTGTCTTTTCAACCTGGTAATAGACTTCAGTTCTAGTCCACAAGTCTCACATACAAAAAACTTGTTACTGCTGCGACACGTCGGCAAAATCTCATGTGCCGTGAACTCCTCCTAAAATGTATCAGAAAATAAGTTAAAATTTACAAAGATACAGTCAACAGCACGTTCTTGATAACAATTTCAACGAAAGCTTCATAGTAATGAGTTAAACGCTCAATACTTAATGACGGCGTTCAAGTCTATGGTATTTCTGACGCTGATAGTACAACTTTGCACCAAATAGCTAGCTAATAAGCTTAAGGGAGCTCGCGCACTAGACGGCAACGACCACCACTAGTTGTCGCAGCGATCAGGTAAACTAGAAACCGATGAGAATCGCGCACTTGGTCGCAACGGCCAACTAGCCGCAAACTATACAATAGCACTAGGCGGCCACGACTGGCCGGAGTTGTGGCCGTCCAGTGCTTGAGATCCCTTTATATAATTGATGTATACCAAATATTGTAAAACATTTTTTTTTTTACAAGAGTAACGGTGGAGTTTCTTGCCCATTCTTCTCCATACGAAAACTACCTTTTGGAAGGGGCAACTAGAATCAGTTCTATTTCTATGTATTTGACGTTCAAAAGTGCCTTTAATGTGCCTACTTGAAATAAATTATTTGACTTTGACTTTGTTTCCCAGTGAATACATATATAAACTCATGCTTTCTTCCCATGGGGGTAGGCAGAAATTACAGAACACCACCTGCTACGATCCTTACAATTCCAGCAAATACTTGATTTGATTACATACCTGGCTATAAAACGTCTGTCGACATTTGCCACAAGCCCATTCCCGCGCGACCCTCATTCCTTGCTTCACAAAGTAACCACCGTGATGACTGCTCTCTTTTCTTTCACAGTCTGATGACACAGATGACACTGAAAAGTTTTTAATTTTTCGAAAATTATCCTTTTTTTTAAATTAAACTTGTCATGTATTTTTTAAGATGCGACCAATGTAGAGATGTATTGTATGAAGCATGATAATAATGAAAAGGGAGTGAATGAAAGTCAATTGGCTGACTGGGAAGAGTGCAAAAACAAAGTATTTTTAAGCCAACGTCAGAAAAGGGCAGATAGAAGATAGTCAGGATTGCTTTGTCCAAGGGGTATTTTGGTAGGTACCTGCATTTTTAAGTTAGGCCCTTGGGATATTTATTAGTTTGCAAAAGTGACTGCAAAGATGCAGGCTCACCCACAATGAACAGTCTCGCCTACTTATATCCTTTCATTCTGTTCTCTTAAGTACTTATGTATTATTTAAGCAGGAGGTACTGCCAGAAATACCTACAGGTGTACCAGTTGATTTGTGTATTTATTTATGAAGGTGGAAATACATACCCATTTCAAGTTCCTGTTGCAACCTCCACTGTGTGACCTCAGCAGTTTGCCTCAGTAGCTCAGCATTTCTCAACACTACCTCACATGATCTGCATATGTGCTGTGGTTTACCATCATTTTCAGTCACCTTCAATTACATAAAATAGGAAGTACATGGGTTTTGAAAATTTAAAAAAATTGTACCTACTTATTAGAAATGTTGATAGAAATTTTCTTCTATCAAAATTTCTAATAGTTTCTTTCATAAAATTAAATTCCTTAATATACATGTTGAATTTTCCAGGAAAAAATCCACCCTATATTATTTCAAACTTTAAAAAATATGAGTAAGTACCTGTATGTGCAATATTTGTTTGATCCCAACGACAATATCAAAGTCATGATTATCAAATATCTTCCTGTAACCAGGCTGAAGGCACAGTCTGCAAGTTTTTTTATGCTCTTGATTTTCTAGTACCTTTTTCAGAGATCTGTAATAAGTAATATCAGCGCTGCAGCAGTCAACTTTTTAAAGTTTTAAAAATGTATGGGATATTTCTTGAGTTTTGATGAAATCCATGATGCACTTGCACTTTAAGAACAACGGGTTCTGGGTTAGAAACTGCATCTCAATATGAAAATATATCCCACAAACTTATCAAAAATAAAAAGTGTTAGGTAACTTACGAGATTGTTTTATACATTTTCTCCGTGTTGTTTGCTCTTAGCCATTTTATTTTGTCGAATTCGCTCTTGCTTAACTTTACCGACACAAGTTTTTGGATCAATATAGTAGAGGCCATTTATCTATTTTTCAGTTTTCTAAAAGGTAATATTCACACAACTCACAACAAAACTAACAGACTAGTCAGACAGATCTCCGACGGTATATAGTTATCTGTGGATCACATTACACAAGCATGACAGACAGATGTTACAACACTGACACTGACAGACAATGACAGATGGTGCTGAAACAGATTAAATAATTTTTAACCCTTTTTCAGCTGATTATTAGTAAGACCACAGGTAAATTATTGACCGAACCCCTGAAACCGGACTCCATTTTTTTATTTACAAACTTTTAAAAAAGGACGAGATTCTCAATTAGTCTTCTGTAGGTACTTATGTTTTATTTTTATTTTTGGGACGAAGTGGCTTGCGTAAGGAGTTGACTATTAGTTATGGGATATAGGTGTGGCATGCGGTGTCAGGGCATAGCTGGCCTGCAGAGGACTTTACGGTGGTCCGTAAAAAGGACCCCTCATAATCTGTGCCTATCGTCGCCGTCGCGTCGGCTGGTGGTACGCGCCAATGTGAAAAAAAACTGTAGGCGCATCGCGAAGCATCACAGCGTCGTTTTCTTCACAGTATCTTGGCGGCCAGGAGCTGACTGGTAGAAATACCCACCTAAGGAAAAAGCGTCTACTTTCTGGCTATGAATGGCTGATAAACATACGAATGTGTGTGTGCGTCGTACGAGTAGGTATCGCGGCGGGTCCCCCGACCGCACACGTTTTTATTTATTTTTTTATTTTTTACTAGCTGACCCGACAGACGTTGTCCTGTCAAAGTTTATATTGTCAAAGCGCTAAGGTTAAATTAGATATAATTTTATGTGGTGGTTAATTATTCTTAAATTTTCTAATTTTCCGCGCAATTTTCTTAATTTTTTCTTTCATAAGAACTTTCTCCTGACAATAACAAACACAACAGAAAAATAATTAGCCAAATCGGTCTAGCTGTTCACGCGTGATGGCGTGAGTGCGTGACCAAGGGAAATAGGAATTTATTTTTATACAAACAGCGTGCCGCTACAATGGCGACATTAATTTAACACACGGGTAGGGCTAGTGGTCAGTAAACATAAAAATTATAATAAAATAAAATCAGTTAATGATATCTATAATAATAATTATGTACACACGGCTACACATCAAGCTATACATTTCCAGTTTATGCTGATCCCGCATTGTATAGGATTTTCGTACGACGCGAGGTCAGCTTATACTGGAAAAGTATAGCTTGATGTGTAGCCGTGTGTACAAGGGAAAATTATCAAAGGGCATCAAAAAATTCGTCCGCATCGCTTTCAAAAGGAAAAGTGCCCAAAAGGCTGGCATAAAATAAAATATTCGTAAATTGAAAAATTAAAATTTTCAAATAAACTAAATAACAAAAACATAACCAAAATTGAAATCACTCTGTGTAAAAGATTCATTCATGAAGCCAGGACCAGCTGGCTTACGTTTTATTCGGTACTATGCTTTGTCGGCATAATTTCTAAGAAATTGCGCGGCTTTCCTCTATTCACCTACCATATGATCCGTGACCCCGGCAAATGACCTCTTCGCTACAGTTCTTTAAGTACAGGTTGCTCCAGGATGGTAATTTAGAAAATTGTAAATAAATCAATAAATAATAGCGTTTAATGAAATTCAAATATTTTCAAACGAATACGCGAAATATTGTCGAGTGATAAAATAAAGTCGCCATGGTAGCGGCACGTTGTATATAGATATTTAATTATTTCGCTCATTGTGCATAAAAACGGCACAACTCAGAGGAAAAATAATGCTAGGTACCCATATTTATATACAGTATGTTAACTAACTAAGGGCGTTCCCGTTAACCTGCAACCAGCCTATTTTACTACTTATACAAAAATAAAAATATACATTTTTTTTTAATGGTAATATTTTTTTTAGCTTGTATAGACGCTATACTATTGCAGGTTAACGGGAACGCCCTTTGTTAGTTAACATACTGTATATGTTTGACAAACCCATAAAACCATTTGGGAAAACAAACAGAATGGTTGGACTCAAATCGTTTAATCGTCTCTTTAACTACAAACTAAGCTTCTGCTCTGCCTACCCCCGTGGGAAAATGGCGTTAATGTATGTTTATAAAATAAGCTTTACACAGGCTTTACATTCGCGTGGCAAAATGGTTTCCAGACCTTTGCCTGTTCTAGACAATTTATACATCTCTGTGTCTTTGATTAATATTTTTTGGCGGGAAAGTGACATTACGTTATATCAAATAACATAGCATTTAAAAGTGAATGTAAATTAATAATAAAAAGTGATAAATCGAGTGAAGTTGGGTGTAATACCCATATCATTCTATTGAGTGAGAATCGGTCAAAGTCAAAGTTTTTATTGATATTATTATGTGATAAAAATAAAAATAGGTAGGTACTTAAGTAAAAAAAAGGTCTCTATGTTTTGCCGTAAACGGCGCGGCGTACAATGGTTTAAAAAATACATTTTTTTATGACAAGCAAAATCCAAGCTTTTATCAAAGATAACAACAATGTAAACAAAATGTTATTTGAACAAATAAATTATTAGAATAGTATATTTAGGCAATTAGTGAACAAAGGCGTGAACAATTGCGGTGATAAGTCCCCTCTTTGAGTAGTGGCTAGAGAGGCGCCACGGCGTCCTCACCTTCCGCCTGACACAGGTCCTCACCGGACACGGTTGCTTCGGGAGGTTCCTGTTTCGGATAAGGCGGGAGGAAATGCCCGGGTGTCACCACTGTGTGGATCGCCCGGAGGATACGGTGGAGGTATGCCCTGCTTGGGCGGAGCCCCGCCGTGTCCTCTTGGAGGCGATTGGCGGCGGTGACTTCTCGCGTCCGGCCCTGGTCCAGGCCATGGTACGGAGCGAGAGGGCATGGGAAGCAGTCACTTCCTTCTGCGAAGCAGTAATGCTCGCGAAGGAGGAGGCGGAACGCGTGAAGGAGAGGCAAAGTTTGCGCCCTCACGCCCCTAACCGCCACCGTTGGAGACGCCCTGGGCGTCGGGAATCTCAGGCGGATTCCCGGCCACCATAGGCGCGGGCTGGCGGACGGCGAGTAATGGGTAGCTCGCCGTCCGACTAGGACCAGGCCCGGGTCGACGGCGCGTCGTGTTCCACGCGCGCCTCAAAGAGATATAAGCACAATTGGCGGGGTCCGCTAGGACCGATGCCTGCCAGGGTTGGGTTAGTCCGAAAGGGATACCGGGACCTTGGCAACAGGCAACTGAAGGAACACGGATGGGTTTTAGTCAGTAAAAGTCTGTCACGCCCTTCCACTCCGCCCAGAGCGGGAGAAGACATTGGATGATTTCCCACACTCAAAAAAAAAAAGAGGGAGTGATTCATGATGATTGAATCACAGCTACTTATAAATTAACTAAGACCATTATTAACCAAAATGAAATATTCATCAAGTGAAAAAAAGATCCATCACCAAGCTGACAGTCACTTCTTTTTCCAGTTATTCATTAAATTATTTAGTATATGGGATGGATTTATTGGACCGAGGATTATGAGGTTCTTCATAGCCGATTTTTGACCTTGTTAGGTCCCAAATTCTTCTCCATACATTTCGTATATCGTTGGACAAAACTTTTGAGCCATTCTTTCATACGGAGAATCCTTTTCTATTTTCTTATCATGGGTGAATTTATTCCAAAAATGGTGAGTGTAGGCGTTTTCAACTTTCTTCAATTCTCCAGGTTTGAAGTATTCGTTGTTCTTGGAATAATGTACCGGGTAGAAGTACTCTGGGCCATAAACTTCAATTCCTGAAAATAATATTAAATGTCGGGACAAGTATTATTTTTTTAACAGTAGGTAGTCGCAATCCTTAATCCATACTTATATTATAAACTCCAAAAAGTAACTCTGTTTGTCTGTCTCACTGTCTGTCTGTATGTTATTAGCTTTTCACGCTTAAAAAAATTGGCAAGTAAGCAGGCGTAGCATGGCGCTTTCTATCTCTACGAAGAATAGACATAGCTTTTTCTATACAAAGTGACAGTTCGTTTCTTCATTTTTGAAATCCACCGTAGAAATGTTTCTACAATCTGTCATTTAGTCTTTCATTTTTGTCTACGTCTTTTTGTAGGTAGACTATTTCGGAAGAAAGTTTTCTATCCTAACTGTCAAAATCACACTGACAACCGATAAATCCTATGACAAAACCGACAAAACAAAGAATTCTGAGTCTAATTATGTAATAGAGTGAATTTCGTAACAAGTGCAGTTGACTTTGACAAAAATTACGTTTCCTGTAGACAGCTGTCTACAGGAAACGTAATTTTTGTCTACTCTTCCGTCGACAAAACGGTGCTCATGCTACGCCTGCTGGGGAAGGATAAAGGCTTCTTTTTATCGACATACCGCGCGAGCGAAGCTAGTTGATTAATAAACGAAATCCTTTGGCCTGCCTACTGCTGAAAAAATTCTTATCCTCGGTCTTCCTTGAAAAAAAAACCGACCAAGTGCATGTCGGACCACGCACAATGTAGGGTTCCGTAGTTGGGATGAATTTATCCCAAGAAAATACTTAACATTGTAGTTGATAAAGAAGTTCTCATTTATAAACATCCCAACTGCAAATGTTACTACTCGCACTTATTATGTTTATTGTACTCATATATTGAGAGATTTGCCATGTCATTTTAAAATCATAGACTTCTTATAGGGTTTCCCGTAATCTATATGTAATTATATGTACCTATAACTATTTTCTGTATTTTTTTTTTCGACTCGCCTCATCTTCCGAGCCGCCATTAACTTTGAATACATTGAATCGAACTGTACAAGTTCTTTTAGTGCGGTTTATCGTTGTTACTGCAATAGGGATTCTTTTTCATTGAATATTCTTAGTAGGTAAGTATCCGGCTAGGGGACAGAGCAGCGAGTCATTCCATTCTAATACCAAAAACTAATACCACTGGTATTTGTTTCAACTCATATTTATTTTCTATTCCGAACGGATACCATCGTTTAAACTAATACCAAAACAAGTTGAAAGAAGTAAGGTAGGTACAGTCAGTAAAATAAGAGCAGCAGTGGTGGCCCAGTGGTAACGGCCGCGACTTACGAGTTGTAAGTCGTAAGTTCAAACCCTTAGACAGGCGCGTTACTTTGTGTAAATAATTTCATCGCCTCTGCTCTCAAAACGGTGAAGGAAAACATCGTGAGGGAACCGACATGTCTTAGAACCAACAATTCGAAGACATACAACATCTACCAACCCGCACTGGGCCCGCGTGGTGGATTACGGCCCACTCCCTCTCACAGAGAGGAGGCCTGTGTCCCAGCAGTGGGAACATTATAGGCTGATTATGCTTATGCAGGATTCTGGATTAGTCTGTCTGGTTCACCGCAATAGGTCCGTTCTCTGCATACCCCAAAGTGAAATATAAACACCGCTGTCACTCAAACCATGGGTAGTTGACTTAAATATAAAAATAAATGACCCAGTAACAACAAAAAAAAACCTTATTTTCATTATAAGATTTTAAAAATTAAATATCCGTCACTGTCCCGATACTCATAGATACGCCTTCGAGAGAGCTGCGAAGCAGCTGACGGCCGGTTATGTAACGCCCCGCGCGCCCCGCCCACCCCGCCCGCCCCCGCCAATCGCCGGCCGCCCTGTTGAGACGCAAGTTCGTTGCCCTTGCGTGTAGGGTGAAATATTCTTGTGGAAAAACGTAGATTTTCTTTAAAAAAAAAGTTGTATTTTTCCATTGATTTTACGTTCTATAAATGAAATCGAACCACTGGTTTCAAGGATAACGGTGTTTACACTAACACCCTGTATTATTATTATAAGATCATTTATTTGTCCAAATAGGTCCAAATAATTAGCACAAACCTTGACAAGTGCTAGACGACCACTCTACCAGGTTGGATGTCTCGCACATTTTGTGAAGTACTCTCGTTATGGCACCAGGTCCGTTATGTGCCCAAATATCTGGTCTATAAGTTGTTTTAGTTTCACTGGAAATAAATACAAAATAAAATTAGAGTTTGCTAAAAGAAAACATGACACATTGATGAGAAAGATAAAGTTAATCGTTCAATTCAATTATAAGTATTTTATTTGTTATCTATAAAAAAACGCATTTATCTACGCGTGCCTAATCATCGCGATCAAGGTGTCAAAACTCTGTGTAATACGTGGGAAGGTATGTGATCACTGTTTGATCGATAGTGATAGCTGTGTGTGTGTGATAGCCAAGTGCCTGGATACACACCTGAAGAGGGGCTTATTGGGCGACTGAGCATACCTACAGGGCTTATTTCTATAACTAGAAATGCCATGCCACTAATTAGAACAACAAGGCAGTCAATTTTGATGAAATTACATGTCGCAGTAAGACGGTTAAAACTCTTTGATTTTCGGTAAAATTACAGATTATTGTGTGTGACGGAAATGGCTTCTCGTTAAGTACGTACTTGATGACAGCCTCGGCAAGTTTTCTGCCTAGCTGATCCATAGAAATAGCGATCGCTGCGGCATTCACCAAGTCGTTGTCTTCCTTCGCTACCCAGTTGTGTCCCAGAGGCGTCAGAGACTTGACGACCAGCATATCCGTGTCCAGATACACCCCTCCCCACTTGTACAAAGTTAAATATCGCAGGATATCAGAAGTATGTTCCACCCGCCACCTGCTTTTACTAAAAGGGTCGCCTGCCACCATAGCTTCTAAAGGAGTGTTTTTAGCGTAATCAGTTATGTGAACCCTAGCGAACCTGACGTTTTGGAAGCGTCGTAATTCAGCGATACAACTCCTTTGATACACGACCTCGCTGACAGGTGCACTGAACAACACATGAACTTGTCGCCTCGGGTGGGCTCTCGACGCAGACTCGATGGCACATGCCTGACGGGAGTTTAGCCCTCCGCGGCAGGATGTCTCGTGAAAGAATATTGAGTTGGATCTCGGCATAAAGTTCCTGTCTTCAGTTGACGGCAGTGCATCGTTCTCATCTACATAATGACACGAAATATTATTATCCACGGTGTCAATTTGCACGAAAAAAGGGAAGAATGACACATTTTGCACGTTGATGTAGTATATAGTAAGACCACTGAAAAGTATACAAGTTAGAAACATGAACACATGTTTTTTTAATACGAAAATGTTTTTTTTTGGTGTGTATAACGAGTACATATTTGAACTTTTCCTTCGATGGCAATGACTCGAGAAGGCCAAAACGCTTTTTAGTTGTAACTTGTAACATGAGATTTCGATAAGTACCTACAGATTGTTACAATCACTATTTCTACAAGCACACTATTGTAATATTGTATTCTAAAAGGTAAATAAATAATAATGCTGCACGACTGTTTTGACACAAAAAAAACTAACGATTAAATACGGTCTATATATTTTCCTGCTCAAAATAAAAGATAAGATTAGATATTATATATAATTGCTCAAAGTGTACACACACATGCAAGAATGGAAATGTGCAAGCAGGATAACATAAAAAAAATACAGGTTCAGATATTATTATGTTTGCCACATAAGTAATACGGCGTGCAAATATAAATAATTATGAGTATTAATAACTAGTCTCCGCCAGCGGCTTAGCCCGCGTTGTATGTCGATAAAAAGTAGCCTATGTCCTTTCTCAGGTTTTAGACTATCTGTGTACCAAATTTCATTTATATCGGATCAGTAGTTTTGGCGTGAAAGCGTGGCAGACAGACTTACTTTCGCATTTATAATATTAGTAAGAATAAGGATTTAGGTAGACAAGTCAATAATCTTCATTTATCTTGAATTTAGCAAACATTCATTACATTAGTCCCCCCGCCGCGTCTGGCTGTCTGAACGCGATAACCTCAAAAAATACCGAACGGATTTTCATACGGTTTTCACCAATGGACAGAGTGATTCATGAGGAAGGTATTGTTTATATGTAATTGGCTGAAATATGACAATGATTATTGAAGATTTCGGATTATTATGATTAGGTAACACATAAGGACGTACTTTTAACCCCAGTGGTACGTCAGTGGGATATTTTCCGAAATTCTCGCGGGCGAAGCCGTGGGCAATGTATTATGTCCTCTTTATAAAAATTCCTTTGATTACAAGGTACAATGTCCTCATTAACCTGTCATCCACGAATCCTGTTGATCCCGTATTTAAGCTGATTATAAATCACTACACTGGCTCATCACCACACCAAGCCTCTCATGCATGCACCGCCTCACTACCAACTGTTTCCCGCCATTCGTGGTGAACTGACAGTTGACATTAGTGACAGCGACCTCACTGCTGACGTGCATGAGATAGTGTTTACATATCTAATAAATAGATACACTACACAAACCATGGGGCGTTTGTTCTGAAATCGCTGTTTAATCTCTATTGTACAGTGTGCTGTGGTTCCCCATAGCTGAATGCCTTAAGTCCATACTGGCTTGATTATAGCTTGCCTATGCAAGCTATAATCAAGCCAGTATGAAGCCTGTATCAAGGTAATCAAGCCAGTATGAAGTCCTATGAAGTTTTATTTTCAAGATGTAATTATTGTGACTTTGTAGAGGTAAAATAAATTGATTGTACGGGTTTTAATGCTGTCATTATCTATTAAATGTGCCAAACTTCTTGTCTCAATTTAGAGACAGTGTCAACGGCTCAGCTTATGACTTATAGGTAGGTACCCATCTTATACCACAAATAGTAACACACACATTACGATAAATTATTAGAAACCGATAATGTTACTATTAGTACTTATAATTTATCAATTTTTAATATTTTATCAAAGTTCACATTCTTTCAATATAGATAATGGCACAAGTATGATAATGGCACTCCTTAAAGTAGGAAACAGTCTCAAACGGGCATGTGTTACCTACTTCTTACATAGGTACTTTATAATCAATAATTTTAACCGCGCTCTCTAGTTAGGACTAAACCGGCGAAAATGAAGGCGGTTGCGTGTGTCGTAGTTCCGCATATACCTAATAAGTCCAAACATACCTACTGACGAATGTTTGCTAAAAATGTTTGTGCGCGGCAGATAGACAGAAGCGTTCGCGCGCGGCCGCCGCACCGCCCACGATTGCCGCTCAATGTTTAGACAAAGCTTTACATTAAAAAAGAATGGTCGGCTGCGGGGTCATTGCGTAATACACTTACACTCACAGTTCAACAACATTTATTGCGTTATTTATGTTGTTTTGTAATAATGTAAGTTTATTTTGGGAAATAAAAGGCTTAAATAAATAAATAAAACGGGCTAGAAATATCCTTCAATATCTTTCAGATTTTTTCTTTGTTTCGTTACGCAATTGCGGTGATGCATCTTCCAAAATCGTACTGAAAATCCATTGACCACTCCATTCCATTCCATTGACCACTCCATTCCATTCCATTGCGTTTGTAAATGCGAAAGTGAGTTTGCCTGTTACGCTTTCACGATAAAACGGATTTTGATGAAATTTGGCACATGGGCAGAACATGACCTAGAGAAGGGCTACGCCTGCGATCATCCTAAATCGCAGATGAAATTGCGGGCAACAGCGAGTTTATAAATAATCCGGTTTATTTTAAATTAAACGGCGAGTAAAACCGCGAGAGAGCTAGTAATTTATAATTATTCGTATTGTATGCCAGTCGTGAATACTGAATCAATACAATCATGTTGACCGTATAGAAGAGGATAACAATGAAAACTAATACAGAGTGCCCGGTGTGTCCGGCTGATAGCAAAATGCTCGCCTTCTATTACTCGTACATAGAACTTAAACATAATGTAACTTGCGACATAGTAACCCTATGGTATCCAAGAGGGGACATCAGAAGATAGGGGCGTCCGAAAACAAGATGGAGTGTCGATATCCGTCTAACCCTAGGACCATACTGGACCAGAGTTGCAGAAGACCGAGGTCAATGGAGAGAGCTGGAGGAGGCCTATGCCAAGAGGCACGCCGAATTGCGAGATATATTATAAGAAATAAAACTCCTAAAATCAAAAATGTTAAATTGTATGAAGTTTGGAATAAAAAGGCTTTATTAAACTTGCGATATGTGGGTGTACTATATGTTGGTACACCTCTGCTTAACCCTTCGGGGATTACAGCAGGGATCAATAAGCTATGGCAGCTATTCTAGCTGTTTGACAGGCAGGTATACCTAACTAGAAAATTTAACTGAAAAACTTTCAATACATCAAAACGTTGGTTGGTTTAAATTTTATGCGTTTTTATTTTATGAGATTGTTTAATTGTTTCTCCAACTTTATAACACAATTTTAAGCAAATAACCTAATTAAAAGAATTATATATTTTATTTATTTATAAGTATCTTCTTCTAGTTAACTGTATAGGCGTAATACCCATGTGTCATGTCATGAATCATGATCATGAATCATGATCATCTTTAGTGATTAAGAAAGATTATCAGACTATGATAATGTTATCTATTTGGTAAGTACAGTCAAGTCTTTTATATCTTTGTCAGTTTTCAAATTCTTTCCTTTATCAAGTCTGGACACGTCATAATTCCTTTTCAAGCTACGGCACTGAAGACCTTCTTTAATTTGTAATTAAATTTATCGTAAAAAATTTACGGTTTTAAAATAAAATTTATTATTACCAGAATATATAATTATATTGTACTAGCTGACCCGACAGACGTTGTCCTGTCTTCATTTTTTCTAATTTTCCGCGCAATTTTCTTAATTTTTTCTTTCATAACTACCTTCTCCTGACAATAACAAACACAACAGAAAAAGAATTAGCGAAATCGGTCTAGCTGTTCACGCGTGATGGCGTGACCAAGGGAAATAGGGATTTATTTTTATATTCAGCTTTATTAAAGTCTATAGGGCCTAAGTGACAACCCTCCGCATACTAATGGGATGAATTCTGCATAATCATACTAAAACGACCGGTACATGAAATTATTTCAGGAACGATAAGCTGAACTTCACGCGTCAGGAGCTGAATGCCCCCTGTTAATTTGTGGAGGGCTGTTCCTTACACCCTTACGGATATACGGACATGGTACCTATGTAATTACTACAAGACTACTACTCCGCCCCCACCAGTACCAAATCGTCATGGCTTAGACAGCTGAAAACTGAACTGTCAGTTTATGAGTTTTCATTTACAGTTCGATTCAAACTAATGGCGGCTCGGAACATGAGGCGAGTCGCTGCGCAATAAAAATTTCATGTGTCGGCGAGAGTGAGGGGTGGGGTACTGCGCAGCGCGAAGCTAACTTCCGAGACGCCATTAGGTAAATTTGAATCGAACTGTACTTATAATTTTTCAGTTTCAGTGGTTCAGGCAATTTAAGACAGTTTCCAGTTGTGTTTTATACGTGGATGGAGTAGCATTGTTGTGATTGGTTGTAGAAAAAAAAAAGAAAAAAAAAAGAATGGGATTTTCTCAAACATGCTTGGAAATGCGAGCATTATTTTGGCAACCTTCTTCGAGTTGAATCGAAAATGCTGTACTGGGTACTGGTCAAATACATGCGAGCAGCGGCCGGCAATGTTAGTATGAAAACCCATACTTGTTGTGTTTAGCGGCAGAATAAATCTTACTATAAAAACTCATTTCTATCGTGTAATTTAAAAATGGAACGAACTTTTATTCGAAACATTGTAACCAATCTGTCAAAGATTTTAATAATTGTTCGTCGTCAGTGATTCTGGAATTTATAGTTAAATTACCTACTTAATTTGAATTTCCGCGCATTATTTGAGAAAAGTACTATACAAGCTTAGACTATAAAATGTCTATACAAGCCTTGGCCGCAACCAGGCATTGATGGACTCGCGTATGCGGTTAGTCCCCCTATGCTCTAGTCCCGCTATGCTCGACTCGTAAAATACCTACTAGAAAGTTTCGCTATGCACGAAATCACATTCGCGGACAGTGATGAAGAAAACTGTTACAGTGTAATATTTTAACACCATTTAAGCACCACAGAACAACTAGCTTTTTTATAGTTGATTATTTGTATTTATTTGTGTAATTAATAAGACTGAAATTTTATGAATACAGGTGATTTGACTTTGAGAAAACACTTTTTATTTACGCTCTTTTATATTTTACTAGTTTTCTGCTCACATTTATATTTGTAATATTAGTAACCGAATTCTACAGACTTCGCTAAATCTTGTGGGTCCAGTATTGACTTACAGACTAAACCAATTTTAACTTACAGACGATTACGCTTAGACGAATAGCGCTATATAAAAAATTAATTTGAATTCAAACAATTTTCCTTCCAACTGTACACACGGCTACACATCAAGCTATACATTTCCAGTATAAGCTGCCCTCGCATTGTACGGAAATCCTATACAATGCGAGATCAACATAAACTGGAAATGTGTAGCTTGATGTGTAGCCGTGTGTACCTTCCATTGTTTACGAAGAATCGAAGAATTTCGTGCATAGCGAAACTTTTTAGTAGGTATTTTTCGAGTCGAGCATAGTGGAACTAGAGCATAGGGGGACTAACCGCGCGTATGTGGGCAGAGGCGAAAGTTCTTCCATCAATGCCTCTTTTGCAGTGCGCTGCGGTAATGTAATGTAGTATTTCATTACAACTGTGGAAGATGAAGGACAAACCGCCATTTTTTTACGTAACCTCTACTGTTCTAAAATAGTTGTAAAATGATTAATTATAAAGTAAAGTCCCACACACACATAACACACCCGCCCACAGTCACATGCCCGTTTGAGAGTGTTTCATGAACCTACTTTATGGAGTGCCATTATCATAGTCTTGCATTATCATATCCATTGATAAAATGAATGTGAACAAAATATAACTACCTCTAGGTCTAGTGATACTACATATTTGTGGTATAAGTCATAAGCTGAGCCGTTTACACTCTTTCTAAAGTGTGGGACAAGAAGTTTGGCACATTTATTATAGGAGTAAAAGCAGTACAATTACACAGTAATTATTATTACAGTCCTTTCACAGTTATTTTACCTCTGATTATGCATCACTGTCAAAATTTTATTTTTTATTTGTAACTAGGTATTTAGGTACGCCAACAGTATACAGTGTGTTGCAACAGTTGCGCGTGAGTTATTTAAGAATCATACTGAGAGTCTAATTATGTGTTAATTGATTCACTGACTTTGCGGAAATCCATTATAAAATACAATAGACGCTGATATATTTAGTAACCTATTCCGCTTGACTATTCTTCAAGAGTCATAAAAACCCTGTAAGAAATCGACACGTGTTTCACCTCTCAACGAGGAATCTTCAGGATGACTATTGACCAATTGCAAACCAGAACGCGACGTGTTACCACACCAAGCGCTGGACGCAGAGAAACTCTCTCTTTCGTAACACGTCGCGTTCTGGTTCAAGCGGAATAGGTTACTAAATATATCAGCGTCTATTGTATTTTCTAATTATGTGGTATTTTTTGGAAAAAAGAAAAAAGAATGTCGCCTCATTTTTTTTCAATCGGGAATTTTACCGGATTATTACATGGGGTGTCTACAAGTCTTAACATTATGACCTTTGCAGAAAATTTGCTAATTTATAATGAAATTGGGGTAACTTTAGTACTAAAAATGTGAATTTCAAATTCAATTACTTTTTTATTTTCAGTAAAAAAAATATTTCTTATTTTTTCTGGTAATATTATTGCAGTAACTATGTGACCCCTTCGTTTTTTTTGTAAACAAGTTTCTACTGAACTAAAAATTACTAAATAAAACTTACGTAAACAGAACTTAATAATTATTATGTACTAAACTTAGGCGTAACAAAATCGCAAAATCGTTTGTGTGGGCTATGGTCCTTAGATACATAATATATGTAGGTACCTGATTTGATTTGATTTGATTTGACCTATGCTTTGGGTTTTTATCAAAAAGAAGAACAATTTAAAAAGTTATTACGCTGTTGTAAGTACTTAAATTTACATGCCTATCAGCAAAATTACGACTCAGTTGTTGCAAAAAGCAGTTGTTGTCTAATAAAAAATCGAACTTTTTATTAGAATTGTAAGTATTTAATTTTCCTTATAAAAAACCGGCCAGGCTATGTCAGACTCGCGCATTAATGGTTTCGTACCACCAACCAGGGGCTGTACTATGAAGTAATAATGCCATCATTATTCCACTGCGAAAAGGATGGTGCTAGCGGCTTTGTATAGCTCCGCTCCTCCTCTCACTAACACTGGAAAATGTCTGTGAATTAATACCTATTTTCAGACTTGTTCGTATTGTCCCAGAGGACAGAACTTGATGCATGTTAGCAGAATTAAAATTTTAGAAATATCGTACACTTTTACAATGTTTGTAAATAATATGTGAACACTATGTATCTATCACATAGGTAATTAATTTTATCTCTCCTTGCTACCTGTATTAATATTATTCTAGATGCATTGTTGTCTCATTTAATTATATAATGGATGTAGGTCTAAAAAATATTGTAAAATTTTTTAAAAAACTGACGGTGGAGTTTCTTGCCGATTCTTTTCCATAGGAAAAACTGCCTTTTGGAAGGCGCGACTAGAATCAATTCTATTTTTTACTCGACTACGGCGAAGCAAAAAGGAGGGTTATGATTTTGACCAGTATGTATATTCATCTGTTCCCTCATTATCTTAACTAAACTCTAAACTACTCATCACAATTTGACAAATGTGGTATCGTTGGAAGCGTCTTGATCGTCTGCTGGTTATGTGGCGTCACATTAAATTGAATATAGCGCCCTCTAGAGGACATAAAGTTATGAACTAATTTTTTTTTTTTGTTAGTCCATTTTGGGTATCAAATGAAAGGGCTTAATTAGCACATTTTAAATATATGTATTTTATAACCACAAAAAAAATTAAATGAAAATAAAAATTAAAAACTAAAACCCACTACGGCAAAAAAGTCAACTAAAAAGGTATAACAAGACACCACTGACACACAAATTCAAAATCCGGAGTCACACGTGTTAGGGATTAATCAAACAGGTTACGTGTGACTCCGGAATTCCGTGATGTCTTGTTTTATACCTTTTTAGTTGACTTTTTTGCCGTAGTTGTGTAGGAGGAGCTCGTGGCTAAGTAATAACAGCCGCTCGGGTCGATCCATCAGGTTAAGCTCCGCTTGCCGGGGTTGGTCCGTGGATGGGTGACCATTTTCACATATCGAGACTCCTCCGTGCCTCGGAAAGCACGTTAAGCCGTTGGTCCCGGCTGTCATTTGTGGATCTTTGACAGTCGTTACAAGTCGTCAGAAGCACGAAAGTCTAACAACCAGTCTAACCAAGGGGTATCGTATTACCCAGTTACTGGGTTGTGGAGGTCAGATAGGCAGTCGCTCCATGTAAAATACTGGTATTCAGCTGCATCCGGTTAGACTGGAATCTGACCCCAACATAGTTGGGAAAAGGCTAGGCAGATTGATTT
This sequence comes from Lithophane semibrunnea, assembly GCA_947363905.1. Taxonomy (NCBI): domain Eukaryota; kingdom Metazoa; phylum Arthropoda; class Insecta; order Lepidoptera; family Noctuidae; genus Lithophane; species Lithophane semibrunnea. The sequence continues at coordinate 16,568,744 of OX376193.1, forward strand.
TTTTGCCGTAGTTGTCTGTATTTGACGTTCTAAAGTGTTAATGAAAGTTTATGTGCCTACTTAAAGATTAAATTATTTGACTTTGACTTAACGGAATGTTTCAAATGATGCTTTTAAAAATATAGTCCCATACATGTCTCATACAAACTTTTTCTACTGCTCATTCCTCTACCTAGTTATCCTGTCGGCAGACAAATCCCTTATAACTTGGGAAGCAATATAGACAGGAATATAGACAGCATATAATCGTTAGTTTTCTGCGACAAAACAGATTTCCGTTTTCGCCTTCTCGAGTCATAGATATTGTAGGAAAAGTTCAAATATGTACTAGTTAAAAACACCAAAGAATTTTTTTTTCGTATTAAGAAAAAAATTGTTCATATTTATAACTTGTATAGTTTTCAGTGGTCTTACTATTTGCTATATCAACGCGCGAAATGTGTCAATCTTACAGCCTTTTATTATGCATTTTGACAACGCGGATAATAATATTTCGTGTCATTACGTAGATGAGAACGATGCACTGCCGTCAGCTGAAGACAGGAACTTTTTGCCGAGACCCAACTCAATATTCTTTCACGAGACATCCTGCCGCGGAGGGCTAAACTCCCGTCAGGCATGTGCCATCGAGTCTGCGTCGAGAGCCCACCCGAGGCGACAAGTTTATGTTTTGTTCAGTGCGCCCCTCAGCAACGTTGTGTATCAAAGGAGTTGCATCGCGAAATTACGACGCTTACAAAACGTCAGGTTCGCTAGGGTTCACTTAGCTGACTTCTCTAAAAACACCCCTTTGGAAGCTATGTTGGCAGGCGACCCTTTTAATAAAAGCAAGTGGCGGGTGGAACATACTGCTGATGTCCTGCGATATTTAACTTTGTATAAGTGGGGTGGGCTTTATCTGGACACGGATATGGTGGTCGTTAAGTCTCTGACGCCTCTGGGACGCAACTGGGTAGCGAGGGAAGACAACGGCTTGTTGGCTATTGGAGCCATTGCTATTTCTATGGATCAAGTAAGCAGAAAACTTGCCGAGGCTGTCATCAAGTACGTACATATAAGCAACTGCAAATTATGCCAAAAAAGTTAGACCAAATGACAGTTATGCTAACCTTAGAATTATACCAAAGATTAAAGGCGTCATGTTTTGTGTAATTCGTCAAATGTAGGTGCGTAGGATGTGTACATTGAGTACCCCGCGTTGCGTTATCACTGCATACATCCAATTTTAGAAATTAGCCCTGGGTGCTTTATAAATTAGGTCCATGATGACCTCAGTCGCTAATAAGCCCCTCTTCAGGCGTTTATCTAGGCACTTGGCTATCACACACACAACTATCAATATCAATCGATACAATGCCCGCTGACTCACATGATCACATACTTCCACGTACTAAAGCTGCGTCCACATTACCTATTTTATGAATTTTTAACACCAAGATCGCGACGATCGACGATCTATGCGATGCAGTTAGGTGATTTCCCCCCACAAGTGTAAGCGCAGTGAGGGTGGGAAATCATGAAATGACTTCTCCCGCTCTGAGCAGAGCGGGAGCGTGTCAGACTTTTACTTACTAAAACCCGCCCGTGTTCGTTCCGTTGGCCGGTTTCCAACAGTAGGTACTGCCACAAATGTAGACGCAGCTTAACGTTGAGTGCATCAATTCAAAACTGATAAAACAATACAAATAATAAATACAAATAATAGATAATTATCTACTTGTACATTTTATCATAGGTATACTTATGTTTCCTGAACCGGTATAAGTAATTCCTATGTTCAACAAACAAAGATAAGTAATTGAAACTTTATCTTTCTCATCAATGTGCCATCATGGTATTATTTTAGCTGACTCTTATTTAGTTTTGTGTTTTTATTTCTAGTGAAGTTAAAACAACGTATAGGCCAGATATTTGGATACATAACGGACCTGGTGCCATTACGAGAGTACTTCACAAAATGTGCCAGACATCCAACCCGGTAGAGTGGTCGTCTAGCACTTGTCAAGGTTAGTACCACTAAGTCATCAACGTAATTAATCATCACGGCTTTAAACGGCGGACATGGTAAATATCACATGACACTTCACGTTAGAAAATGCCTTCTTTATGAGTGAATGGTGACTCCCACGTCCTTGGGGGCCATATAAGTGTTAGAGCGCAGAATTAGATTTGACCTTTTTACAACGGCCACCGTGCTGCCGGCTAAGGACCAGTTAAAGGAAGACCCATGATGAGAATTTTTTTCAGCAGTAGGCAGTAGCCCTGTGGTAGGAAAACCGTGTGTTTAGATCACAGGATTTTGTTTATTGATCAATTGGGACTACTCTAACAAAAAAACTTATCCCCACATTTAATATATTTTCAGGAAAAAAAAAATACAATAGACGCTGATATATTTAGTAACCTATTCCGCTTGACTATTCTTCAAGAGTCATAAAAACCCTGTAAGAAATCGACACGTGTTTCACCTCTCAACGAGGCATCTTCAGGATGACGATTGACCAATTGCAAACCAGAACGCGACGTGTTACCACACCGAGCGCTGCACGCAGAGTGAATCGAATCGCCCGACACCCCCACTTATATAGGATTGCTGCTCGGCGCTGATTGGCTAGGACCGTTATCAGTGCGATAAGCGCGATAAGGGGCGAACAATCGCAACAAAGGCGACCTTGGAATACTGGTATTTAATTCGTTCAACAGTGTAACGGTCGCTGTATTAAATACCAGTATTCCAAGGTCGCCTTTGTCGATTCACTCTGCGTCCAGCGCTCGGTGTGGTAACACGTCGCGTTCTGGTTTGCAATTGGTCAATCGTCATCCTGAAGATGCCTCGTTGAGAGGTGAAACACGTGTCGATTTCTTACAGGGTTTTTATGACTCTTGAAGAATAGTCAAGCGGAATAGGTTACTAAATATATCAGCGTCTATTGTATTTTATAATGGATTTCCGCAAAGTCACGCCTGAATCAATTAACTATATTTTCAGGACTCGAAGTGTATGGCCCAGAGTACTTCTACCCGGTACATTATTCCAGAAACAACGCATACTTCAAAACTGGAGAATTGAAGAACGTTGAAAACGCCTACACTCACCATTTTTGGAATAAATTGACCCATGATGTGAAAATAGAAAAGGATTCTCCATATGAAAGAATGGCTCAAAAGTTTTGTCCAACGATATACAAGATGTATGGAGAAGAATTTGGGACTTAACAAGGTCAAAACCCCAACTATAATGAACCTCATATTGCTCGGTCGACTGAGGCCCAGAGCTTTTCTAATCAATAATTGATTAAATAATTAAATTCATAAATAAGTATACATTCAATCAATCAACTCAGTTTATCGCGGTCCACTGCTGGACATAGGCCTCTCCCAGGCTGCGCCACAATACCCTATCCTCCACCTTCCTCATCCAGTCTGTCCCAGCCACCTTCATAAGGTCGTAGGTCCATCTAGTCAGGGGGGCGTCCGAACGTGGCCCGATTATGGTCAGCCCACTGCCACTTCAGTTTGCTTACTGTGCACTGCAAGCTATAATGTCAGTCTCACTTCTGCTTGTTTTTCGACAATATGTTATTAATATCTAGCTTCCGCACGTGGCTTCGCCCGCGTCGTATGTCAATAAAAAGTAGCCTATTTCCTTTCTCAGGCTCTAGACCAAATTTCATTTAAATCGGTTCTGACGATTATCTCAATTTTTTTAATGTTTATAATCCACCATAATTTTAGGGAGAACTAATATAGGCTACTTATGTCACCCGGACCATTATTACGAATCTGTTGTCTCTGTTGATACCTCATTCATCACAATCGGTTCAGTACCTAGTTCACCATATAGACTGCTAAAATCATAACCCTTCCTTTTGGCTTTACCGTAGTCGGGTAAAATATAATAAAAAAAAATAGTTTTTAGGTAAATATGTTTGTGTCGGACCTCGTAAATCGGCGCGAAGCCTGGCACAAACTAAGTTACAATAAAATAAAAATCTTAAAATAAAAATGTAAGTTAAATACTAACAAACCCGACTGCAGAAACTTATATTTAACTGAAAAGGGAAAAACAACCATTATTATATAGAATTTTGGTATCGCAGGCGGGGCAAACCATAACGTGAATGGTGTAACTTTTGTTTGTCTCGCCTGCAATACCTAAATTCTATAAATAATAATGCTTGATTTTTCCTTTTTCAATTAAGGCGCAAACAACAGGCAAACGGTAAAAGTAAGGCTTGCCTTAAACAAAAACATTGCCAAATCAATACAGTTTGTGGTAGTGGAAAAAATATTATGTTAATCTTGAGCATATTTCTCAGAACTTGTTTGTTACCAAAAAAACATTTAAAATAAAAAATAAAAACTCGTTAAAAATTAAAGCAAAAACTTTAGGGTAGCCCGCGAAATTCATTATTCTTTTACGTTTTGTGCAATTTGCAGGCCAGTCAGGTTGTATACTGTTGATTAAAATATGATTTGCGATCGTAACTAATATGGATTTACGGAATTATTAACATTAAAATCCGCAATACAACTCTAAGTTCATTATAATCCTATTGAATAACTATATGTATAATGAAATCATGACATTTGAGGATTATTCTAACTTAAGGAGTTGTAGGTGTAGTGGTATGTAACCCACACATGCAGACGAATTTGTAAACTCAAGTGCCTCGACGTCACACGACTCACACGTCCCTTAGTTCGAACTCAGGGTTCAGTATTCAGTCACTAGCTGTCAACAAAGTAGGACACGTTCACTAACCACGAATCGCATCACTTGTGCGTCAAATTATAATCATCATAATCTTACTTATTGTACCGTGTTTAGTTATAGTACATTTATTAAACTCATTGTGAACTAACCAATGAACATTTAATTTAATTACACTATAGAACCCGTAATCACATCACAACAAAAGTTCTATATTGGTGACCCCGACGTGATTTGATACTCGACGTGATTTAAAAAATACGGTTCCATACTGTACTATAACCCGCGAGTGCAATTGTGTTAATACAGACTTAAGACTCTCTTTAGTGTTTACTGTGAAGTATTTTACGAAATTCCGAGATGACCAACCCTAACACTGCTGCTGCCGCCACGGCTGGCGCCGCACCTGACAACGTCTACGCACCTCAGCAAGCTGCTCCGAGTTACATCGTAGACCAGCACCAGCCGCCAGAGACGGGGGCAATCACCATCAACTCCCGCATCGCCGACTTCTGGTCAGCGCGCCCGCGATTATGGTTCCACCAGTTTGAGGCCATAATCGGTGCACAAAAAGCAGGTGACTTACAAAAATACCAATTAGTTATAGCTAAGTTAGGTCGAGACGAATTGGGTCAAATTAGCGACATTCTCGAGAACCCGCCTGAGCACAATAAATATGAAACTTTAAAAGTCAGGTTAATTTCGGCATATGAAGAGTCTGAGTCCAAACAGCTACACACGTTGCTTACGAAAGTCGAGTTAGGGGATCAACGACCCACTCAACTCTTACGTAAAATGCGCGAGCTCGGAAGGAACAAAATTCCCGAGGACACTATCAAAATTTTGTGGTTAGATCGCCTGCCTCAAACAGTCCGCGCAGTAGTCACTGTCTGCGATGTTACATTAGACAATGTCGCAGCTATAGCTGATAAAATAATGGAAACTTCACGGCTATCCGAAGTCTGTACACCAAATCCTGTCGCTATCTCCAAACAACCAATGGACCAACAATTTATTAAATTGCATCAAGAAACTGCCGCGTTAAACACTAAAATTAATGATTTGCAAATCACGCGTCAAAGTAATAATAGGAGTCGTGGCAATTATCAGACGCGATCGCGGTCACGATCACGCTCTCGGTATTTTGATAATCAAAATAAATACAGGCGTCAAACAGCGCAACCGGGAGACAAAGATTTCAAGTGTTTCTACCACTATATTTATGGAGATAACGCCAAGTAATGCGGCGACCAACAATGCGTCAAAAAAGCGTTAAACTAAAACCGACACCTGCTTTGTCGAGCGTAGGTGTCGATGGAACACATCGCTTGAGCGTCACCGACTGGAAAAGTGGTACGCATTTTCTTATAGACACGGGCGCTGATATTTCAGTTATTGCCTACAAAAACGCGAATCGTCAACCAGCGGATTTTACGTTATTTGCTGCCAATGGTACAACAATCAAAACATATGGGTCTCAGAAAATAACTTTAGATCTTGGCTTACGTCGAGCTTTTACCTGGGAATTTGTCCTGGCCGATGTACAGCGGTCCATTATAGGGGCAGATTTCCTAGCCAAATATCAATTGCTTGTGGATCTTCACTCAAAAAAGTTAATCGACAAAGTCACTCTGCTCTCTAGGAACGCTAACGTAGAAGATGCCTCAAATATTCCTACTATTAAGGTCATCGACTCGGATAATAAATATCACCGCATTTTAACAGAGTTTCCAGACATCACTATGAGCGAGTGTTACAAGGATCCACCCAAACACAATGTCATGCATCATATTTGTATCCGTGGCCCACCCGTTTACGAAAAAGCACGTCCACTTAACGCTGCAAAATACAAAGCGGCGAAGGATGAATTCCAACGCATGGTAGAGCTAGGAATATGCAGGCCGTCAGCCAGCCCATGGGCAAATGCTTTACACGTCGTTCAAAAGAAAAACGGTGAATTACGCCCGTGCGGAGATTATCGTCGTTTAAACGCAATCACCGAGCCCGATCGCTACCCGATTCCTCGTTTAACGGATTTCACATACACCCTCAAAAATAAAAAAATACTATCTAAAATTGATATTCGACGTGCTTACCATAACATAAGTGTTGCACCTGAGGACATACCGAAAACCGCAATAATAACTCCATTTGGTCTGTTCGAGTTTACAAAAATGAGCTTCGGTCTGCGAAACGCTGCGCAAACGTTTCAAAGATTTATCAATGAAGTTTTGAAAAATACTCGCAATAAATTCTGTTACCTAGATGATATACTTATCGCATCAGAATCAGAAGAGTGTCACATTCACGATCTCAAAGAGGTGTTCAAGCGACTTAATGAATTTGGCGTCACAATCAATACGTCTAAATGCGAATTCGGAAAATCCGAACTTACATTTCTCGGTTACCGCGTTAGCTGTGATGGCATACGGCCGGACGAAGAAAAGGTCAAGTCAATCATAAACTATCCGCAACCCGAAACCATCGAAGAACTGAGGCGCTTCCTCGGTCTTATAAATTTTTACCGAATGAGCATTCCTAAAGCAGCCAACACTCAAACTATTTTAGACAAATATTTGCACAATGCTAAGAAAAAAGACAAAACAAAAATCGCTTGGACCGAAGAAGCAATCATCGCATTTAATCAGTGCAAACATCATGTAAGTGATACCGTCACCCTCGCGCATCCAGACCCGTCATCGAAACTAATCTTAATGACCAACGCAGCGAATACCTGCGTCGGCGCAGCACTCCATCAACTAGTCAACGAACGGTTAGAGCCACTAGGATTTTATTTAAAAAAACTAAGTAGCGCCCTAACAAAATACAGTACCTACGACAGGGAATTATTGGCTATTTACATGGCAATAAAACACTTTCGGTATATGATTGAAGGGCGTGATCTCACGGTGTTAACCGATCACAAACCGTTAATATTCGCATTATCGAAGAAAGAATCTAAATCAGATCCACCAAGACGTCTTCGTCAATTGGATTTTATTTCTCAGTTTTGCAACAAAATTGAGTACGTTCAAGGTGACCTCAATAACGCCGCAGACGCTCTTTCAAGAATAGAAGAGATTTATGTACATGATATTTTCGATTATGAACAATTATATAAAAGCCAAGTCGAAGATACGCAATTAACCATGTTAAAACAAAAACCTAATCTGGAATTTAAATTGTTCCGCATGCCATATTCAAATCATGAGCTTACATTCGAAAGATCAACTTCAACAGCGCGACTTTATTTACCGTCGGAATTTCGAGAAAAAGCGATTTCAAGTGTCCATGCACTTAACTATCCTGGGGGAGCCGCTACGCGTCGCCTTATCGCGCAGCGCTATTTTTGGCCTAACATGAATACTGACGTAGCAAACTTTGTAAGAAGTTGCATACAATGCCAGAAATGTAAAGTGCAAAGACATACAATTACACCTCTAGGAGAGTTCGAAAGGTCAGACCGTTTCGAGCATGTTCATATAGATATTATTGGACCATTACCACCTTCCGATGGATATACATACTGTGTCACAATGATTGATCGTCATACAAAATGGCCCGAAGTCGTTCCTGTAAAGGATATAAGCGCTGAAACCGTCGCAAAAGCTCTGCTCGAGCATTGGATAGCACGTTTCGGTTGCCCTGCAAGAATAACTTCGGATCAAGGTCGTCAATTCGAATCCAACCTTTTCACACAGCTGACCAAACTACTTGGAATAGAAAAGATTAGGACAACAGCGTACAATCCAAAAGCGAATGGACACGTCGAAAGGATGCACCGAACGCTAAAAGCTTCCATCATGGCACGTTGCGAACAGTCAATGGGCACAACAATTACCTATCGTGTTGTTAGGAATGCGCAATACAATTAAAGAAGACTCAGGATACAGCCCCGCTCAAATGACCTACGGTAAATCTATGCGTCTACCGGGAGATTTTTTTGTTCCCACCGAAGCAAACATCAACAACACCGATTATACCTGCAAACTCATGGAAACACTAGCGAACCTTCAACCGACTACAAGGAAACAAGCTGATAACAGAAACATTTTCGTACATAAAGATTTAACAAGATTGGACTACGTTTTCGTTAAAAACGAAGTTAAACGCTCGTTAACACCGCCGTATGAAGGTCCCCATAAAATCGTCAAACGAAGCGATAAGCATTATGTCGTTCAAGTAGGTTCTCGAAAAGTCACTATTTCTCTCGATCGTCTCAAACCTGCTTATGTTACAACTTTTGTTCCGAAACCACAACCATAACACCGGTTGGGACCCAAACGACCCCACTTGACAAAACTGAGCCATTTGTCACAACAAGATCGGGTCGCGTCGTAAAAAAGACTGTGAGATTTGACATTTAAAACATTTTTTTATCGCCAGTCCCAAAGTAATAAATTCATCAATGAGAAATTTAAAGTGCAGTGAAGTGTTGTGTGTTTTAAAATAGACCAACTTAACAAGCAATTATGGAGCGTTCTCACACTAATATGTCACTTATAACGTATTTATTCATACTTATACCACTTGTAGAAATGTTTAAGTTAACTCATAAGTTTAAAACTTTTTGTAATCAAATTTATGACCAATGTATTTTAATTTTTTACCAAAATGTGTCTTTAGTTTAAGCATTCATAAGTGTGGTTTTGTTTTTATATACATTTTAAATGCCTCTTGTTAGCGTAAGGTCTTATTGTATAATTTAAAAGTTAAGTATAGTTAAACACTTTTACACCGCATGTTTATATTAAGTATTTGCAATATCTTTACAATTATTTTTGAACCTTACTCATTGTTATTTTGATAGTAATTATTTTTGTTTTATCAAAGGGGGGAGGACATGTAGTGGTATGTAACCCACACATGCAGACGAACTTGTAAACTCAAGTGCCTCGACGTCACACGACTCACACGTCCCTTAGTTCGAACTCAGGGTGCAGTATTCAGTCACTAGCTGTCAACAAAGTAGGACACGTTCACTAACCACGAATCGCATCACTTGTGCGTCAAATTATAATCATCATAATCTTACTTATTGTACCGTGTTTAGTTATAGTACATTTATTAAACTCATTGTGAACTAACCAATGAACATTTAATTTAATTACACTATAGAACCCGTAATCACATCACAACAAAAGTTCTATATAGGTATTACTGATTCTAATAGTTATCCTACTATCCTCAAAACAAATCATTTATTGTGGATCATAGGTTCATAAGATGTTGTGTTAGTAACAGGTAAGTCTGCTATGTCCCGCCATTGAGGCATACAAAATTTATATTTAAAGTTCGGAACATGGTTAAAATACAGTAGGTACATCAAATTATCATGCAATACATTATGGTTAAGTTAAGTTAGTATAATATTTATGTCAAATTACAAACTAGTCATGTTACAAAATAATTTACAAAACAATTGCACAGTACTTACTTAAGTATCTAGTTTTTACATTTATGATTGTCCTACTAATATTATAAACGCGAAAGTTTGTAAGTATGGATGGATGGATGGATGGATGTTTGATACTCTTTCACGTAAAAACTACTGAATGGATTTGGATGGGATTTGGCAAACAGATAGTTTATAACCTGTATTAACACATAGGATAGTTTTTATCCCGCTATTCCCACGGGATCGAGACTTACGCGGGTAAAACCGCGGGGCGCAGCTAGTAAAAATATAAAATAAGAAGTACCAAATTTTTGCTAAGGAACCCTACACCCACCATGAGCCGTTTTTTAATACCTGTCAATCGTAAATATGTTAATTGACAACTTTACTGTCCGCACATAAATCGCTTTTAACTTGGGTAGCATATTAAGGAAAATATAGACCGTATATAATCGTTAGTTTTCTGTGACAAAACAGATGTGCAACATTATCCTACAATGGCGTACGTTTAGAAGTGATTGTACTAATCTGTATCGAAATCTCATGTTACAACTAAAAAGCGTTCGTTATAGATTGTATATGTACCTATCTGATTTTGATAATGTGTCGTTAAAATGTTTCCGTTTTCGCCTTCTCGAGTCATTGATATCGTAGGAAAAGTTCAAACATGTACTCGTTAAAAACACCAAAGAAAAATTTTTTCGTATTAAGAAAACATATATTCCTATTAATAACTTGTATAGTTTTCAGTGGTCTTATTATTTACTATATCAACGCGCGAAATGTGTCAATCTTACAGCCTTTTATTATGCATTTTGACAACGCGGATAATAATATTTCGTGTCATTACGTAGATGAGAACGATGCACTGCCGTCAGCTGAAGACAGGAACTTTTTGCCGAAACCCAACTCAATATTCTTTCACGAGACATCCTGCCGCGGAGGGCTAAACTCCCGTCAGGCATGTGCCATCGAGTCTGCGTCGAGAGCCCATCCAAGGCGACAAGTTTATGTGTTGTTCAGTGCACCCGTCAGCGAGGTCGTGTATCAAAAGAGTTGTATCGCGAAACTACGACGCTTTCAAAACGTCAGGTTTGCTAGGGTTCACATAACTGATTACGCTAAAAACACTCCTTTGGAAGCTATGGTGGCAGGCGACCCTTTTAGTAAAAGCAAGTGGCGGGTGGAACATACTTCTGATGTCCTGCGATATTTAACTTTGTACAAGTGGGGAGGGGTGTATCTGGACACGGATATGCTGGTCGTCAAGTCTCTGACGCCTCTGGGACACAACTGGGTAGCAAAGGAAGACAATGGCTTGGTGAATGCCGCAGCCATCGCTATTTCTATGGATCACCTAGGCAGAAAACTTGCTGAGGCTGTCATCAAGTACGTACTTATCAAGAAGTCCTTTTTGTCTGTATCTGTAGTTCTATCAAAAATCATCAATATAATTTATTTATTTTAAGTACATGTAATCTGTAATTTTACCGAAAATCAAAGGGTTTTGCTTTGAGTTTGATTCCCCTAGATAAACCTACTTACTCGTAACATTGCTACCATCCGCGTGTGATGTATCTATTTCAAGTGTCCTGCTACCATTCGCGTGTGATGTATCTATGTCTAGTGTCCTGCTACCATCCTCGTGTGATGTATCTATGTCTAGTGTCCTGCTACCATCCTCGTGTGATGTATCTATGTCAAGTGTCCTGCTACCATCCACGTGTGATGTATCTATGTCTAGTGTCCTGCTACCATCCGCGTATGATGTATCTTTGTCAAGTGTCCTGCTACCATCCGCGTATGATGTATCTATGTCAAGTGTCCTGCTACCATCCGCGTGTGATGTATCTATGTCAAGTGTTATGCTTCCATCCTCGTGTGATGTATCTATGTCAAGTGTCCTGCTACAATACTCGCGTGATGTATCTATGTCAAGTGTCCTGCTACCATCCGCGTGTGATGTATCTATGTCAAGTGTTATGCTTCCATCCTCGTGTGATGTATCTATGTCAAGTGTCCTGCTACAATACTCGCGTGATGTATCTATGTCAAGTGTTATGCTTCCATCCTCGTGTGATGTATCTATGTCAAGTGTCCTGCTACCATCCTCGTGTGATGTATCTATGTCAAGTGTCCTGCTACAATACTCGCGTGATGTATCTATGTCAAGTGTCCTGCTACCATCCTTGTGTGATGTATCTATGTCAATTCGTCAAAATCGATTGCTTTGTTGGCCTAGTGATCGCAAGTGCTGCTGCCGAGATGAGGTCCTGGGTTCGTTTCCCAAGTCAGGCAAAGTGTTTTTCCATCAGGAATTTCTCAGTAGCAGTCCGAAGTCTGGATTTGTGGTCGGATGATGGCAATAGACTCGACTTCTATAACATGGAACTTAGGCATACATAACAGGCGAAATGTGTGTGTACTACAGGTACACCTCTGCGGTCTGCCTAAACCTCCGGGGATTAAAAGCGCCATGCTAAGTGTAATTCGTCAAATGTAGGTGTACTGTATGTATGTATACATTGGTGCCGATTCCCTTGTTCACAAACTAAACTAAATTTAAGTTCAGTGCATTTTTTTCTTTGAAGAAGACGACAGAAGATATATTTTAGTTTAGTCCTGTCAAATTAATCAGCGCCTGTCACTACTCCTTATAAGTTTAAACGTGATTTAAAACTTGCTTACTAAATATACGTCAATTTACGTCAGGCGCTGACTAATTTGACAGGACTTAACTAGGTCCATGACCTCAGTCAAAATCAAAATCAAAAGTCATTTATTCAAACAATTTCGAACGTCAAAAGTACATTTTTTTTTTTTTTTTTAAAAGGAGAAGCGGCGCAACAATCTCCCCAGCAGCACAGCTGTCTGTTCAGTTAGAAAAAATTGATTCTATACAAAAGTTTGCAAAATCATTTACATTACGCAACATAAAACATAAATCTAATTATTAGCCATATGTCAGCTAGCACACGCCAATATACCAACCAAAAAAAATGAATAATAAAAAAAAACGAGAACTATATAAATTAACTAAATAAAAGCCTCCAGGCACAAAGGGCGTGCCCGCTTACATAGTTGCCCAATAAGCCCATATTCAGGTGTTTATCCAGGCACTCGGCTATCACACAAACAATGCCCGTTGGCGCTGTTTCAGATGATCACATAACTTCCCATAGGTACTAAAGCTGCGTCCACATTAATTTATGACTTTTAAGACCATGATCGAAGAAGAGTACCCGTACATTCGTGCATATGTCTCATAGCTACGATCTATGCGATGCAGTTGGGCGATTACCGCCCACCAATGTATTTCCACAATTGTAGGCGCAGTTTAACGTTGAGTGCATCAATTCAAAACTGATAAAACAGTAAAATAACCAAAAACTGATGATGCCGGTAATAGATAATTATCTACTTGTTTATCATATTAATTTTGTGTGTTGAATAGGTATTAGTAATTCCTATGTTCAACTAATAAAGATAATTGAATTGAACGATTCACTTTATCTTTCTCATCAATGTGCCATCATGTAAGTAGGTACCTACTCATTCTCTAAGCTGACTCTTATATCATTTTTTTATTTATTTCTAGTGAAGTTAAAACAACATATAGACCAGATATTTGGATACATAACGGACCTGGTGCCATTACGAGAGTACTTCACAAAATGTGCGAGACATCCAACCTGGTAGAGTGGTCGTCTAACACTTGTCAAGGTTAGTACTAAGTCATCAACATAATGTCATCACGGCTATATTTTCCTATGGGGAATGCAGAGATAGGGTGGTAGGAAAACCGTGTGTTTAGATGCACAGGATTTCGTTTATTGATCAATTGGGACTACTGTTACAAAAAAACTTATCCCCACATTTTCTAAATATATTTTCAGGACTCGAAGTATATGGCCCAGAGTACTTCTACCCGGTACATTATTCCAGAAACAATGAATACTTCAAACCTGGAGAATTGAAGAACGTTGAAAACGCGTACACTCACCATTTTTGGAATAAATTAACCTATGATATGAAAATCGAAAAGGATTCCCCATATGAAAAGATGGCTCAAAAGTTTTGTCCAACGATATACAAGATGTATGGAGAAGAATTTGGGACTTAACAAGGTCAAAACCCCAACTATATAGAAGCTCATATTGCTCGGTCCAATGAAGCCCAGAGCTGTTCTGATCAATATTCGATTAAATAATTTAATTAATAAGTTTACAATCAATCAATCAACTCCGCCTTTCGCGGTCCACTGCTAGACATAAGCCTCTCCCAGGCTGCGCCACAATACCCTATCCTCCGCCTTCCTCATCCAGTCTGTCCCAGCCACCTTCATAAGGTCGTCGGTCCATCTAGTTGGGGGGCGTCCAAACGTGGCCCGATTATGGTCAGCCCACTACCACTTCAAGCTATGTCAGTCTCACTTCTACTTGTTTTTCGACAATATGTCGTAATAGTTCGACAATTTGTCGTAATGTGTAGTAATAGTCCATTTATTTGTGAGAATATTGTTACATAGTTTTTGAGGTACATATTATTCTGCCGTTTCCGGCGTACAAATACATTTTCAGGGTTTTGGTTAGTTTTATTGGTCACACATTGAATTGGCATTGAATTAAATAGATTAGGATAACATTCATTCATTCATTTGCTTATAATATAAGCAATTATGAAAATGTCAGAAGGATTAAATTAGGTCAAAGATAATAAGAAGAAAATGTAATAATAGTTCCTAATATTTATGTCAACCTTTCATTCATAAAATCATTAGTCGAGTAGTAGCATTTATTTAGAAGATAATTGAATAATTTACTTTTAAATGTCCTAAAGTTTAGAGTTTTAAAGCAGTCTGGTAGTTTATTATAAACTTTGGTCGCCATACAAAATACATTATTAGATAATAGTTTATTATTTCGTCTAGGTACATGGAACATGTGAACTTTGCGGCTAGGTATGGAGACAATATCATTATGCAGAAAAAATTCATGCTTATTTTGGTACACAAAAATATACAATGCTGTGAGTGGTAATATTGTAATTTTCTTGAATAGTGGGACACAGCTGTCCAGTTGGTGCGCTCCACATATTGAGCGAATACATTTTTTTTGCACTTGAAATACTCTGTTAAGTTCTACAGAATTACCCCATATTATAACGCAAAATTGATGCGACATAGCCATGGTATGCACATAGTGCCGCATCAACACCAGCCACACGTGTTAGTCTGTAAAAAACGAATACGAATCTGTCTATCTTTGTGCAGAGTTCGTCAATATGATCTTTCCAATTACAGTGTTTATCTATTGTTATTCCTAAAACTTTGTACTCTCAACTTCTTCAATTGTGTCATTATCATGCTGTATTATAAATAACTATCTTCCACCCGCGGCTTCGCCCGCATGGTATGTCCCTATGTATGATTTAATTAATTAATTTTCGCAGCCACTATTTTACATTTTGACCTCACTATCGACTTTAGCACCCTTTAAAACTTTGAAAACGACACACATGACAACAAATTTGAAAATCTTCGCAGCCGCTTTTTTAGATTTACATTTTGACCTCACTATCGGCTTTGACACACTCGAAAACAATAAGTAACGTATCGTAACAAGTACGAATTTTTATTGACGGGCTACTAACTTTAGCCCGCGGCTTCGCTCGAGTGGAAATTTTCCCACGAGAACGTACTGAGTCACGATCCTGCGGAAATCTTAACACCGCGATTCAGAAAATCGCGTCATTAGCACAACGCCATCAAATGAGTACACTGGTAGACTCAAACTCTCCGTTCCAAACCAAGTAGTACCTAATCAGTTTTGATCGAGTGGACAGATCTTAGTTAATGAAATAACTACTAAGGTTTCTATAAAATCTACGCGACGTGTCGCCCCGCGCCACCGCACCGCGTAGATTTTACATTTTCATTCTGAGATCTTCTGATTTTTTTTCATCTTCTGGTCCGGCTCTGGTGTGGCTTCGACATCATGGACAGGAAGCCTAATTGTCACCTCAAGATACGGACTATGATTATATTTCTAAACCCTTAAATCCTCGTGACGGCCGTGATGACGCGCCGCATTCCTCTTGCCCGCCTCGCGGAAAACTTAAAACAGCCAATGATTAACCACTGAAAAAATAACACGCATAAAAAAAAACCCGCGAAAATTACCCGTGGTGGGATTCCAGGGATTAAGGGACTAGATCCACAGGGGTGGGTGAGGTCTCTTAGTCCCTGGAAGGGACCACGGGTAATTTTTTTACCCGTGGTCCCTTCGTGTAGTATAATGCTACCAGATTACAGTACTAACGATTTTAATACTACTATCTTGAATTCATGCGAGCCTAGTATTTTTGTTAGGTTTTGATTGAAGATTTATGAAAACAATTTTTATTAGACAAACAATTATTATAGATTATTATTATCTGTAATGGCAAAGGAAACATGATTAAATAAATAAATGTTGGCTCCACTTTGTAGGAGGAACATTTGTACGTTACGGCGCTACCTAGAAGGTCTATGGTTAAAGTGCCAACATTACGGCATAGGAACTATATGATAAATAAAACAAATTATTTAAAAAACAAAAAACCCGCCTGCAAAAAAAAACGTATAACTTAAAAGAGAAAAACAAGCATTATAATCTGTAGAATTTTGGTATTACAGGCGGGGAACAAACAAAAGTTACACCATATTTCAGGTTATTGGTTTGTTCCCCGCCTGTAATACCAAAATTCCAGCGAAATCCAGCGATTTAATCACTTATGTACCTTACAACAATGTAAGGTACATAAGTGATTAAATCGCTGGATTTGCATGCTTATCAACGAAATTACGACTCTGTTTTTGCAAAAAGCAGGTTCGATTTCTGATTAGAAATGTATTGTTATTTTCCTTATAAAAAGAAACCGGCTAGGCCACGGCAGCCTCGCGCATTCATGGTCTCCACCAACCATGTCTGTGAATAATAAAAAATAATCATATTTTCAGTCTTTTTCGTGTAGTCCCCAGAACAGAATTTGATACAATGTTGGCGCCACACAATACCTACCAAATGATGCCTTTAAAAATATAGTCCCATACAAACTTTTTCTACTTCCCATTCCTATAGTTGGTTATTTATCAGCTGCAAAGTAATTAGGATTTCCTACTATACTAACATTAATTTTACGACCATTTATTAATGTACTTGTTCCTAAGGATACTAAAAAGTACATATAAGTATACCTACTGAACTCTACTATTTCTTGTGCTTGAAAAAGAATGAACGTGGACCGAATAAACTTTAAAAAAATGATTTCTATTATTCAAATAACTCATTCCGTGATTGTAATAGGTAATATCATTTTCACCTCACAAGCTCGGAAAGATTCTATTTATCATTCGAAATCTGAGTGCAAAAGTGCATTTTATCCGCTAGCGTGGAATAGTACATTACTGTCGCGGCCTGCAACTGGGCTATTGATGGACGTTCGTCCATCAATGCCTGGTTGCGGCCAAGGCTTGTATAGTACTTTTCTCAAACAATGCGCGGAAATTCAAACTAAGTAAATTAATTATCAATGACGAAAAACGATACTTTTTCACGCGCCTTATTTATGTTCATTTGTTTGCAAGCCAAATCGAAATTCAAATAAAATCTTTGATGCGTTGAAGTAAAAAGTTCGTTCCATTTTTAAATAACACAACAGATAATATGAGTTTTCATAGTAATTTATTTGGACACGACAGATATGGATTTTCATAGTTACTTTGCCGGCCGCATCGTCATTTGTTTTTGACCAGTACAGCAATTTCGATTTATCCTCGAAGGTTGTCAAAATAATTAAGTTACTAATTGGAGTTGTTTTGACTGGTGGTGAGCGCTGAACTAGGCATCGTTGCGCTGGTCGACGTAATACGCTAACAAATAAACCTATAATTATACAAATAGGTACAGTCCATAAGTTTAATTTAAGTAGCAAGAACAGAACACATCTCAAACATAGATCGTCGCACTTGGTGATGAGATACGAGCTTCCCGTGGCAAGTCTTGTGTAGCTGGCTGCGCGTACGTCACTCGTCCTTGATAAGCTACGACAATGACCGGCAGATCAGAGCGAGAAATTCATTACTCGAATCGAACTCTTTCCGCGGGGGTGAGGGCGAGTGCGCGCGGCTTGCACGGGGAGCGATTACGGCGATTAGCGATGGTAATAAGTTACTAATTACACTAGATGCATAATTATACGTTTTGAATTTAAGTTTACAGACTAAAGTTGCGTAAATACTATTTACTTGTTTGCTAGAAAGCCGAACACACGTCTGCCCTAGAGCACAGGAATGGACAGAATATAATCGTTAGTTTTCTGTGACAAAACAGATGTGCAACATTATCCTACAATAGTGTACGTTTAGAAGTGATTGCACCAATCGGTATCAATATCTCATGTTACAACTAAAAAGCGTTCGTTAAAGCTTGTATGTACCTATCTGATTTTGTGATGTGTCGTAAAAATGTTTCCGTTGACCTTCTTGAGTCATTGATATCGTAGGAAAAGTTCAATTATGTACTCGTTAAAAACACCAAAGAATTTTTGTTTCGTGTTAAGAAAACATATTGTATTCATATTTATAACTTGTATAGTTTTCAGTGGTCTTACTATTTACTATATCAACGCGCGAAATGTGTCAATCTTACAGCCTTATAACATGCATGTTGACAAAGCAGATATTTTATGTCATAACGTAGATGAGAATGATGCACTGCCGTCAGCTGAAAACAGGAACTTTTCGCCGAGAACCAACTCGATATTCTTTCACGAAACATCCTGCCGCGGAGGGCTAAACTCCCGTCAGGCATGTGCCATCGAGTCAGCGTCGAGAGCCCACCCGAGGCGACAAATTTATGTGATGTTCAGTGCACCTGTCAGCGACATCGTGTATCAAAACAGTTGCATCGCGAAACTACGACGCTTCCAAAACATCAGGTTCGCTAGGGTTCACATAACTGATTACGCTAAAAACACTCCTTTGGAAGCTATGGTGGCAGGCGACCCTTTTAGTAAAAGTAAGTGGCGGGTGGAACATACTTCTGATGTCCTGCGATGTATAACTTTGTACAAGTGGGGAGGGGTGTATCTGGACACGGATATGCTGGTCGTCAAGTCTCTGACGCCTCTGGGACACAACTGGGTAGCGAAGCAAGACAACGTCTTGGTGAATACCGCAGCCGTCGCTTTTTCTATGGATCACCTTGGCAGAAAACTTGCCAAGGCTGTCATCAAGTACGTACATATCGAGAAGCCCTTTCTGTAACACTTAATACAATTTCTTTTTCACCTCACAACCTCGGAAAGAGTCTGTTTATCATTCGAAATCCGAGTGCAAAAGTGCATTTATCCGCTAGCGTGGATTGAGTTTTTAAAATTCGAATTTTTATCTATTCAATAATTTACTATACCGGGGCCACTGCACTTATTTCAAATCAGTGCGCCAACCTCATTTTTATAATTATCGCTCTATGCACGACTGCATGAAAAAAAAAATCGCTCAAAGCGCCCAATGAAGTTTTCACTTTAAAAAACTTTTATAAAATTTTCTTCTCTATATTCAATTCACTTTCCATCATTTTGGTCGAGTCCAGCAGCGGCGAAGAAGCATTTTCCTCGCTCTGTAGTGTGGTGAAAAGTTGTGTTTCGCTCGGCAGCAAAGTTATTTTTTACCTTTGAAGCCCTCGCTACGCTCAGGATTTTATATTTGAACCATCGCTTGCTCAGGTTTCAATACAAGTACTCGCGCCAAAAAAAAAATACTTTGCAGCCTTGCATAACAAATAACTATATTTTTACCTAGATTTAATATTATACCGGAAATCGAAGAGTTCTGCTTCGAGTTTTGATTCCCCCTACTTACTCGTAGAATTGCAAAAGATATTCACTTTCCCGCAAGAATCCTTTCGCGTTACTGTCTTTTCAAATTACTGTAAGCGCTTATAGATCCGCACTTTAGATTAATAGATAAATAAATCATTAAGTTAATGCAACATAAATTAAAGAGAACGCAAGTGTCCTGCTACCACCCTCGTGTGATGTATCTATGTCAAAATCGACTGACACATTTGGTCTAGTGATCGTAAGCGCTGCTGCCGGTCCTGGGTTCTAGTTCTATTCCCAGGTCAGGCAAAGTGTTATTGGGTTTTTCCATCAGGAATTTCTCAGTGGCAGGCTGAAGTCTAGATTTGTGCTCGTATGATGGCAATAGACTCGCCCACTATTACATGGAACTTAGGTAAACATAACTTAGAGAGTTGTATTGCTGATTCTAATGTTTATAATTCTGTAAATCCATATTTGTTACGAGCGCTAATAATATTTAGATCAACATACAACCTGATACTGACCTGCAAATTGCAAAAAACCTAAGAAAATTTGAATTTCGCGGGCTACCCTAGCGCATCAACCTTAAGTGATCACAAATGTATGGAACAGCAGATTATTTTTTCGCTTTTTCAAGTTTGGTCCCGCTGGCGCTGTCTCACATGATCACATACCTTCCCACATATTTTATGAGCTTAAAGCTGCGTCCACATTATTTTATGAATTTTAACACCATGATCGCGACGAGTACGCGTACATTCGTGTATACAGGTTGAAATTTTCGTTTTAATCAACTTTCACTATGGGACCGTAACTGCAATCACGAAAAAAAAATCAGCTGTTCCCTACAGTTTGACGAGCTGTGCGAACATAGGGAACAGCTGATTTTTTTCACGATTTCCTTGTTGGTCCCATACACACACAATAGATGATTAGGTATCTACTTAAACATTTTATCATACTTATCATATTATATTTGCTGAATAGATATTAGGCATTCCTATGTTCAACAAATAAAGTTAATTGAATCTTTATCTTTCTCATTAATATGCCATCTTGTACCTATTCTTTTAGCTAACTTATTTTATTATTGTATTTATTTCTAGTGAAGTTAAGACAACGTATAGACCAGATATGTGGTCACATAACGGACCTGGTGCCATTACGAGAGTACTTCACAAAATGTGCCAGACATCCAACCTGGCAGAGTGGTCGACTAGCACTTGTCAAGGTTAGTACCAAGTCATCAACATAATTAATGTCATCACGGCTATAGTTTCCTATGGGCAACGCAGAGATAGGGTTTGATAGGAAACAGATGAGATAAGCTTTAGTCTTACAGCCGGATTTCTACGGTGCGGTTTAATGGCTGTGGCATTCTATAAAGTTAAAGCCAAGTTGGACCGTGTAAACATGTTATAGGCGATGCAAGTCAAAGTGTTACTTTTATTTTATAACTAGCTGTTGCCCGCGGCTTCGTCTGCGGTCCCGGTTGAAAAGTAGCCTATGTCCTTCTACGGGTCATGGTCTACCCATGAGCCAAATTTCATCCAAATCCGGTCAGCCGTTTTAGCGTGAAAGCGTAACAGACAAACGAACTCACTTTCGCATTTATATTATATAAAAATAGGCATATATCTATCCAGACTTGACCAGACCGACCAGCAAATCGCAATACGACTGGCACATTCTATGCGGTTCTCGCGTAACACCCTGTATGTTATTCTCGACCCATAACTATTAACACTGTAATTCGAAAATATTGTAAAAGCCAATTATCTTTTAAAAGAGTAACCGTGGAGTTTCTTGGCGGCTCTTCTCCATAGGAAACGATCAATTGGAACCATGCACCTAACTTCTGACGTTTCATAAGTGCCCATGTAGGCTTATGTGAAATAAAATATTTTGATTTTAGCCAGTAAAAATGATGATGTAAAGTTGGTAGACAAAAAAAAGGCACAACAAAGTGTAGACCCTAGTTGCAAGGGCAAGAAACCATAATGATAATTTGCAGGGCAGAAAATGTGCATAGTCGAGGCGAGAACGAATACTTAGTTGTAGCGGACATGGTAAAAAACAATTATTCATGACACTTCACGTTATGGCTAAAATGTATTCTGCCTTCTTTACTTTGCGTTTGCACTGGCAAAACATTCACAACAAAACATGTTGAAGTCTCTAGTTCCTGTCAAAAATATTATGGAACACTGACAGAAAAAAAAAATAGAGATTTCAACATGTTTTATTGTTTATGTTTCGCCAGTGCAAACGCACAGATAAGTGAGTGAATGGTGACTCCCACGAGTCCCACGTCACTGGGGCCATTTAAGTGTGAAATAGATTTGTCCTTTTACAACAGCCACTGTGCCGCCTGTGCTAAAGAGCAGTTTTTATACAAAATAAAAGGAAGACCCATGATGAGAATTTTTTTCAGCAGTAGGCAGTAGCCCTGTGGTAGAAAAACCGTGTGTTTAGGTCACAGGATTTCTTTTAATGATCAATTGGGACTACTGTTACACAAAAAAAAAATCCATTTAATATATTTTCAGGACTCGAAGTGTATGGCCGAGAGTACATCTATCCGGTACATTATTCCAGAACCAACAAATACTTCAAACCTGGAGAATTGAAGAACGTTGATAACGCCTACACTCACCATTTTTGGAATAAATTAACCTTTGATATGAAAATCCAAAAGGATTCCCCATATGAAAAAATGGCTCAAAAGTTTTGTCCAACGATATACAAGATGTATGGAGAAGAATTTGGGACTTATGAAAAAAATAAAATAAAACTTTTTAATTCATTTAAAAAATCTTAAATTAAAACTTGTGAACCTAGTGTTAGTAGTTAAAATAAAAACATTATAATTGAGTACTTACTTCCTAATGGGCCAAATCTACCACCTTATGGGTCCCAGAAAACGTCAGTTGACATCGAGGCAGACCCAGGAGAAGATGGCGAGATGACCTTGACGCCTACAGACAGGATTGGTCCACACTAGCTCAAGACAGAGAGAATTGGAAAGGAGAAAGGGAGGCCTTTGCCCTGCAGTGGGAAAACACAGGTTATAAATAAAAACAATCCTAAAGTGAGTAATAATTAACCCAGTGCTTGACGTGTGTTTAGCCTATCCACAATAACAGACAGGATGCTGTTGGTGCTGGCGCGCAACCTGCCGAGCCCGCAGCGCATCTCTTGCTGAGAAAATATGAAATCGCGAAAAAAAAAACAGCTGTTCAGTACATTTATGTTCGCATAACTCGTCAAAATGTACGGAATAGCTGTAATTTTTTTCGCGATTTCATATTTGTTCCCATAGTAAAAGTTGTTCATAATGATGAGTACAATGACTCCTTAAGAGGTTGCTGGTGTTTTACCAATAACCCTGTATATCAGAAATTAAATGTACCTACCTATACACACGCCGAAACTCTTTAAATAATATCGTAACCATGAGTTAATTCGTAACATCTTTGTCCATTAGAAAATTCATATCATCTTTAATAAGGAGGGCGCCTTTTTATTGCGACTGAACGCCTAGATCGCTAGTTCATACAATTAATTCGTAACAGTTTTTGTCCATTAGAAAATTCATAACAACCTTAAAAACTGGGACGCATAATGTTGCGACTCAACGCCTAGAGCGCTGGTTCATACACAGATATTGGCTTCACGTGGCCTACCCGGTTTCTTTTTTTAAGGAAAATAACATTACATTTCTAATCAGAAATCGAACCTGCTTTTTGCAAAAACAGAGTCGTAATTTTATTGATAAGCATGCAAATCCAGCTGTTTAGTTACTTAAGTATCTTACAACAACAAAATAGTTTATTTTTACCCGACTACGGCAAAGCCAAAAGGAAGGGTTATGTTTTTAGCAGTCTATGTATATACGAATGGTTCCCTTTATGTCAAGTCGCTTCTAGAGTGCGTTTCATCATAAAGTTCCTAGATGCAATAATGTTGGCACTTTAACCACGGCCCTATTAGGTAGCGCCGTAACAGTGGAGCCAACATTACAAAGGTGGCCTCACCTTTATCTAATTCATAGTACATACGTGCTGATCCGGTGACGAGCTGATATTATCTGTGTGACGTCCTTACTAAGGGCTGAGTCACACCGGAATGGCAGCGGCCGGCAGCGACGCGGCGATGTAATGTATTATTGTAATGTAATTTATTAATTTTTGTTTTGTTTTACAGTGTCCTGGGTGGATGTTTGAAACTTATAATCTTATTCCAACCTCTGTACAACATGTATGCAATAAACTGATTTGATTTGATCCTTCTGTCAGAGCCAGTTTGGTTTCCGCAGAGGGCGCTCTACGGTGGACGCCATCATGCGCGTACGGGCCCTCACGACGGGGGATGCTGTGGCCCGGGGTGGGGTCGTCTTGGTCTTGGTGTCTCTCGACATCGCCAACGCCTTCAACACCCTGCCCTGGAGTTGCATAAGGGAGGCACTCCGGTACCACCGGATGCCGACCTACCTCTGTCATGTGGTCGAGGCCTATCTGACGGACAGGGCCGTCATCTACCCTGGTCACCAGGGAGTGTGGAACCGGCGAGAGATGTCGTGCGGTGTCCCACAGGGATCGGTCCTGGGGCCGCATCTGTGGGACATCGGTTACGACTGGGTGCTGCGCGCCGACCTCCCCAGTGGCGTCAGTGTAGTTTGCTACGCTGACGACACGCTGGTCCTGGCACAGGGGAGGTCGCACCAGGCGGCGGCCGAACTAGCGACACGCGGGGTTGCGACAATCGTCGATAGAATCCGGCAGCTGGGACTCGAGGTGGCCTTGCACAAGTCCGAGGTCATGTGTTTTCATGGCCCTCGGAACGCGCCACCGTCGGGTTCCCAAATTACGGTAGGAGGGGTTCACGTCGGCGTCGAGTCGACGATGAAGTACCTAGGACTCGTCCTCGACAGCCGGTGGAACTTCGTTGAGCATTTCCGACGTTTGGCTCCCAGGCTGGACCGGGCTGGAGCTGCCTTGGGGCGTCTCCTGCCCAATCTGGGGGGTCCAAACGCCTCCTGCCGGAGGCTCTACGCGGGGGTCGTGCGGTCCATGGCCCTTTACGGGGCACCGGTGTGGGCGCGTTCCCTTAGGCTGCGGCCAGCCCGCCGGTTGAACGCGTCCCAAAGGGTCATGGCCATTCGGCTGGCCCGGGGATACCGCACGGTCTCCCGCGAGGCGGCGAGCCTCCTGGCCGGATTACCGCCATGGGATCTGGAGGCGAAGGTCCTCGCGCACATCTGGGAGTGGCGCGAGGAGATGAAGCGCCGGGGCGTAACTCCGCTGCCGCGAGAAATCGCGGCTCAGCGGACAGAGCTCCGGCAGGATCTCATGGCGGCATGGAGAGTGCGATTGTCGCAACCCAGTGCTGGGCACGCCACAATTGCGGCGATAAGTCCCCTCTTTGAGGAGTGGCTAGAGAGGCGCCACGGCGTCCTCACCTTCCGCCTGACGCAGGTCCTCACCGGACACGGTTGCTTCGGGAGGTTCCTGTTTCGTATAAGGCGGGAGGAAACGCCCGGGTGTCACCACTGTGTGGATCGCCCGGAGGACACGGTGGAGCATACGGTGGAGGTCTGCCCCGCTTGGGCGGAGCCCCGCCGTGTCCTCTTGGAGGCGATTGGCGGCGGTGACCTCTCGCGTCCGGCTCTGGTCCAGGCCATGGTACGGAGCGAGAGGGCATGGGAAGCAGTCACCTCCTTCTGCGAAGCAGTAATGCTCGCGAAGGAGGAGGCGGAACGCGTGAGGGAGAGGCAAAGTTTGCGCCCTCACGCCCCTAACCGCCGCCGCCGCTGGAGACGCCCTGGGCGTCGGGAATCCCAGGCGGATTCCCGGCCACCATAGGCGCGGGCTTGCGGACGGCGAGCAATGGGTAGCTCGCCGTCCGATCAGGACCAGGCCCGGGTCGAAGGCGCGTCGTGTTCCACGCGCGCCTCAAAGAGATGTCAGCACAATTGGCGGGGTCCGCTAGGACCGATGCCTGCCAGGGTTGCGGGTTAGTCCGAAAGGGATACCGGGACCTTGGCAACAGGCAACTTAAGGAACACGGGTGGGTTTTAGTCAGTAAAAGTCTGACACGCCCTTCCGCTCCACCCAGAGCGGGAGAAGTCATTGGATGATTTCCCACCCACAAAAAAAAAAAAAAAAAGCTGATAGGGGCTGGTCCCCAAATTCCAGTTCTCTCAGCGCACTATAGAGCGGGCAATGCTCAGTGTAACTTTGAAGGATGAAATCAGAAATAAAAAGAACCGAAGTTACCAACATAGCTTGCAGTGCACACGCACAGTAAGCAAACTGAAGTGGCAGTGGGCTGGCCATAATCGGGCCACGTTCAGACGCCCCCCCGACTAGATGGACCGACGACCTTATGCAGGTGGCTGGGACAGACTGGATGAGGAAGGCGGAGGATAGGGTATTGTGGCGCAGCCTGGGAGAGGCCTATGTCCAGCAGTGGACTGCGATAGGCTGGGTTGATTGATTGAATGTATACTTATTTATTAATTAAATTATTTAATCAAATATTGATTAGAACAGCTCTGGGCTTTATTGGACCGAGCAATATGAGCTTCTTTATAGTTGGGGTTTTGACCTTGTTAAGTCCCAAATTCTTCTCCATACATCTTGTATATCGTTGGACAAAACTTTTGAGCCATCTTTTCATATGGGGAATCCTTTTCGATTTTCATATCATAGGTTAATTTATTCCAAAAATGGTGAGTGTAGGCGTTTTCAACGTTCTTCAATTCTCCAGGTTTGAAGTAGTCGTTGTTTCTGGAATAATGTACCGGGTAGAAGTACTCTGGGCCATATACTTCGAGTCCTGAAAATATATTAAAAAAATGTGGTGATAAGTTTTTTTGTAACAGTTGTAGGTATATTGATCAATAAACGAAATCCTGTGACCTAAACACATGGTGTTCCTTCCACAGGGCTACTGCCTACTGTTGAAAAAAATTCTCATCATGGGTCTTCCTTTTATAAAAACTGGTCCTTAGCACCGGCAGTACGGCGGCCGTTGTATAAAGGTCAAATCTAATTCTGCGCTGCAACACTTATATGGCCCCAGTGACGTGGGAGTCACTATTCACTCATAAAGAAAGCATTTTAGGGAAAGCGTGAAGTGTCATGTGATTTTTATCATGTCCACTTCAAGTATTTACTGTCACTTCGACCTGCTTTGCACATCTTCTGCCCTGCAAATGATTATGGTTTCTTGCCGTAGCACCAAGTGTCTATATTTTTTGTGCATATTTAATGATGATAAATAAAAGCAATAATATGACTTGAATCGCCTAACATGTTTACGCGGTGCAACTTGGCTTCATCTTAATGGAATGCCACAGCCAATAAAATTGCACCTATAGAAATCAGGCTGTAAGACTAAAGAAGAAGACTAAGATATAGGCATATCTCATCTCTTTCATACAAAACCCTATATCTGCATTCCCCATAAAACGAAAAAAAAAAAAAACCATAAATGGAAAATACGAGTATAGCCGTGATGACATTAATTATGTTGATGACTTAGTACTAACCTTGACAAGTGCTAGACGACCACTCTACCAGGTTGGATGTCTCGCACATTTTGTGAAGCACTCTCGTTATGGCACCAGGTCCGTTATGTATCCAAATATCTGGTCTATATGTTGTTTTAACTTCACTAGAAATAAATACAAAAATGAACTAAGGTCCGCTAAAAGAATGAGTGGGCACCTACTTACATGATAGCACATTGATGAGAAAGATAAAGTGAATCGTTCAATTCAATTATCTTTATTAGTTGAACATATAATTACCTATTCAACAAACAAAATTAATACGATAAACTTACAAGTAGATTTATCTATTAGACATATGCACGAATGTACGGGTACTCTTCGCGAACATGGTCTTAAAAGTCATAAATTAATGTGGATGCTTTAGTACCTATGGGAAGTTATGTGAAACAGCGCCAACGGGCATTGTGTTTGTGATAGCCAAGTGCCTGGATACACACCTGAAGAGGGGCTTATTGGGCGACTGAGGTCATGGACCTAGTTTATGCAGCAACCATGGTTTATTTCTTAAACTGGATAAGCAATGCTAACGCCGGGGTATACAATGGTGCCGATTCCCTTGTTCACAAACTAAACTAAATTTAAGTTCAGTGCATCTTTTTCTTTCTATTTCATTTATAAAAGGACAGAAGTTAAATTTTAGTTAAGCCCTGTCAAATTAGTCAGCGCCTGACGTAAATTGACGTACTTATATTTAGTAAGCAAGTTTTTAATCACGTCTAAATATTTAAGGAGTAGTGACAGGCGCTGATTAATTTGACAGGACTAAACTAAAATAAAAAATATTTTATTTCACATAAACCTACATGGGCACTTATGAAACGTTAGAAGCTAGGTGCACGGTTCCAATTGGTCATTTCCTATGGAGAAGAGCCGGCAAGAAACTCCACGGAAAACTCCAAGAACTCCACGAAACTCCACTCCTAAAATGTATCTTCTGTCCTCTTCTTAATTAAATACAAAGAAAAAAATGCACTGAACTTAAATTTAGTTTAGTTTGTAAACAAGGGAATCGGCACCAATGTATACATACATACATACAGTACACCTACATTTGACGAATTACACTTAGCATGGCGCTTTTAATCCCCGGAGGTTTAGCCAGACCGCAGACGTGTACCTGTAGTACACACACATTTCGCCTGGTATGTGTACCTAAGTTCCATGTTATAGGACGCGAGTCTATTGCCATCATCCGAGCACAAATCCAGACTTCGGCCTGCCACTGAAAAATTCCTGATGGTAAAACACTTTGCCTGACTTAGGAAACGAACCCAGGACCTCATCTCAGCAGCGCTTGCGATCACTATACCAACGAGGCAATCGATTTTGACGAATTGACATAGATACATCACACGAGGATGGTAGCAGGATACTTGACATAGATACATCATACGAGGATGGTAGCAGGATACTTGACATAGATACATCATACGAGGATGGTAGCAGGACACTTGACATAGATACATCACACGAGGATGGTAGCAGGACACTTGACATAGATACATCACACGCGGATGGTAGCAGGACACTTGTCATAGATACATCACACGCGGATGGTAGCAGGACACTTGACAAAGATACATCACACAAGGATGGTAGCAGGACACTTGACATAGATACATCACACGCGGATGGTAGCAGGACACTTGTCATAGATACATCACACGCGGATGGTAGCAGGACACTTGACATAGATACATCACACGAGGATGGTAGCAGGACACTTGACGTAGATACATCACACGCGGATGGTAGCAGGACACTTGACATAGATACATCACACGCGGATGGTAGCAGGACACTTGACATCGATACATCACACGAGGATGGTAGCAGGATACTTGACATAGATACATCACACGCGGATGGTAGCAGAACACTAGACATAGATACATCACACGAGGATGGTAGCAGGACACTTGACATAGATACATCACATGCGGATGGTAGCAGGATACTTGACATAGATACATCACACGCGGATGGTAGCAGAACACTAGACATAGATACATCACACGAGGATGGTAGCAGGACACTTGACATAGATACATCACATGCGGATGGTAGCAGGACACTTGACATAGATACATCACACGCGGATGGTAGCAGGACACTTGACATCGATACATCACACGAGGATGGTAGCAGGATACTTGACATAGATACATCACACGCGGATGGTAGCAGAACACTAGACATAGATACATCACACGAGGATGGTAGCAGGACACTTGACATAGATACATCACATGCGGATGGTAGCAGGACACTTGACATAGATACATCACACGCGGATGGTAGCAGGACACTTGACATCGATACATCACACGAGGATGGTAGCAGGACACTTGACATAGATACATCACATGCGGATGGTAGCAGGACACTTGACATAGATACATCACACGCGGATGGTAGCAGGACACTTGACATCGATACATCACACGAGGATGGTAGCAGGACACTTGACATAGATACATCATACGAGGATGGTAGCAGGACACTTGACATAGATACATCATACGAGGATGATAGCAGGACACTTGACCTAGATACATCATACGAGGATGGTAACAGGACACTTGACATAGATACATCATACGAGGATGGTAGCAGGACACTTGACATAGATACATCATACGAGGATGGTAGCAGGACATTTGACATAGATACATCACACGCGGATGGTAGCAGGACACCTGCATTCTCTTTCTTTTGTGTTGCACTATACAGGGTGTCAGGGTAAACACCGTTATCCTTGCAACCAGTGGTTTGGTTTCATTTATAGAACGTAAAATCAATGGAAAATGACAACTTTATTTTTATTATTTTTTAATCTATATTTTACCACAAGAGACGCAAGTTCGTTGACCTATGCGCTAGGGCAACGAACTTGCGGGCGGGGGGTACGGGATGTGACCTGACCGGCCGCGAACGCGACCCCTCCGTCAGTCAGTCAGCTGTTTCGCTAGAGAGCACGGTGTCGGATAGAAACTTTTTAAAATATTTTAATGAAAATGACGTTTTTTTTTTGTTGTGTTCGGTCATTTATTTTTATATTTAAGTCAACTACCCATGGTTTGAATGACAAGACTGTTTACCCTTACAGCCTGTATAAATTATTTATTTATCTATTAATCTAAAGTGCGAAGCCATAAACGCTTACGGTCACTAGCGCGAAACGATTCTTGCGGGAAAATTTAATATCTTTTGCAATGCTACGAGTAAGTTATACCTACGGGAATCAAACTCAAAGCAAAACTCTTTGATTTTCGGTAAAATTACAGATTACATGTACATAACTGCCCTTTAAAGACGCAACTGAGAGAAATTATGAGTTGCAGTTTATACAGTGCTGACTGCAGCAAGTTAAAATAAGTGCGTAGAATGAAAAATGTAAATAAAATAATAATTTCAAATACTTATTTGTTTTATTTAAATGTGTATATAGATAGTCGATATAGTGGAGGAGCTCGTGGCTAAGAACAGCCGCACGGGTCGATCCATCAGGTTAAGCTACGCTTGCCGGGGTTGTTCAAGTGATGAGTGACCATGTTTACATACCGAGACTCCTCCGTGCCTCGGAAAGCACGTTAAGCCGTTGGTCCCGGCTGTTGTAATTTGTGGATCTTTGACAGTCGTTACGGGTCGTCAGAAGCTCAAAAACTGATAACCAGCCTTAACAAGGGGTATCGTATTATTATCTGACCTCGACAACCCAGTAACTGCAGTTACTGGGTTGTCGAGGTCAGATAAGCAGTCGCTCCATGTAAAATACTGGTATTCAGTTGCATCCGGTTAGACTGGAAGCCGACCCCAACATAGTTGAGAAAAGGTTAGGCAGATGATGATATGGATAGTCGATAAAATCGTAGCTGAATTCCTAAAATGTTGAACAGTAACAAATTATTAATATCACTAGCTAGATCACAAGCTTCTGCTCGCGACTTCACCTGCGTTAGATTACTTGTTCCCCCGTCCGTCCCATCCCGTCCCATCGCATCGTCCGCCCGCGCTATTACTTCGTTTTCGCTTACCGTTAGGACGTTTTTTCTTTCAAATCAGACTGGTTGTTTCAGAGATTAGCGCGTTCAAACAAACAAGCAAACTCTTCAGCTTTATTATTAGTATACCTAGATAGATAGATATATAATAAAATAGTAAGAAATATGATTTCTAATGTAATTGCATTACGGTAAAACGAAAAGAAACAACTCTTGCCGATTTTGCCCGATTTGTTAATTATCCGACGAAATTAAGATAAGTTACTCAGCCACTGGTTAGGGTTCATAATTATTGTCAACGTCAAATGTTAGTTTCTTTTCTGCGATATGTCAGTAAATATATATAGCATAGTAAAGTGTGTTGCAGTTTTTACTTAAAATAAATAAATTAAATTGATGGTTTTCGATAAAACTACAGATACAGACAAAATGGACTTCTCGATATTTACGTACTTGATGACAGCCTCGGCAAGTTTTCTGCCTAGGTGATCCATAGAAATAGCGATGGCTGCGGCATTCACCAAGCCATTGTCTTCCTTTGCTACCCAGTTGTGTCCCAGAGGCGTTAGAGACTTGACGACCAGCATATCCGTGTCCAGATACACCCCTCCCCACTTGTATAAAGTTAAATATCGCAGGACATCAGAAGTATGTTCCACCCGCCACTTGCTTTTATTAAAAGGGTCGCCTGCCACCATAGCTTCCAAAGGGGTGTTTTTAGCGTAATCAGTTATGTGAACCCTAGCGAACCTGACGTTTTCGAAGCGTCGTAATATCGCGATACAGCTCCCTTGATACACGACCTCGCTGACAGGTGCACTGAACAACACATAAACTTGTCGCTTTGGGTGGGCTCTCGACGCAGACTCGATGGCACATGCCTGACGGGAGTTTAGCCCTCCGCGGCAGGATGTTTCGTGAAAGAATATTGAGTTGGGTCTCGGCAAAAAGTTCCTGTCTTCAGCTGACGGCAGTGCATCGTTCTCATCTACGTAATGACACGAAATATTATTATCCGCGTTGTCAAAATGCACAATAATAGGCTGTAACATTGGCATTTTTTGCGCGTTTTTATAGAAAATAATGACACAACCGAAAACTATAAAAGTTAAAAATATTAACACATATTTTCTTAATACAAAAAAAATTTTCTTTGGTATTTTTAACGAGTACATATTTGAACTTCTCTTATGACTCGAGAAGGAAAACTATTGTAGGATAATGTTGCACATCTGTTTTGTCATAGAAAACTAATAAACATGTATTTACTTTAAGCTTCCCAAGTTATAAGCGATTTGTCTGCCGACATTTTAAAAACAATACCAAACTGTAATGAACATTAATGACCAATTTTAGCCTCCAGTTCATCATCTGCAGTAACGTGTCTAACGTTACTGCAGATGATGAACTGGAGGCTACGAGAACATAACCAGGATTGCAGAGCCGCAACCTCAGCGTAACACCGACGGTCTACTGATCACACGTCGAGCCGAGATCCTCTGGATGCGCGGTATACAGGAAGAATATTTCGCAAATGAATTAATTGCATCAACTCGAAGGAAGAGCGGTAACAGCTGACAGCCGGTTGAATCGACTATCTGCGACAGTCGACGAATACAGCGGATACGCTCGCGCAACGCAGCGGCAGCTGACATAACACGGTTGCCAGCAGTATTAGATGGCAACAACCGCTACTGTCGTTTGTACATAGACTGGATTCATCGAAAGTTCATTCCACAGCGCGGCGTGGAATACTACACTACTGATTCCTACGCTTGAGGCCCTCCATCCGCGTATTAATCAAACTCTGCCAGCCCTGTAAACTACGTTGAACCATGCCGCCAGAGTGACTGACCCAGTGAGTTACCACCCTGTCGCTGGCACACCACATAACGTCCGTTCACACATACAGGACTGGACTACTTCGGACCGCTTACCATCATAGTAGCGAGACATCACGAGAAGCGCTACGTTGCATTGTTCACATGCATCACTATGCGTGGCGTACATTTAGAAATTGCCACTTCGCTGTCAACGGATGCCGCTATACTCGCGTTGAGGCGCAATATGGCGCGCTGCGGATGTCTTGAAGTCATTTGGTATAACGGTACGTACGTACCTCGGGGCGTACCGGCAGACGGTGAGCTCCGCAAAGCCGGTCGCCGGTCGGTAGAGTCGGTACTATACGAAAGCGGAGGTACAGTCACGGACTTTAATTGATGAGCCACCTGGCACTGTTCGTATTTTAGCCGTGTAATGCAAATCGGGTGTATTCGGTTCCCGACACGCAAAGTCATATGTCTTCGTATTAGAAGAAGAAAATTATATTATCATATCTTTACCGGTTGGCTAACCTGAGAGCCAGAACTACAAACTTGACAGCAGAGTGACTGCCCAAAGTCAACCAATTGCAGGTCTAGCAACAGTAACCTAGCAACGATAAACAATCGTTGCTAGGTAGGTAGGCAATAATAATAGTAATTTCGACAAGTTCGAAAGTAACGTCTCTGACATTGATATTTCAATTGTCACTGTCTTCAGTTAAGTTTTCAGAAATAACGAGTTAATTAGCTATGATTCAAAGGAGGTTGGTATCAAATAGATTTGACAATCTTAATGCAACATTGTATTTATATTTATTTTTTTATCATTGAGAACTTATTAGTCAACCTCTATGGATAAGACTATTTCTGATAAAAAGTAATTTATTTGTCATCTTGTTTACGAGCGTGCGATTTGAGTTCGTGTTTAGTCGTGTAATCTCGTGAATGTATGAAACTGCAAAATTGAAAAGTTTGAAGGTGGCTCATCAATTAAAGTCCATAACTGTACGTCAAACCCATCGGCTGGCGTTACATATATTCCATCGGGAGCGCTGTTCATGCTCGGTTAGTGTGCTTCATACACTTCTGATAGAGGTAGAACCATGGTAGAACACACGGTTAATTCACGACCTTTGACCCACACATCAGTAAAGCCAAACGACGAGGAGGCTTTGACGCCTAACCATTTTCTACTCGGCGCGCCTTATAAAGTCCCGCTGCCGGGGATTTTCACAAGACCGGATTAATGACGCCATTCACACTGGAGAGCGTCGCAACGACTAGAGGACCTGCACCTATACCACGACGTATTAATGCCACCATTTCCAGTATTAGTGAGAGACAGAGGACGATTCAAGGCCGCTAGCACCATCCTTTTTTCGCAGTGGAATAATGGCATTAACACTTCATAGTCAGCCCCCTGTTTTGGCAGCGATGGATGCGCGAAGCATTATTTTGTGGTCCTCATGTATTGTATTTGTAGCCAGTGGTGTAGACCGAGTTCCCGTATTATTTCCTTTCTTGGCGTCACTCCAGGGCCTTGCTGTTATGAGTTGGGTCGTGGAGTGACTCTTAACTTTATGTTATTTAAATGTTCTAAATTATTTATTGATTAACTGCTTAAAATTTAAGTTAGAGAAACTTAAATTGTTATCATTGATCTCTGTAAAGTGTTTACCAGTCACTAGATTGGTACGATTATGTACATTTTCATCTACACGGCGCAGCGGAAGCAATGTGACTGATATACATGGTAGCGCCATCGGTCGTTGAGCGGCGGAAGAGTTGCGTGGCGGTCTGAGGTCGTCTGCCATGCGTGTCCGTCTGCAATATTACCGATCGTCGGATTCCACCATTAAAGAGAGTGTAAACGGCTCAGCTTATGACTTATACCACAAATATTCATATTTAAATCTGTATTTGCATTCCATAATGCTAATAAGATGTTCAAAGTCAAAGTCAAAGTCAAAATATTTATTTGTAAAACAGGTGTGAGGTGTAAAAACAGGTGTTGTAAATAATCATGTATGTAGGTCAATAATGTTTTGCCGTTGACGGCGTACAAATATTAATAAAGTAACTAAGCTCCTAAACATATTTAAGTAACAAATTTTAAGGCGGTGCCAAACATAGGTACAAACAAAGAAATTAATTACATAATTGACCGAGCGAGCGTAGCGAGCGAAGCGGCTCTGGATCAAGTCTGGCAAAATCGCCAAGTTTGTCAGTTTTTACGAGTTCGTCTACAGGTCGTATTTTACAACCGTTATGGACGAAATTTGGTGTACAGGTATAACGAATTTTTTGTAATTTTTAGTCGTCGGGAATTTTTGATTAGAGGGCTACTTCCCCCAAAATGGGGCAGAAAGGAGGGCTACTGGATATCTCCGACGTATGAGAGCCGATAACGATGGTATTTTTTTTATTTGAGAGGTCAACTTTAAGTAGGTCTCAAAAAAAATTGGTGAAGATCTGATGAGGATCTTCGGCATGATGAGCAGAATAGCTTCTCTAAATGCAGTAAATGGCTCAATATTTAATAAAACCTATTTGTTAATTTTTCTAGCTGGCCACAAATTTTTACTCATAATTTTTCTGGCTTTTATGTGTATGTAGGTCTATTCGCGGATTAGCTCACAGGATCTTAGTACTAGAAAGCTGTAATTTGGCATAGATACATTATAGATTAAACACACCCAAGTGGTAAAGTAAAATCATACTAAATATTTTTTTTGTAGGGTACCTGCCCCTACACGTAAAGTGGGGATGATTTCTTTTCCTCAACTGTCCCATGTTATGGGTTGTCGTGTCGGTGTGTGAATTTTTTTTTTTTTTTCAGGAATCGTTTGCGAAATATTAAGCTTTAAAGTGCTAATTTTGGTTAGAGTCAAGTGCCTGCCATTTAAATGGTTGTTTTTGGATATGTGAAAAAAACCGGCCAAGTGCGAGTCGGACTCGCGCACGAAGGGTTCCGTACCACTATCTATAAAATCGGCAAAAAAAATCACGTTTGTTGTATGGGAGCCCCCCTTAAATATTTGTTTTATTTTATTTTAATTATTTATTTTTAAAGTGAATATGTAACTAAATATTCTGTGAATGTTTCAAGCGTTTACCTGTTGTCGTTTTCAAAATCGAGCAAAAACGAGCAAAAAATGTCACGTTTGTTGTATGCGAGCCCCCTTAAATATTTATTTTATTCTATTTTTTTTTAGTATTTGTTGTTATAGCGGCAACAGATATACATCATCTGTGAAAATTTCGACTCCGCTACTGAATGTCGAAGTTTGAAATGTCGACGTATGTTAGTTCTAAAGTACAGGATCTCGATGTACGCCAGTTCGAAAGTTCACAGGAGCGAAGTATGCAAGGTCGACGTATCGTTAGTTAGAAAGCATACGAGTGCGATGTACGCCAGTTCGAAATTACCCTGTTACGAAGTATGAAATGCCTCCGTACTGTTAGTTAGAAGGCATACGAGTGTGTCAGGAATATGTAGCATTATATAAAATTAATCTTCGATTTAATTCATAATCTAAACTTTCGCAGTATTTCTAGATGAACAATCGAAATTTCGAACGAAACCTGTGATCTGTGAGTTGATCTAAATAAATACAGAAACATTGACTTTTACCTAAAATTTAATGATAACAGAATTATATTGTACTTAAAATATATCCTTGATTTTATATACTATTTCGATGTTTATGTTGTTCTATATTACTGGTTTTTATTGTGACTTAAAAGACTACTATCAAAAACAGCGATTCTAGAAGAAAAGTAGGTCATCAAACTTATGATTGGTGGTTTTTGAATAAACAAAACAAATGTTTATTTATTTAGAGTTTCAATAAATGATTAAGTTCTAATTAATATGATATTATAATGTTAATTAAGATTTTATATTATAATTCAAAAGTCACAAGTAGTTTCAAACGATTCTCCTAACTTTAAGTGGATGTCAATAACTTATCTGATTTTGCTTTTCGATATCAAATAAGTAAATACTAAATTGCTAAATTACCGTATTAAGTTTTAAAATGGTTCCACTATTTAAGATTTGTTCATTGTTAACTATGTTAGAGATTATTAAACAATAATCTATGACCATCTGCGATTGGTCAAAAATGGCGGCAATGTTAGAGGTACTTGATTAGTATTGGGAGAATATAAAATACGTGTACCCGCCAATTCGGGACCTTTTTGGGATACAACTGTGTTGTTAATTGATCATTATTATTTCTTGATTATTGCTGATAGCTATGTTTTTCTTTATCCGTTATAATATGTCTTATGTGTTAAATGTAATTAGGGAATATTCATGTTCTGTTTCTTCCCGTTGATAAGTTGCTATAACTTTGAGAAATAGTCCCAGAGAATAATGTGATAACAATGATTTATGCTAAGTAAATGTGTGTTGATCCAATACTTTAAAATTAGCTGCCATGGAGTTTCTTGTCCTTCTTCTCCATGATGACCTAGGTTCGGAACGGACAACTAGTTTTCTCATAACCGTATTTAACCGACAAGCCTAATCAATAAATGCCTAGTCTTGTCTTTCTGTGCTTTTCTTCATAGAACCCTTTCCTTAAACACCATATAGAGATACATACAACATTTTGACACTCGAAACCTTACTAAATAGGGGAATATCCTATATATATACATGAAGTATTAATTCTGCTTCATCCATCTTCTGACAAGTGCAATAGGACTATTCGCACTCGTATGCTTTCTGAGTTCTATATCGACACTATCGCCATTGGAACAATTGTAATAGGTAATAAACAAAACACATTCTTATATAGATATATCTTTAAATTATTAAAAAGAAATAATGAAGATGAAATATATTGTGAAATTTGTGTACATAATAATCATTACCATTCTTTCTTGTAGTTAGCGTGGCGCCACAACTCGACGAAGCGATATCACTGGTGTAGGACAACAAATTAATTAATGACACTTGGAAAAATACTATCTACCCTCACAATTTCTATAATTTTGCAATAAATATAGTACCTGGTAAACTTAATGTTTTTAAAATGCATTGTCTATTTGTAATGTAAAATAGTAAACACATAGTGTTATTTATCATTGTTGCGTTAAACTTCTGTTTAAATATATTTATCATAAGTACTGGGGTAGGAGTTATTATAGGTGTAGCAGTTATAACTGGTGTGGGAATTATAACTATAGGTACAAATTATTTAAAAAACAATAAACCCGCCTGAACCTGAAATATGGTGTAACTTCGGCTTGTTCCCCGCCTGTTATACCAAAATTCTACAAATTATAATACTTGTTTTTCTCTTTTAAGTTATGCGTTTTTGCAGGCGGGTTTTTTTGTTTTTTAAATAATTTGTTTTTTGCAGGACACATTTCTGCCGCGCCGCGCTCTAGTCTGGACTAAACCGACGAATGTTTGTGCGACAGACAGACCCGCCGCGCACTTCACTTGGCATGATGCGATTGCGTGTGTCACAGCTCTGCTAACAATTCTTCCAAACACAGCAGGTAGACAGAAGCGTTCGCGCGCGGCAGTCGTCCAAAGCCACGCGCGGCCACCGCGCACGATTGCCGCTCAATGTACAAACCTTTACACCCAATGTGTTTTTGCCTGTTCAAAAAAGTTAATTAATCGGGTGTAGGGTCACTTCAAAGTTTCGAACTACTTTCGAACGGACCCGTATCTACGTTGACGGACGTAGAGAGTAGGTACTACCTACTTTGATACATTTGATTCATAAATAAACTCTTGAGATCCGCACAGACCCCATGTGACTAACAGTGTGATTATTTTGGCGCGACTAACTAAAGGTTAATCGTTGCAAAAAGAATGTGCCCGCGAGGTCTACTGTTAGAACTAGAACTACTATTTATATCGAGTATTTAGCGCCGCCTCAAAATTTGTTACTTAAAAAAGTTTAGAGGTAGAAATGGGATCTCTTGGTTATCCTTTAGCACCCCAACTACCGTCTACAGATTTATTATATGAATAGTAAGTTAGAGATTGTAACTTTGTGAAATTTTACGATAATTCATAATATTTTCCTATTATGATTCTGCCAAAGTGGCCGTTTGAAGCCCCCTGTAAGCACAATTTTTGGCAAATAAACAGCATTATTATTAATTTTGAACTTCACAATATCTTTATACTTACAGAATTATTTTTGCAGTCGGTAAATGTTAATATAAAATCAAAAGTAAGTAACGTCGGGCGGGGCTATTTCGACTGTGTGGTAATTCCAACTAATGAGAATAATTCTACAGTATTGATACATAAGTATTTGAATTATTCTTAGTAGTTAAAATTACCCGCCCGACCTTACCTCATTTGGGCTACAGAACCCTACACTGGTACTTGACTGACACACCCTAAGCCGGTTTTAATAACTAGGCTGACAATCGTATGTTCATTGATAACTGTCTGCAGACAAATCACTCATAACTTGGGAAAAGACCGTATTTATAATCGATAGTTTTCTATACCAGAACAGATGTGCAACAATAACCTACAATGTGTGCGTTAAGAAGAGAAGAGAGCCCACCCAAGTAGACTAGTTTATTATCAGAGGAGTTGTATCGCGAAACTACGACGCTTACAAAACGTCAGGTTCGCTAGGGTTCACATAACTGATTACGCTAAAAACACTCCTTTAGAAGCTATGGTGGCAGGCGACCCTTTTAGTAAAAGCATGTGGGGGGTGGAACATACTTCTGATGTCCTGCGATATTTAACTTTGTACAAATGGGGAGGGGTGTATCTGGACACGGACATGCTGGTCGTCAAGTCTCTGACGCCTCTGGGACACAACTGGGTAGCGAAGGAAGACAACGGCTTGGTGAATGCCATCGCTATTTCTATGGATCACCTAGGCAGCAGAAAACTTACCGAGGCTGTCGTCAAGTACGTAGAATAGAATAAAATAGACATTTATTTTGCAAATATGAGTATACATAATAGGTGCTATGATACATTAAAGCTAAGCCATATTTCACCATTCGGCATGCAAATATGTATGATTATTATTATCATTGACATAAGTTTAACTTATTCTGCAGTTATTCATTAAATTATTTAATCTAATATTGATCTAGGCTTTATTGGACCAAGCAATATGAGCGTCTTTATAGTTGGGGTTTTGACCTTGTTAAGTCCCAAATTCTTCTCCATACATCTTGTATATCGTTGGACAAAACTTTTGAGCCATTCTTTCATACGGAGAATCCTTTTCTATTTTCACATAATAGTTCAATTTATTCCAAAGATGGTGAGTGTAGGCGTTTTCAACATTCTCCAATTCTCCAGGTTTGAAGTAGTCGTTGTTTCTGGAGTAATGTACCGGGTAGAAATACTCTGGGCCATACACTTCGAGTCCTGGAAATAATATATCAAATGTTTAAGCTTATTGAGTACTTTAAAAGAGTACCTAACTAGTTCCAATCGATCAATAAACGAATACTGCGGACTGAATTCCTGATTTCCTAACCCTGAAAAACGACTGCCTAATGCTGAAAAAAATTATCATCATGGGCCTTCGTTTTAATAGAAACTGGTCTTTCGTTTTAATAGAAACGGTGGCCGCTGTAAAAAGGTCTAATCTAGGAGTTAGCTTTCACCTACAAGGAAGCCAAATAATATTTTTACAAGGCATGTGATCGAAGAGAGCGTTTTCCAAGCAGCCAAATTGTGCGAAAAGTGCGACATTTTCACACTTGTGCTTTTTACTTTCAGTTTTTTTTTTAATTTTTACTTTGTCGCCACCCTGACACAAAGACTTTTTACTGAGAAAAGTTTTACACATAAGTTAAGTACAGATTATCATATAAATAAAAGGTACAATAAAAGGAAAACTTTATTAAATGTTATTCAAAAACACAAAATGCCAGCAACAACCTCTTACCAGCTGAATCAAAAGAAAAACGCCCTTTTCAATATAATTATATTTTTTTATTTCCTCCTTGAGTGATTTCCGATTCGTGTTGATTTATACAATCGTTCGGTTCGCCCGCTCGTGAATAAAAATAAAGAATGAAAATGCCACTTGTCGGAAATCACCTAATTTCCGCACTTGTAGCATAAATAGATGAAATGTGAAGTGCATGTGCTATTTTGTACCACGTGCTGATGTGCGATTTAACTCTTTATTTCTTGTCACCTTGCTTGACCTGTCTCGCACATCTTCTGCCCTGCAAAGGATTATAGTTCCATGGCTTGCAGTAACTTGTGTGTAAAGGTGTATTTTTTTGGTGCGTTTGTTTTTTCTCTACCATCGTTATATTCCCCATTTCTACTCGCTATTCGAGAAAAACTTATCAAAATCAAAATGTTTTATTTCACATAAACCTACATGGGCACTTATGAAACGTCAGAAGCTAGGTGCGCGGTTCCAATTGGTCGTTTCCTATGGATAAGAGCCGGCAAGAAACTCCACGGTTAAAATTACAGTGTTAAGTAATAGGTACCTATGAGACGACAATGCAGGCCTGTTGAAATGTACCAGGTACTTAGCAAAATAGAAAATGGTTTACAAATCTAGCCTGTTAAGCCTACAACGTTCTCACATTCAGAAAATCGATAAAAATCTAAATAAAATAATAAATTGAATTTAATAAAAATATATGTGTATGCCGTGTTACGCCTGACTTCGTGGAACAGACAGTAGTCCGTACCAAAGATAAGACGCTATTCTATTCTGGTTAGGAATGTCTGGATCGTTGCGGACTATTTGATTGTATTGTACACCAAGCTGTTCCCAAATATGTATTTTTTTCCTTGTACAGTCTGGTTCACTGCAATAGGCTCATCTTACACCTACTATATGGAAATATAAGCGTGATGTTATAAATTAGTTTGATGTTAATGTATTCAAATACTTCGTACTAACCTTGACAAGTTGAAGACGACCACTCCACCAGTTTCGATGTCTCGCACATTTTTTCAAGTACTCTCGTTATGGCACCAGGTCCGTTATGTATCCACATATCTGGTATGTACGTTGTTTTAACTTCACTAGAAATACA
Source organism: Lithophane semibrunnea (assembly GCA_947363905.1). Taxonomy (NCBI): domain Eukaryota; kingdom Metazoa; phylum Arthropoda; class Insecta; order Lepidoptera; family Noctuidae; genus Lithophane; species Lithophane semibrunnea. The sequence continues at coordinate 16,611,156 of OX376193.1, forward strand.
TATAAAATAGAGTTTCAGTTTTTTTAATGAAAACGTAATACATTGAAGAGAAAGATAAAGTTAATCATTCTATTGAAATATCTTTATTTGTTGAACATAGCTCGAGGAGCTCGTGGCTAAGTAATAACAGCTGTACGGGGTGATCCGTTTGGTTAAGCTACGCTTGCCAGGGTTGGTCCGTAGCTAGGTGACCATCTTGACATACCGAGCCTCGGAAACAACGTTGAGCCGTTGGCCCCGGCTGTCATTCGTGGATCTTTGACAGTCGCTATGGGTTGTCAGAAGCCCGAAAGTCTAACCACCAGTCTTACCAAGGGGTATCGTATTACCCAGTTACTGGGTTGTGGAGGTCAGAGAAGTGGCTCCATGTAAAATATTGGTATCAGCTGCATCCGGTTAGACTGAAAGCCGACCCCAACCTAGTTAACAAAAGGCTAGGCAGATTGATTTGTTGACAGAGGACCAATATCTATTCAGCAAACATGCATGATAGAATGTAAGACGTACAAGTATTTATATAATTATCTATGTCTTAATAATCAGTATTTATCTATTGTATTGTTTTAACAGTGTTTTGAAGTCGATGAAGTTCATTGAAAGTCAATTGGGGCAACAACTGTCTATACAGCAGAAATAGGTAAGGTCACCTCTGCCGAAAGGTTTGTTGACGATCACTTAACATGTGAGTCAGCGGCCATTGTCTTGTATCGATCGATTGTTGTGGAACATGGTTTGAGAGGTCATGGACTTGGTTTAGAAAGCCTACAGGTTTCTTTATAAAACTCGCCATGTGCCATGCAAAAACAGTAGTAGAATTGACAAGATACCTAGCATACAGGGATGGCAGCAGAAACCTTGCGTTCTTTTTCGAGATTTGCGCAAAACGACACAATACTTGCATTAAAAGATTATTGCAAGCCTTTTGCAAACGAGGTAGAAACAAAACTCGTTGGTTTTCGGTAAAACTACAGAAAATATACAAAGTTAAATTGTATGCTTCTCGATAGGTACATACTTGATGTAAGCCTCGGCAAATTTTCTGCCCACGTGATCCATAGAAATAGCGATGGCTCCGGTAGCCACCAAGTCGTTGTCTTTCCTCGCTACCCAGTTGTGTCCCAGAGGCGTCAGAGACTTGACGACCAGCATATCCGTGTCAAGATACACCCCTCCCCACTTGTACAAAGTTAAACATCGCAGGATATCAGAAGAATGTTCCACCGGCCACATGCTTTTATTAAAAGGGTCGCCTGCCACCATAGCTTCCAAAGGAGTGTTTTTAGCGTAATCAGTTATGTGAACCCTAGCGAACCTGACGTTTGGGAGGCACCGTAATTCAGCGATACAACTCCTTTGATACACGACCTCGCTGACAGGTGCACTGAACAACACATAAACTTGTTGCCTCGGGTGGGCTCTCGACGCAGACTCGATGGCACATGCCTGACGGGAGTCTAGCCCTCCGCGGCAGGATGTCTCGTGAAAGAATATTGAGTTGGGTCTCGGCACAAAGTTCCTGTCTTCAGCTGATGGCAGCGCATCGTACTCATCTACGTAATGACACGAAATATTATTATCCGCGTTGTCAAAATGCATGAAAGGCTGTAAGATTGGCATATTTTGCGCGTTTCTATAGAAAATAATAACGCCACTGAAAACTATAAAAGTTAAAAATATTAACACATGTTTTCTTAATACAAAAAATTTTTTCTTTGGTATTTTTAACGAGTACATATTTCAACTTCTCTTATGACTCGAGAAGGCAAACTATTGTAGGATAATGTTGCACATCTGTTTTGTCATAGAAAACTAATAAACATGTTGTAATTACTTTAACTTCCCAAGTTATAAGCGATTTGTCTGCCGACAGTTTAAAAACAGTACCAAACTATGACAAACATTAATAAGCAATTTAAGCAATAGACACGTTACCTACTGCAGATGATGGACTGGAGGCGGAGGATCGGTGGCGGCGGACGGTGAGCTCCGCAAAGCCGGTTGGTAGAATCGGTACTACACGAAAGCAAAGGTACGTCACACGCATCGACTGGCGCTACATTCCACCGGGAGCGCTGTTCATGGGCGGAGCATGGGAGAGGTTCACCCTCGGTTAGTGTGCTTCATACACTTCCGACAGAGGTAGAACCATGGTAGAACACACGGTTAATTCACGACCTTTGACCCACATATTGGTAAACCCAAACGACGAGGAGGCTTTGACGCCTAACCATTTTCTGCTCGGCGTGCCTTATAAAGTCCCGCTGCCGGGGATTTTCATAAGACCGGATGAACGACGCCATTCACACTGGAGGGCGTCGCAACGACTAGAGGACCTGCACTTATACCACGACGTACCTATTAATGCCACCATTTTTTCAGTGTTAGTGACAGACGGAGCTATACAAGACCGCTAGCACCATCCTTTTTTCGCAGTGGAATAATGGCATTAATACTTCATAGTCAGCCCCCTGTTTTGGCAGCGATGGGTGCGCGAAGCATTAGTGGTCCTCATGTATTGTATTTGTAGCCAGTGGTGTAGACTGAGTTTCCGTATTATTTCCTTTCTTGGCGTCACTCCAGGGCCATGCTGTTAGTAGTTGTTAATTCAATTTAATTTATTATTCCAGAGCAAGGGTCGTGGAGTGACTACCCTTAACTTTATATTATGTATTTATGTTCTAAATTATGTATTTATTTACTTAAGTACAAGTGCTTACTGCTTAAGATAGAAAACCCAATAACACTCTGCCCGACCTGGAATGCGAACCCAAGACCTCATGCTTATCAAGTTAGAGAAACTTAAATTGTTATCATTAATCTCTGTAAAGTGTTTACCGGTCACTAGATTGGTACGATTATGTACATTTCATGTACACGGCGCAGCGGAAGCAATGGGATTTATATACATAGTAGCGCCATGCATCGTTCGTTGAGCGGCGGAAGATGTTTAATATTGTATCCCTCTGTTTGTGTCACTTGGTGCTAGAGGGTGTCAGCATTTATGAATGATTTACTCGTAGCATGAATGGAATATTGGATAACTGATTACGGCTCTCGATACCAGGGGGACGCTTTTATCAATTAGTTATTGTATAGTTATGAATGAATGTTGTAGTGGTCGATTCTCGAACTTTGTAGAAATTGGAAGTTGATACAAAAGTTCTTTCCGCCCTCTTTCATGTTCGTTAAGGCATTTCGCTTTCAGACGTCGGAATTTCGGCAGGCGGTGTCGTTGGTTTTCGCCCCCAACTTCCGATTAAAATTATTTTTAACGTTATAGTGTCTTTTTTGGAAGTGAGAGAGCAGATGTTTGTTTTTACTTTCTCAAAAGTATTCTGTTGAATGAATTCGCGATAAGCGAGAGGCAGGATCTCTGGAGTTACGATAGTCCATCAGTGATAGAACACTTGCTGGAATACTGTTGCTCCAGTAAGGAAATGGAGCCCTAGTGATGCAAAATCAGAGGTAAAATAAAACAACTGTGAAATTAAAACAATTTTACTGCTTTTCCTGTCAAATTTGCCAAACTTCTTGTATTGTCTTATGGTGGAATCCGACGATCGTCAATATTGCAGACGGACACGCACGGCAGACGACCACAGACCACCACGCACGGCACACCGAGGAACTTCCGATGTATGCGATACCCCGCACGTACACCTTCCCACGGACCGTCGTCCGGGCTCGTCGGTGTCCGTCCGCAAGTGCGTGTCCGTCTGCAATATTGCCGATCATCGGATTCCACCATTCAAGAGACTGTAAACGGCTCAGCTTATGACTTATACCACAAATATTCATATTTAAATCCGTATTTGCATTCCATAATGCTAATAAGATGTTCAAAGTCAAAGTCAAAGTCAAAATATTTATTTGTAAAACAGGTGTTGTAAATAATCATGTATGTAGGTCAATATTGTGTTGTCGTTGACGGCGTACAAATAACAATAAACTAGGATTACACTTAGTAATACAGTAGGTTACAGAATTTAAAATAAAATAACATAATCTATCTACGCTTTTCTATATCTATTACTTACAATTATAAACAAAGTTAACAACAAGTTTTGGTTTACCTACATTTGTACATACTTATTTAAATTATTTTAAAAAACTTACCATAATATATATTATGCAACTACATTTTGTATACATGGTAAGTAAGGCAATTTTTCACTACAAAGCTTTTACTTTTGTTTCTTTAAATATTTGTATGCCAGTCCATGGCGAAAAAACCCTAAAAAAATCTCTAAACTTGACTTAAAATCACTATAATTTCGGTTATTCCTGTCAAACGACGATTTCCCATTCTGAAAAATAGACTACAAAACTGAGATGGCATTGAATAATAACATTAACTCAGTCAGCCAGTTCGTGCCAGTTTAGTGAAAATGGCAATTTTGCTATTCTGAATTCGACGTCTTTCACCTAAAATTTTGTCCTATGTCTAAAATCCGCTAACTAAATCTGACTATTTTTTATCGCGATTAAAAAGGTGTGGCATAAAATTTGATGTCATGAACTAAAATTCAAACCAACACCTCGACTTCAGTTGCAAAATAGTACTGAATCTTTTTTTATTTTCTTTTACTTATGTATATAAAATGGTGTCCTAAACGACCTCCTTTATAAAACCCATAAACCCCTAATACTCAACATGCTTCTCAAAAATATTAAATTCCTTGTGAATTTATTCATAGCTTTGTCAAGATCAGTGTAGAAGTTTTCTATTTCTTCTTTAGTGGCTCTTTTAGTAGGTGCTTAACCTTGGATTATGGAGTTTTTTTTTCCATGTATAGCATTTACTTGTAATGCCGTGATCCGACGGTGCGTCATATTGCGGACGGACACAGACGAGCCCGCACGACGCAACGTGGGAAGGTGTACGTGCGGGGTATCGCAGACATCGGAAGTTCCTCGGTGCGTGGTGCGTGGCGGTATGTGATCGTCTGCCGTGCGTGTCCGTCCGCAAAATCGCGGATCGTCGGATCTCGGCATTATGCAGCAGCTCTCTCGGATATCGCAATGAAATCTTGTACTTCTGTATTGTATTGTTTTTTTACTAGGAATCCAACACCTTTCTTCCTTTTGTTTCCCCATAGTAGTAAATAAGATATCTCCCTCTGTCTTCAATTTTATAACCTTCACTTCTCTCTTCAGCTATACCGATAATGTCCCAATTAATTTACGATATCGCGTATTCCAATTCAACTACTCTTGCTTCATTTGCTAATGATCGGAGATTGAATGTAGATAATTATGTAGTATTTTTTTTGGTTTGGTTGTCTACAACCCCCGCGGTGACGAGCCGTTGTCGAGGAGGATTTGTGGGTTTCGTGTTTGTCAAATTAAAATATTCAGTTTGTTTTTTAATTTAGAGGGTGCAGTGTTTTCATTTTTCTGACAGTCTTAATCGTTTGAAGAGTCAATTTTCCCCATCACGAGGTTTTTTAGTTGAACCGACGTTTGTGTTTATTGAAGAAAGTTTCCATAGAGCTCTGGTTTTTTCCCATTTTGTATGTTTGAGTTTTATTCTTTTTTATTGCTTGTTGTTGCGCGGAATTTTTGTTAATATCTAATAACTGGTGGGGAGGGCTTATTTCAAACTATCTCTTTATCCTAGTTTTTTCGGTTTCGGTTTGTTTGTCCTTCCTCTTCTGCTTTAGTGCTGTCTTTCATGGATGGTTCTCAAACTATAAGTTTGTCGTGTCGCAGGTAGGCTATTTTTCCGGATTCCTTCTCTTTTTTTTTAACTGTTCTTGCAATTTTCTCCGCGTCTCTAGAATTTGAGGTGGGAAATCTTCTTTCATGTAAATAGTTTTCGTTTGTATATATTTATTGTTTTCCAAAACGGTATTCTTCCTGCCATACGTTATAAAAGTTACGGTACTAGGTCTCACTTTGTCTTTTAGGTATTTTCCCATTCTGCGGACCATCTCAATTCTTTTCTGTCACATTCCAGCTTTAGCTAGTCTTTAATAGTTTGTAACACGGCTCCTTCCAACTCCCGATATGATTTTTCGCCTTCTTCTACCCCGAAGAATATGACATTTCTTTGTCTAATCTGTATTTTTAAGGCGCTAATTCTTTTGTCATGTTTGGAGTTCGTTTCCTTAATTCTTCAAGTTCCCCTTATAATAAGTTAAAATTTTGATCTATCTCATTTATTTTGGTCGTGATACTTGTCTCTACTAGATTCAGCAGTGGTTTTTCAGTGTCTCGTTTGATATCCTATCTTAGTTCTTGTAAAAGTTTTTCTATTTCCGACATGATGGCGCCCTCTGTTAACTTAACGCCGTACTGTTTAATAAAGTTCTGTAATGCCCTGTGTGAGTAGAGTGCTGCAATAGTGCTCTTTGTGTAAGTATGCTTTGAAAGTAGTTGTCTTAAGCGGGTATAGATGTCATTCTTCCTTGCTACTTATTGTTTAATTTATTCGCTAGATGTGGTATATTCATCGATTTTTGCGCTATGGATGACTAAGAACAATTTGGTTTTGTAGGATGTTTGCAATTTTTAAATATTTTCTACATTATTGCGAACCGAAAGGAAATTCTATTTCCTTGCTATTAATACAGTAAAAATTATGTTCACACGATTTCTCGAACACAACCGGCTAGTGTTTCTTCAAAATGTCACTGTCATTCACCACTTCACCTCACTTTATTTCGTTAGACTTCACTTAGTTTATGGAGTTATTTCGTTGATAACACTTGTTATGAGGGTTTCCATGAATTTGTCCGTAATTGCACTTTTAAAAATTTATTGTTGTTTGAACATAGCGTATGCGCAAGCACAAAAGGCCAGTGGTGCCGATTCTGTTGTTCACAAACTAAACTAAGTACTTTGATTCATAATATTTTCCTATTATGATTCTGCCAAAGTAGCCGTTTTAAGCCCCCTAAAGCACCATTTTTGGCAAATAAACTGCATTATTATTAATTTTGAACTTCCACAATATATTTTTATCTATGAAATACAGAATTATTTTTGCGGTGCGTAAATAATAATATAAAATCGATAGTTTTCTGTATTTATTTATTTTGGGAAAACAAACAATCGTACATTGTATATAACAACTAGATGCACAGTATGCTATAAGTAAAAGTACAATCCACTACGTTTCCACATGTTACTAGTTTATATTAAGTAGATATAGTTTTTGTAAAACATCAAGTAATAAAAAACCTAAAACCCAACTACGACTTAAAAGGTATAAACAAGACACCACAGACAGACAAATTAAAAATCCGGAGTCACACGTGTTAGGGCATAAATCGAACAGATTACGTGTGACTCCGGATTTTTAATTTGTCTGTCTGTGGTGTCTTGTTTATGCCTTTTAAGTCGTAGTTGGGTTTTAGTTTTTACCCGACTACGGCGAAGAAAAAAGGAGGGTTATGATTTAGACCGGTATGTATGTATGTATGTATGTATGTATGTATGTATGTTCATCTGTTCCCTCCTATCTTCCAAACCACTTATCACAATTTGACAAATGAGGTATCGTTAGAAGCGTCGTGATTGTCCGCTGGTTATAGGCTATGTGAAGTCACATTAAATTAAAAATGGCGCCCTCTAGAGGACATAAAGTGAGGCACTTAAAAAAAAAATGGTTTAATCGTACCATGTTGGGTATCAAATGAAAGGGCTTAATGAGCACATTTCAAAAATATATATATATTATAACCCCAAAAGAATTTAAAAAAAAATCAAGTAATAAAAACTAAAACCCAACTACGACTTAAAAGGCATAAACAAGACACCACAGACAGACTATTATCGAGAGCTGGCAACACTGGCAATGTTTACTAGACCGGCGTATTTAAAATCTGTAATTAAATATAATATACATTCTTAATTGACTAAAAAGTAGTGGGACGCAGTGCAATAACTATAATTAACGAGTGACATTATTGGTGACTGCTAACGACAAGTGTATATAAAAATTAATCAACAACATTATGTGACGGTTCAAGACACTTCACAAACAATAACACAGTGATAAAACAACAAATCAATACAACATCATCCTAGATTCCTAGTTATATAAAATAGTGAATATGAGTGCAGTTTTACATTAAAAATAGTGCAGTAATTAGAAAAGACGACTATAATAACACCGTTAAGAAAAATATTTAAAAAAATTGACCTTTGGACTCTGATGAATGTTCGACAACTAGCGCCAGCACGGGACTGCGTGCTGAATAGGCGAACCAATATAGTACCGCTACTTGACACCAGTGGCGCATAATCAATTTAGGGATACCACTTAAAAACGATTGTAGTATTTGGTGGAAAAAAAACAAAAAAAAAAAAAAAAAAAAATTTAAATAATATTATCAAGTAATAAAGACTGATTTTTAAATACTTCGGAGGAATTTGTGAGGACAAAACAATCGAATTTGAATTGCGTTTTTGTAATTTTTTATTGTTTTGGTAGTACATTGGTAAACTAACCACTTAACGAAATAAATATGGATGACAACATTACCTACCGCAAAATAAGATTATGCAGATCAAGTTCACTTTGCGACGTTACTGCGGACAATTCAGCGCTTTTTGACACGACAATGATGAGTCTGCCTAATACTTCCATAAATACAAGTCAATCCATAATTGAGCTGCAGGAAAACGTTAAGCAGTTATCTAAGGATTTGCAAAGTGCTCATCAGGAAATAGAAAATTTAAATACAGAAAATTTTCGACTCAAAACAGACGTACAAAAATATATTAAAATAATAAATGCATACAAAGAGGTAAATGCTGACATGATAATTTCGACACCACCCTCGGGACGAAAACGGAAAAATAAACAAAATAAAGTAACCCCTGTGACACATAAAAAGCAACCAATCGCATTGCCACAGAAACAAAAACAGACCGAAGAAAATGACACTGATCCAAAAAAAGTAGTTCAGAACACTATGCCTGAAAATAGCATAAATTCAGATATTGAATTAATAAAATCGCATTCGACCTCGCACAACAATGACAATCAAGCAAACATAACATGCAATCAAAACGGTGAGACAAAGATTTTAATAAATACAGGTAACAGTGTACACGAAACTGAAATAAATGCAACGACGTGCAACAGCAACATTCAGGCTAACGAGCCGAAACCAATCACACCACCAAATTTATCATCAAATTCTGATAATATTGTCATAAATATGAAGAAAGTTATTATCATTGCGGATCAACAGGGAAGATTTATTCAGAGAGCTCTGCAAAAACTCTTAGGCAAAGATTTTTTAGTCCGATGTTTTTGGAAGCCAGGAGCATCTCTACATGAGGTCTTAGACACAGAAAAAACAGAAATAAATTTACTGAATAAAAACGACTTCGTGATTGTTTTGGGCGGTGTTAATGATAAAAACCCAGAAGAAATTCAACTCGGTCTTATGAACTTTTTAAATACTACCAAAAACACTAATGTTATAATTTCTGAAGTACTATTTAATACTTATTTAAATGAAAGAAAGTTGAATTATAGATTGAAATTTATCTGTTCTCAGTACACTCATGCAACATATGTGGACATGAATTTCTCATTGTATATGCCAAAGTATCGCTTTCTATCACTACACACATCACAATTATTGCTTAGAGAAATTTTGAGAGCTGGTTATAAGCAAGACTATAACAGACATATCAAACATAAACTTAACACACATAGTAAAACTCCTACTGCTATTGACAAAAGTACTCAGACATTAACGCAAACAGAACAAAACAATTTAAATTTAGATAATGAGAATATTCCGGCGAGTAATGATTGTTTTCGTTTATAAACACATGAATATTCTTCATCAAAACATTAACGGTCTACTTACTAAAATAGATGAGCTTACGGTTCATTTATACTCATTAGGAGAAAATACAAACAGCATCCCTGTCGATGTTCTCTGCATTACCGAGCATAATATGACTATAGAAGATGCTAAACTACTAAAAATGCCTAATTTTACCCTAGGTGACTCTTTCTCACGAAATAATAGGAATGGAGGTTCTTGCATAATTATAAAATCGAGCCATAAATTTAGAGTGGTTACTGAAGCCAAAAGTCTAAGTATTACTAATTTAATTGAATGTAGTGGCATTGAACTTATAGAACATAAAATTATAATATTATGTATTTATCGACCACCAAAAAATGGCAAAGAATATATTGACTTATTTTTCGCTAGACTAACGGGCTTATTAAATAAAATATGTTTTACAAGAAAAAAAGTTATACTATGCGGTGATTTTAATATTAACAGGTTAGACGATAGCAACATCTCCCGACAGTTTGAGCAATTACTAGCGTGTTATAATTTAAAATTATCAATAAATCAACCGACTAGACTGAGTAGCATGACGTGTATCGACAATATAGCCCATAATATCAGAGGCTCCAATTCAAAAATTGTAGAACTCTCGCTATCTGACCATACGGCACAAATTTTAACGTTCCCTGTAAAGAAGAGTTATCACATCACACACTGGTTCAAATCTAAACGTGACTATAGTGAAGATAACGTGAGGAAATTTATAAATTGCATTGAAAGCCTCAGTTTTACAGAATGTTACACAAATAATGACCCTGAAAAGGCTTATGAAGCATTTTATGAGCTATTTAAGCTATTTTATGATCTATGCTTCCCCATAATACGAGTTAAGATACCAATTTCCAAGAAACCAAAATGGCTAAGTAACGGTATCCGAGTATGCTCTAAAAGAAAACGTCAACTACTTTGGAAGTATAGGTTAACATCTAATCCGAAAGATAAAAAATACTTTAAAGCATACACAAACAGGCTAAGAACTATAATTAAAAAGACCCAAAAATCACAAAACAATTATTATATAAGTTCAGCTACCAACAAACCCAAAGCGACATGGCAAATAGTAAATAACTATAAAACTGTAACACCCAAAGAGAATATTATGGAAATTAAAGTAAAGGATAAAACAATTACGTCGCCGAGAGAAATTGCTGAAGCTTTTAATAATTATTTTATAGATGACATAAAACCTACAACTAAGGAAAATGATACCTACCCAAAAACACTGACATACAATAATTGTAATTCAATGTTCATGAAACCGACAAATCCGTACGAAGTTGACCAAATAATAAAAGGACTAAAAAACACTAATAGTACAGGGTATGATAATATAAATACTAAAATAATTAAAAGCGTTTCCCATATCATAGCTCCAGTACTCAGCACAATTATAAATCTGTGCCTAGAATACGGAATATTTCCGTCAAAACTAAAAATAACAGTCATTAACCCATTATTTAAAAAAGAAGATAGAAAAGAGATGAAATTTTATAGACCAATAGCTTTAATACCAATTATTGCAAAAAATTTTGAAAAAGTAATTTATAAAAATTTATATAACTATTTTGAATCCAATAGTATATTCACACATGAGCAATTTGGGTTTCGAAAAGGCAAATCAACGGGCGATGCACTTTTTAAATTTTTGAAGAAGGTAATGACAGGACTGGACAATAAACGACATATAACTACAATATTTATGGACATGTCTAAAGCATTTGACTACGTAGATCATGACATACTCTTAAATAAACTAGAACAATACGGAGTTAGAGGGAATGCTTTAGATCTTATAAAATCATACCTCAAAAATAGGGTTCAAATAACACAAATAACAAGAATATCAAATAAAACAAAATATGAACAAACGTTTCAGTCTAAGCCTAAAACAGTTAAGTACGGGGTACCTCAAGGAAGTATTCTTGGTCCACTTTTGTTCATAATATATATAAATGACTTCCCAAAAGCCGTAATCCATGACATGATATTATTTGCAGACGACAGTACAGCTATTTTCACTGACGAGGATGAAGATAAATACGAAATTAATGTAAACAATTCCCTTGAATGTATTATAAATTGGTTAAATGTAAATAATCTTAAAATTAACTTAGAAAAAACTTGCTATATTTCGTTTGCTAATATAAATAAAAAACTAAAGAACCTAAACGTAAAATACAAAGGTGAAACCTTAAAAGAAGTTAAGACAACCAAATTTCTTGGCATACATATTGACTCAGCACTAAACTGGAAAATACAGATTGACCATGTGTGCAAAAAACTAAATCAGTTCTCATATGCCCTCTACATGTTAAGAAAAGTTACAAGTGAGAGTACTTTACTAAGTGTTTATCATGCATATGTAGGCTCCATACTAAAATACGGTATCCTATTCTGGGGTAATTCACCGAACAGAGAGTGTGCTCTAAAAGCACAAAAAAAGTGCATCAGAAGTATATGCGGATTGAGACAGACTGATTCATGTAGACCAGTTTTCAAAAGGTTGAAAATCTTAACCCTTCCTTCACTATACATATTTGAAGCGGCAAGGATGATAAAACGCGATATAGATAAGTATGAAGCGTTGAGAAGTGCGAGACACAAAACTGAACTTAAAGGCATTCAATGTAGAACAGTTAAATTTAAATCGAGTGTATTTGGTGTTGGAGTTAAAATCTATAACAAGCTACCAAACTGTATCAAGAATATCTCTTCATTAAAAGTTTTTAAATTAAAGCTTAAAGAATTTCTCCTAAGTAAAACATATTATTCAATTAATGAATTTCTAACAGACCGAATTATTGACTAAACTTGTTTTGACTTATTTAATGTGAAATATACAACCGTAATAATTATGTCTTCTAATGAATGTTAGTATGAGGTTGACTAAAACTTGACATGTTAAACGTATTTTATTTATTTAATTTACTTTTTGTACTTATCTAATGTAAATCGCATGACCAAAATAATTATGTCTATTAATAATGTCTGATGATGTTGACGCAAAATTGACATGGTAAACTTATTTTTCTATTTTTATTTTTTGACTTATTAAACTAAATTGTATGTCCCTAATAATTGTGCAAGAATTAATGTAAAATGAGGTTGACTAAAACAGTAATATAACCAACAACATTGATATACCTACCTACTTATTAATATAAATATTGTACACCCCATGGGTATGTTACAGTGATTCATGAATACTATTGTAAGATCTGACTATTTACCTGTGACAAACAATAAATGAATTTGAATTTGAATTTGAATTTGAATTTGACAAATTAAAAATCCGGAGTCACACGTAATCTGTTCGATTTATGCCCTAACACGTGTGACTCCGGATTTTTAATTTGTCTGTCTGTGGTGTCTTGTTTATGCCTTTTAAGTCGTAGTTGGGTTTTAGTTTTTATTACTTGTTTTTTTTTGTTACTTGATTTTTTTTAAATTTACGTTTAGTTATGACAAATATATCAATATCATGAAAATTATTATTGTAAGCCCGAACCAATCTCTGTAACGGCGCTCTCTCCCGCATTTGTACTACGATGTCGAGATGTGCAACAATAACCTACAATAGTGTGCGTTTAGAACGTTGAGGCTGTCATTTGTGGATCTTTGACAGTCGTTACGAGTCGTCAGAAGCACGAAAGTCTGACAACCAGTCTAACCAAGGGATATCGTATTACCCAGTTACTGGGTTGTGGAGGTCAGATAGGCAGTCGCTCCATGTAAAATACTGGTATTAAGCTGCATCCGGTTAGACTGGAAGCCGACCCCAACATAGTTGGGAAAAGGCTAGGCAGATTGATAGAGTGTGCGTTTAGAAGAGAAAAGGGGCTCTCTTCTCTTCTAAACTTTAAAGCTTAGCCATATTTCACCATTCGGCATGCAAATATTTATGATTATTATTATGATTGCCTTATGTTTAACTTATTCATTAAATTATTAAATCGAATATTGATTAAATAATAACCCACCTAACATCTACCACCTGCTGCAGAAGGCAGTGATCCTCAATACATGCAGGTTAGTACGAAAATTCCTCCAGTGTGAGTCGGGTAACTTGCACCCTTACTCCCACCCAAATTCAGCTTCGGCTAACATACAGCCTACTACGGATAACTACGCAGTATCCAATATTATCCCCACACTTATCCCCACTGATGGACACTTGGCTTAGGCCCGTGCCATTAGTTCTACTCGGCTAGGCCGAGAAAAAAAATGAATAGAAAATAATAATATTATTGTTAATAATAATATTGACATAACAGTCCCGCATGACGGGAACCTCGTGAAGGCCGAGAAAGATAAACAAATCAAGTATCTTGACTTGGCTCACGAGGTTGTCGACATGTGGGATGTGGACTCTGCGATCATTGTGCCGATAGTCGTATCAGCCAATGGCTTAATTGCCAAGAGCCTCGACCAACACCTAAGGAGGCTCTCGTTGGGCAGCTGGATTAAGGGCTTGATTCAGAAAGCTGTACTCCTGGACACGGCTCGCATCGTTAGGAGGTTCCTCTCACTGGAGCCCTGACCGCCGGTAGCTTGGACCCTGTTCCCGATACCGGTGGGCTACTATTTTTTATATTTTTAAATGTTTTATATAATTTTTTATTCTAATATTTAAAAATATAATTTATAAGTATGAAAAATGAAATAAAGATATTGATTAAACAGCTCTAGGCTTTATAAGACCGAGCAATATGAGGTTCTTTATAGGTTTCGACCTTATTATGACCCAAATTCTTTTCCGTACATCTTGTATATCGTTGGACAAAACTTTTGAGCCATTCTTTCATATGGAGAATCCTTTTCTATTTTAACATCATGGTTCAATTTATTCGAAAAATGGTGAGTGTAGGCGTTTTCAACGTTTTCCAATTCTCCAGGTCTGAAGTAGTCTTTGCTTTTGGTGTAATGTACCGGGTAGAAATATTTTGGGGCATACACTTCAAGTTCTGGAAATAATTTCAAATGTTTAAGTTTATTGCGTTCTTTAAAATAGTACCTAGTTCCAATCGATGAATAAACGAATACTGTGAACTGAATTCCTGGTTTACCTAACCCAGGGCTACTGCATAGTGCTAAAAATAAATATGTATTGGTTCGAAACAAATGTCTAATCCATAGCTTCATAAGTTTGTAAGTTACCTTGTTGAGCAGATTTTTTTTTCGAACTTATGATGCAATGGATTAGACATTTATTTCAAAGATTCCAATTCTGAACGATCGTGCATTACGAATTAAGGTGCAGGTTGCACCCGCATGGAGGTTTTCCTCGTACAGTCTGGTTCACTGCAATAGGCTCGTCTCTGCTTACACTTAAGGGAAATATCAGAGTGACGTTATCATAATTATTTTAATGATATTGTTATACTTAGTACCTTGACAAGTGATAAATGACCAATGTACCAGGTTGGATGTCGCGCACATTTTGTCAAGTACTCTCGTTATGGCTTCAGGTCCGTTATGTATCCACAAATCTGGTATATACGTTGTTCTACTTTCACTAGAAATACATATAAAAATTAAGTTAGAGCTATCTAATTGAAAATATAATAAACTAGCTTCCGCCCGCGGCTTCGCCCGCATGTTATGTCGATAAAAAGTAGCATATGTCCTTTCCCGGGATGCCATCAATCTCCTTGCCAAATTTTATCGAAATCCATTCAGTCCTTCTCTAGAAATACATATAAAAATGAAGTTAGAGTTTTCTAAATGAAAACATAATCCATTGATGAGAAAGATAAAGTTAATCATTCAATTTAAATTTATTTTTTTGTCGAACATAGCTCGAGGAGCTCGTGGCTAAGTAATAAGTAATAACAGTCGCACGGGTCGATCCATTTGGTTAAGCTACGCTTGCCGGAGTTGGTCCGTAGATATGTGACCATCTTTACATACCGAGACCCCTCCGTGCCGCGGAAAGCACGCTAAGCCGTTGGTCCCGGCTGTCATTCGTGGATCTTTGACAGTCTTTACGGGTCGTCAGAAGCCTGAGAGTCTGACAACCAGTCTTGGTATCGTATTACCCAGTTACTGAATTGTGGAGGTCAGATAGGCAGTCGCTCCATGTAAAATTGTAAAATACTGGCATTCAGCTGCATCTGGTTAGACTGCCAGAAGCCGACCCCAACATAGTTAAGAAAAGGCTAGGTGGTTTGATTTGTTGAACATAGGACCAATACCTATTCAGCAAATATAAGTATGATAGAATGTACAAGTATATCTATAGTATCTAAATCATTATTTATTGTATTGTTTTAACCATAGAAATATAAAAAACAGGAGAAGTGGCATGGGGCGTCTGTGTCCGCGCGACATGAACGAGATGCTCATGTCATAGGCAAATGGCTGTCTCCGCGAACTAGTGCGCTTTCGACCGTGGGCGTGACAAATTATAAGAATGCCGAGTTGTTCAGTGGTTTCTTGTAAAAACCGAAACCAAAACAAAAACTTTGTGAATAATGGTATCACTTACATAAGTAACGAATGGACTTGATGCAGAACAGAAAGCATACAGGTTTCTTATTAAAACTCGCTATGTGCCATGCAGTATAAGAATTGACAAGATACCTAGCATACAGGGCGGAGCGGAAGGACGTGTCATACTTTTACTGACTAAAACCCACCCGTGTTCCTTCAGTCGCCTGTTGCCAAGGTCCCGGTATACCTTTCGGACTTTCCCGCAACTCTGGCAGGCCCGCAACCCGCAGGGCAGCTGGAACCCTGCGTTCTCTTTCGAGCTTTGCGCACGAAGACAGTTACGTGAAAAGATTCTTGAAAGCCTTTTGCAAACGAGGTAAGTAGAGAAACAAAACTCGGAAAGAAAGGAAATATACAATGTTAAATTGTATTGTGTGTGACGAAAATGGCTTCTCGATAGGTACGTACTTGATGAAAGCCTCGGCAAATTTTCTGCCCACGTGATCCATAGAAATAGCGATGGCTCCGGCAGCCACCAAGTCGTTGTCTTGCCTCGCTACCCAGTTGTGTCCCAGAGGCGTCAGAGACTTGACGACCAGCATATCCGTGTCCAGATACACCCCTCCCCATTTGTACAAAGTTAAATATCGCATCATATCAGAAGTATGTTCCACCGGGTACATGCTTTTATTAAAAGGGTCGCCTGCCACCATAGCTTCCAAAGGAGTGTTTTTAGCGTAATCAGCTATGTGAACCCTAGCGAACCTGACGTTTGGGAGGCGCCGTAATTCAGCGATACAACTCCTTTGATACACGACCTCGCTGACAGGTGCACTGAACATCACATAAACTTGTCGCCTCGGGTGGGCTCTCGACGCAGACTCGATGGCACATGCCTGACGGGAGTCTAGCCCTCCGCGGCAGGATGTCTCGTGAAAGAATATTGAGTTGGATCTCGGCAAAAAGTTCCTGTCTTCAGCTGACGGCAGTGCATCGTTCTCATCTACGTAATGACACGAAATATTATGACCTGCATCTTCAAAATGGATGATATACGGCTGTAAGATTGACACATTTTGCGCGTTGTTATAGAAAATAATAGGACCACTGAAAACTATACAAGTTATAAACATGAACACAATATGTTTTCTTAATACGAAAAAATTTTTCTTTGGTGTTTCTTTCAAGTACATATTTGAACTTTTCCTACGATATCAATGACTCGAGAAGGCAAACTATTGTAGGATAATGTTGCTGATTTAAATGTAGAATTAGATAAGAAGCCAGCGCGCGACTCTCGCGCCGCGCTCCCCCCGCCCTTCAGTAATAAACCAGTGTTCAAACTAGACGGTTGTACCTATCCGTGTGTTCGTTATTGCTTATATCATAACACACCGTATTTAAATGAACACAATTATATTAAAAATGGCTGCACGACGGAAACTACATAAGCCGTTTTAATGTTCGGTATCATAAAAATAAACAAACCAGAATGCCTGTTTAAAAAAATAAGCTGGAGGCACGAGCACTACAGTTATTCTGCTCGTTCCACGTCCAACCCGATCTCGGTGCCTCGACATAAGACCACTGCCATCCTTCAGGGGATGTTTCAAGTGGGTATGCCGCTTCTCGCTGCCAAAATAATCTACCACCTCCCATTGGATCCCTGAAAAGAAAACAAAATTTTAAGTTACATCTGAAAAAAAATCTATTATAATTTCAAAAGTATGAGACGCAAATATTTTGTAATGTGTATATAGATGATAAACCTTATGTGAGTATTTATTACTCACATAAGGTTATCATTATCATCTATGGGCAAGGTACATCCATATCCAGGTGGCTCGAGGCGGCATAGCGATGCGTGAGAAGCGTCTCGTCATCTTCCCTCATGCAGGTACCTACAGGTACTAATACGTACCTAAGTAGTTTCACCAAAACCTTCACGTCAGTCACGTTGATCAAACATTGACATAATTATAATACATACTTACTTAATATATTGTAGTCTGTGAGCGTCGACTAAAACGCAAGCGCAAGTCAGTTTCAGTTTGCAGTTTCTGACGGTGTGTCGTTTGGCGGTAGTAGCTCAAGTCGCGTGACGCGTCAAGTGACCTCCCAGGGGGCCAAGTCTACTAATTTACAAACGTGTCACTGGTCTCACAATGATCAGTTTTTGACAGATATGCCATTCAAAATCTGTCAAAAACTCATCATTGCGAGACCACTGACACGTTGGTAAATTAGTAGACTTGGCCCCCTGGACTTGTGAGCTAGGCGCGCCGCGCCCCGGCTGGTCGCCCGACTCGATGGCTCACAACACAACAACACAGTATGTCATCACGTGCATAGACGCAATAGGGAAGTGCAACTGTACTTTTTAGGGTTCCGTAGTCAACAAGGAACCCTAAAAAATACAGTTGCTCTTCCCTGATGCAGATGTGACTGTGATTCTCTCCGATATCTGCGCCTTGGGGATAGTTTTAGCGAAAAAAAAAAGCTTATGGGTGACGTACTATGATTGCCCGACCTCACCGTGCATGAATTATTTTAATCACCTCTGGGCATTTTCGTAGCATCCTCCTATCTCTTCATTCTTCATCTTTATGTAGCTGTTCATCGTTAAAGACCTTCTGGCGTGTGCCGTAAATATTAAGCTGCAAAAGAGACCCCTCCGCCGCAAAGAGATAGTACACTGTGAAGTGGAAACTGGCTGGATCATTTAAGGAATTTCTGAGAACTAACTGTCCGACGGCACTAACCCAAATTAGGGTCCGCCATATTTAAGTTGCCAGAAATATTCCGCCATCACCACGTCTGTTCCTGACCCACTAGACCTTATGTATGTAGGTACAGTTAAGCCTAGAAAATTAGAGCTCTTACTTTAACAAAAACCACATTATCATGTCTTGAATTCTATGTAACTTCTTTGTAAAATGTAACATAGGTATTCTTGCCTAGATACTGATTTAATAATTATAGCTATACATGTAACCTATTCGTGAAAATAGAATAACGTCAAGATTCTGTCTTATTTAAAATGTGTTCAAAAATGTAACTTGCTTGTGTGATTTTGTTACTTACTAAATATTATGAAAGGTAAAAATGATAAACAGGTTTTCATTTCTTATCAACAGAATACCCTAATAAGTACTAGAATCCACTGAGTAAGCTACAAGTGGGTTCAATTCCTATTTTTTTAATATGGATTGGCTAAGAATTCAGATTGAATTCATTATAGTTTCCATTATCTATTACACGCCTTGTTTCTTGTGGAAACAAGGCGTGACTTTATGTTACGTTCATAACACATTTTTAACTACCACGTCTAGCACACTACACAATAAGATTGTGTGTGTGAACACAATCTTATTGTAGTGTGTATTTGAGCACAAAATTAACTGTTTTTACTAAACTAGCTCATGCCCGCGCCCGCGGCTTCGCCCGCGTGGAGGACGGTTATCGCGACCAAAAGTAATCATGAAATTTTGATCCCGTTCCCGCAACCCATGGGAACCTATTCCAGGGATAAAATGTAGTATATGTTTTATTCCAGGCTATATTTCCCTGTACCCTAAATTTCAGCCAGATCCGTTCATCCGTTAGAGCCTGATTTAACAAAAACATCCAAACATCTTTACAAACTTTCACACTTATAAGCACTTTTGCGATTCATCCTAAGATATTCGTTTAAAGTATATGGTGTCACAGAGTAAAATAATATGTATGAAATGCTTAAAGCCTCTACCTTATTTAAAATGATAAGGATTAATACCGTATTAGTGTAAATAGCTTTCCAATTACTACTTTATAATTGTCCATTTTTTTAAGTATTAAAATGGATATAGTATGTTATAGATAGACATATGCCACCACGGACTTTTCTGCAGACTAATGGAAAAGTCCGTGGGCCAATACACAATTCCACCATACATCATTTTGTTATATCTTTAGACAGTGTTTTCGTTGAAAGCTCCCAGACGGCTTATTTTTTTCCGATACCTCCAAGCCTCCAACAAATATCACTTATTTTAGCTAATGTATATAAAAACTTGACAAATGATCTCTCCCATTTCCTTATTTCACGCTTAAATTGTCAGATTATTGAAATGCACACTTTTCTGCATATAACCAACTTACCTTACCTTAATCTGACGCGCTCGAGTTTTTCTAACGATCGATTTTTTTTTACTAATCTGATCGGCTGCCCTAGGCGTTGGCCCCTATGTACAGGGCTCAGGTATGGTGGGAGTACTTCACAAGGTACAAGGTTGCCCCCCGTATGTTATTCTGCCGCGCTCGAGTAACTCCTGAAATCCCCGCTAGGGCTCCCCTACCATAGACGCTCCCCCCACCAGTGAAAGGGTATACTTCACATAACCTTTTTTTCTTTTTAGCATCTAATCTTCACAATCCAATAGGTCCCCACGACGCTCGAGTAAATCCCCATTTAGCATCATTGCCTCCCCTACTATATAAGATTATTAGTTATTCATTAAATTATTTAATCATTGAAATAGCTCTAGGCTTTATTAGACCGAGCAATATGAGGTCTTTAGGTATAGTTGGGGTTTTCGTTGTTAAGTCCCAAATTCTTCTCCATACATCTTGTATATCGTTGGACAAAACTTTTGAGCCATTCTTTCATATGGAGAATCCTTTTCTATTTTCACATAATAGGTCATTTTATTCCAAAAATGGTGAGTGTAGGCGTTTTCAACGTATTCCAATTCTCCAGGTTTGAAGTAGACGTTGTTTCTGGAGTAAAATACCGGGTAGAAATATTCTGGGCCATACACTACGAGTCCTGGAAATTTAATTTAATTATAGGTAATTAATCTGAAGAACCACTAAACTCCCAAAATACAAGCTTGACTTAGTTTGGGAGTTGGTATATCAATAATTATGTGCTGCTGTACAACCATAAAATACCTTAAAAATAAATAAATAATTATTATTTAAATGTCTTTGACATCTAAAATTATAAATTATTATTTAAATTTTTTTGACATAAATCTCGGGACCCTTGTACGAGGGGCCGAAGCCAACTCGCAGAGGCCCCTTAGACATTTTTAAGTGTTGAGACACCAACCGAAGATTATCCCTGTTCGCACTTTGCAAGAGCACCCAAGAACAACCCCCGGTTGGTGTAGGACTATTGCAGGATATTGAGACAAAACAATGATATGGAACTATGGGTTTGGGTGGCTAAAGTGGACTGGTAACTCGTAACTATGAAAAGACTATGGCCATTTTAATGATATTGCACAATATACTAGTACCACGGACTAGTACTAACCTTGACAAGTGTAAAACGACCGCTCTACCACGTTGGATGTTTCGCACATTTTGTGAAGTACTCTAACTAAGGCATCAGGTCCGTTATGTGCCCACCTATCTGGTCTATACGTTGTTCTACTTTCACTAGAAATACATATAAAAATTAAGTTAGAGCTATCTAATTGAAAATATAATAAAATAGCTTCCGCCCGCGGCTTCGCCCGCGTGGTATGTCGATAAAAAGTAGCCTATGTCCTTCCCCGGGATGCCATCAATCTCCTTGCCAAATTTTATCGAAATCCGTTCAGTGGTTTAGGCGCGAAAAGGTAACATACAGACAGACAGACAGAGTACTTTCAAAATAATATTAATAAGTACATTGATGAGAAAGATAAAGTTAATCACGCAATTTTTTTTTTTTTTTTGTCGAACATATCTGGAGAAGCTCATCCTGGCTAAGTAATAAACAGTCGTACGGGTCGGATCGGTGACGAGGAAGGCAATTCTCGCGCATGTCGCATGCGTTATTGTCATGCGACTCGTACTTTTCACTCGTAAAAATCAAGTCAAGCTATTCTCGCCATGTCGGTTCGAGCATTTCTCGCAGGAAGGCCACGCGACATGTCTTAGTTTACATGCGACATGCAAAGAGTGGTCGGGAGCAGTCGATATGTTGTCGGCAATCGTACAAACGTCAAATATCATTCATTATTGTGTCAATTGAAGTGAAAGAACATATGAAAATATTTTATTAAGCAAATTATTTCTAGAAGCAAAAACGAGTGACGAATTTTTAGTTCAACTCATCCAAAACATCGTAGAAGACGCTGCAAATGCCACAATGGAGCCACTACGTCGACAACGTTCTGATATTCTGGATACTGTGGACCTATTTGACCTTAGCGAGGCAGTATTTAAAAAGCATTTCAGATTAAATTAAAATCTAGCAGAAATGCTTATAACAATGATACAACCGGTGATAGAATGCAGAACAAATCTAGACGTTACAAAGGTTAGTATAAAATATGGTTGTATGGTAAGCCTAGGTAATAGGTAATAGGTAATACGGGCTGGTATCCGCAACTCCACGTCAAAGCGCGTATTTTGCGTATGGGTGGGAAATCACTTATTCGATCCACCCCAGCTCCTCCAAGAAGGCCAGCAACGCCTTGGTGTTACTGACCATCTCTCTTAAGGTACCTGGGTTACCGAAGTACTTTGCCCTGTAAGTGGAAACCACCGGGCAGTGTAGTAGCACATGAGCTGCTGTCTCGTCGTCCTCCATGCAGGCCCTGCACAGCGGACTGTCTGTGACTCCTATGACAAAGAGGTGTTTATTAAAAGACCCATGGCCAGTTATAGCTGCTGTAACAGTTCGCAGCTGTTGTTTCGTTAGTCGGAGCACCCGCTTCGTGAGGCGGCAATCGATGGCAGGGAGTGCCTCCTTAGCCTGCCTGCAGTCACCTTGGTCCAACCATAGTTTGAGGTGTTGGTCCCTAGTGCGTTTCCTTACCAGAGAGCGTAGGTACCCGAAGGGGAGTGGCGCAATGGGTTCGGGCCCCACCGGTGCCATGCTCGACCCCCTACGGGCAAGTTCGTCGGCTGCATCATTGCCTAGTGAGCCGCTGTGTCCTTTGATCCATTGAATGGTTATATTATTGAGGTTACCCACCTGGTTTAGGCGCTGGTGACACTCGTATATCAGCCCAGAGTCAACAGTGTGGCTGTTTAGCGCTTGCAGAACAGCCATACTGTCTGAGAGTATTCGTATCGAGTAGTCCTTAACTTCCCTGGCTATGATGGCTGAAGCGGCAAGAGAAATACCCATGCATTCGGCCTGGAAAACTGTGTTGTGGACCCCCAGTGGTGTGGCTATGTGTATGTTGAAGTCCTCCGAGAAGATTCCAGCACCTGTGCCACTACCTGTTTTAGAACCATCCGTGAATATGCGTAGCTCTGCAGGACGCAGGCCCTCGCAATGCCGATCCTCGTGCAGTTGGATTCTGTATTTTTTATCAAAGATAAATTGTTTGGGTATCCGATCATTTATGGCTTTCGTGATGGGGAACTCATTATTGATACCCTCGAGTAGCGCGGTGTGTTGTGTTACTCTCTTACCCCAGAGCTCTGTTGCATTAAGACGCACCGCAGCCATCGTCGCTTCCTGCTGTATGAACAGGTGGAGCGGGGGTAAGTCTAGCATGGCTTCAATCGCTGCAGTCGGAGTAGTCCTCATGCAGCCCGTGATCGCCACGCAGGCTAGCCTTTGCATGCGTTGTAGTCTGTTAGATGCTGTCACTAGCTGGGTGCGGGGCCACCAGACCACAGCCCCATACGCGATCGTGGGGCGGATCACTGCAGTGTACAGCCATAGTATGATTTTGGGGGATAAGCCCCACTTCTTACCTATCATTTTCCTGCACTGCCAGAAGGTGATGCAGGCCCTGTTTAACTTGTTGTCTAAGTGACTACTCCAGTTTAACTTACTGTCTAGAATGACCCCAAGGTACTTGACTTCCTTGGCCAACTGGAGTTCTGTATCGAACAGTTTTGGTAGGCGGTAGGGCCCTAAAGTTCGTTTTTGGGTAAACATGACTAGTTCAGTTTTAGTGGGATTCACTGATAGTTCAAATTCCCTGCACCAATTTTCTACGATACGTAGTGCTTGCTGAGTGAGATTACAGATTGTACCCGTCACCTTCCCCGAGACGAGGATTGCGAGGTCGTCTGCATACCCTATTGTATAATAGCGGCTGGCGTTGAGCTTTGTAATAAGGTCATTGATGACCAGATTCCATAGAAGGGGGGATAGCACCCCTCCCTGGGGACAGCCTCTGGCTATCATTGCCGACTGCTGCTCCCCTTCAAGGCGAACCACTCGTTTGCTTAGCATATTCGTAATCCAGTCCGTTAGTACCTGTTCTACTCCATGCCTGGAGAGGGCGCTGTTGATGCTGGTGAAGTTGGTTTTGTCGAAGGCTCCTTCGATGTCTATAAAGGTGCCCAGGCAGGTTCCTTTCTGGTGAATCGCTTCCTCAATCTGACCGACCACTAGATGGAGAGCAGATTCGGTTGACTTACCTGAGCTGTATGCATGCTGATTATAGTGCAGCGGTATGGTTTTCAGGGCGCCGTCCCTCAGCTCCCTATCACAAAGCCTTTCCAGAGTCTTTAGTAGAAAGGAGGTTAGGCTGATCGGTCGGTGGGATTTGGCGTTTGTGTAGTCACCCTTACCTGGCTTTGGGATGAATATAACTTTCACTTCCCTCCATCCTTTAGGAACATATCTTAAGGCCAGCCACGCTCTCATTAATGGTACCAGTCTTATGGCGACGGAAGCGCCCCCCCACTGTAATAGAGCGGGGAACACTCCATCCGGACCAGCTGCCTTAAAGGGATGGAAGCTTAGGATGGCCCATTGAAGTTTCTCCAACGTGATCACCCGGCTTGCATAGCGCCAATCATTCTCTGATGGTGTTTGAGTTACATCTTGCCAGTCGATTACCTGCGCGAAGACACATCCGGGGAAGTGAGTCTCAATTAGGACGCGTCTTGTTTCTTCAGGCGACGACGTGAGTGTGTTATCGGGTTTGCGTAGGCTGACGGGCCCAGATGTATTCTGTTGCGCCAGAACTTTCCTTACCCTGTTCGCTTGCTGACATGATTCAATGCTACCACAGAATTTGCGCCACCCTGAGGTGCTTCGGAATCTTATGCATTTTTTGTAGCTGGATTTGGCCGCATAGTAAATGTCCCAGTCCTCATCCGCACATGTGTTCATGGCTCTATTCAGGGCCGCTCTTACCTTACCTCGCTTGCGCTCCAGATCAGCGCCCCACCAGGGTTGCTTACCCGGTGTACTGCGCGGCGTGGTCTCTGGGCAGGCACTTTCGTAGCTGTCTATGATTGACTTAGTAAGGTGGTTTACTTGTACCTCAATCTGTGTCGTGTCCGCAAAGGTCGACGGATTGCTTAAAATCGCAAGCTTGCCTTCAAGATTGCGTGTATAGGTGTCTCGATCCGTGTTGCGCGGGTTTCGCCGCGGTGGTGTTGGTGGCACACAGACCTGGATGTCGAAGCGGATCCACCTATGATCAGAGCAGGAGGCCTCCTTGGAGACCTGCCACCCAGTGATGGTTGCCGCCGCGCTTTCAGTTGCCAGGGTGAGATCGATGATTGTGCGGCTTCGCCTGGTTACGAATGTTGGTTCGGAGCCAGTGTTTATTAGGGATAGGTTAGTCGAGAATAAGTAGTCAACCAAGGCCTTACCCCTCTCGTTTTGCGTGTCCATACCCCACAGTTGATGGTGAGCATTGGCATCAGCCCCGATGACGACCTCGAAGCCACATCTCTCGCAGTGGTTCACGAGACGGGCGAGGTCATGGGGGGGCGGCGCCTCCGCTTCGGGCATATACGCCGAGGCAAATACCACTACTCTCTCCGTGGCATCGTCGCGCTGTATAAGCAGCTTAGCTGCAGAGACATCTCTGCAACAGAAGTCAGTTAAAAGCTGTGTTTTAAGGTTACCTGTGACATAGATGCACGATCTGGGGTGATCATGATCTGAGGTTACTAGGAGCTTACCGCCAAGATTGGAGAGTCCTTGTATGCGGCCCGCCCTAATCCACGGCTCCTGGATCAGGGCAATGGCCGTGTGTTGTACCTCCAGCCACTTGCGAAGCTGAGCCGTCGCGGTCTGACTGTGGTGGAGGTTCGCCTGGAGGATTTTACAGGCCGACGAAAGGGACGCCATCGCTGGTCGCACCCTCCTCGTCCCCCCCCAGTTTGAGCCCGGCAAATAGGTCGCCCTCGTCGAAGCCGTCCTCCGCCGGGCCCGAAGCTGGCGACAGGATCATGTCGTCCAGCTCCTCGCCCGACGAAGGGACGGCATCCACGGTGGCGGTGGTAGGAGCGGCCAGCTCTGCAGCAGCAGGCTCGGCCGTGGTCGCGTCCGGGTTGTGTGTAGGGGGTGTGGGTCCCCCTGCTTCTTCCTCTGTTGGCGCCTCGCAGACGGTGCCCGTGGCGGCGTCCCATCCCTGCGGGACGTCGGTGAACCTACCGTTCCGACCCTGGAACTTCACGTACACCGTCCCTAAACCAATAGAGAGACGGCGTCCGGCCTCCATCAGGGTCGGGATTTGGTCCACAGGGATGCCGACCACCACGAACCACGCCTCGGCTTGCTTGTCGGCGTGCAACAGTACCCACCTCTTAATGTCGACCCATGGGTTCTGGTAACTGAGAGCGCGCCCAATATTGGTCGACTCTCCGTAGACCCCCTGCTCGTCCGGGATCACGATACCGCACCGTGCACGCTTCTGGACCTCCGACTGGCTCAAGACGACTAGCGGAGTGCTAGTTGGCAGAGCCAGATCGGAGACTGCCTTCCTTAGCCAGGCTAAGGTGTGGTCGTTTCCGCACCACAGTTTCAGGACACCCCCGGCGAACAGCGGCTTGGCGTTGAAGGTCGGCCCTGGCGTGTCTTGTTTGGCGGAGCAGGCCTCGAGAATGATCTGCTTCTGGATAGCAGCGAGTACCTGGTCCGATACGTCCTTGCTGAGGATCCCCGTGCGCTCGCAGGTGATCGCGACATCTAGGGTAGCGCTGGCAGCTTGGGCGTAGCTTCGTTGGGCGACCCTATTGGATTGATCAAGCCGCGGCCGCTTGTGCTCCCCTCGAGGTGTCAAGGATTCGTTGAGAGCTCGCTTGGCCGCGGCCTGATCCTTCCAATCGGGTCGCTGTGTATCTTTACCTTCGGCTGGTTTCTCCGGAGCGCTGGTTGGCGAAAGATTGGGCGCTGGTCGGCTAGTGCCGGCCTCTGCCTGTGCCCGCTTTCCGGCGGAGAAGTTTAGCTGGCCGCTAGTCGAAATTCCCGAGCTGGCGGCGGTGGTTTGCTTATTACGGGAGCCTTTCCCTGGCTTCCGTTTGAGAGCTTGACGGCGCTCCTTCCTCGTCAATCTGTCCCTCTTTTTGCCTTGTGCCGGGGCGGCAGTTGGACCTGAAGGGTCGTTGCAAGGGCGTTGGGCTTGTTGAGTATTTTTACCCTTGCCCTTGCGTTTCTGCACAACCTGCCAGGAGCGCGAGAACGCGTCCTCGGTGCAGCTGGCCGTCTCCGCTTGACCGGTGGCGGCCGACTGATGGGAGGCTAGAGGAGCCACAGGAGGAGGAGGGTGTTTGGCTGGGAGCCCAGTGCCAGTCTTACCTGGCACCGGGGTCAGTGTGGAGAGGGTCAGACCGGCAGTGGTATTAGTCGTCGCCGTGGTTACCGTCTGTTTGGAAGGGTCGGTACTGGTCCCAATCAGCGCCGACGTCCTTTGTTTATACTGGGACTTGGGTTTGGTCTTGGCTGTGGTTCTCGCCACAGCCGGACCGGTGCCCGCGCTGGTGCCCGCAGCGTTAACTGCGACGCCACCAGGGGCAGGGGAAGTGCAAGCACCTCCCTTGGGTTTTTTAACAGGCCTTAAAGAATCCATGTTATATTTGTTTTAAAATTCATCTCTCTGGCTCCCACCCTCCATGGAGCCCGCAACTGGGAACGTCTTGCTATGGAAAAGAAGCAAGAACGTTAGGACTACCAGAGAGATATAGGTGCGCAAGGCTGGTTTACAGTGCGACATCGGGTGCTTGATCGGGTTGGCGTAGGGGGTCGAAAGGCCCACCCCCAAACGAACTGATCAACCCTCACTTACACCGTCAGCATGACCTTTACCTACCGCCTCGGCCGTCCGGGGACGACCTCAGCGGACCTCACGCACCTCGCCTGTGGCCCTCTGACGGGACACTGTGGCCATTTCCCTACCCTTGGCTAATGGGTAGGGCCACCGTTTCGCTTGAAATCCAGACCAAAGGGGGCGTGTTGCCTTACGGGCACATTACAGCCAGAGCCGCTCGGCTCAACCCCCCAGGACTCCTTCATCCCCGCTCACGGCGCTCAACTGCGCAGGTCCTAGCGCAGGTGACTGCTTACTCCAACTCGCCGTCAGCTGTTTTTAGTGACAGACAAGCCCGCCACCACCCAGTCACGGGGGGTCACGGTTAGGAGTGGGAATTGGGTAGTGGAAATTGGGAGAAGTAAGGAGGTGGGTAGGATGGAGTGGGGAGGGTTTGTGAGAGTTGGGGCAGGAGGGCATAGGGCAGGAAAGAATAGGGTGAGGGTTTTGGGAAAGGGGTGCAATGGTGTATGGTAAGCCTACTAACATTATCTCTTCTTTCCTGACTCAGCTGATACAACAAGAATACTTGTAAAAGAAAGTTCGAGTACGAAAACTAGACTTTTCTTTTATTTTTGTTTCCTATGCTTGTTGTGTGTTTGCACATAAATAGTTCATCATCTGCCTAGTCTTTTCCTAAGTTGGGGTCGAACCAGATGCCGCCGAATACCAGTATTTTACATGGAGTGACTGCCCATCTGTACTCCACAACCCAGTTACACGTACTACGGTACCTTTTGGTAAACCTGGTCCCAGGTCCCAGACTATAAATTGTACAAATAGGTATATACATAAAATAAAATAAACACATTTAATGAATAATTGTGTTATTGCAGGTGCCTTACATTTTTTTGGTACGGGAAGCTACCACAGGGAAGAAGGAAGGGGGGGGGGGTGAAGTCCACAGGAGTTGCTTAGCAGGAGTAATAAATGATAATAGTATCTACTGATCAAGAACATTTTTTAAATAAGAAGATTTATTTTTTTATGACTTAGAATATTGAGATCGGAAGTGGATGCAAAGCCTTTCGACAATGATATTTAAAAGCTGAATTATGCAAATGCTTTGGACGCAAGTGTTACAGTTTTGTTATGAAATAAAACATGTTTTTAGTTTTCAATATTGATTTATTGATTTTCTTAATTTTCTATGTCTTCTTTTATTAAAATATTGTCGGGAAACTGAGCTATCTATATAAAAGCCCGTTCAGGATGACCATCAGGTAAGGGACGAGAGCGCCTGCCTTTTCTTCTTGTGATAGAAATGCCGCAACACACCGAACAAAACTGATTGATGACCCAGCTGACGCTCACCAATGTGCTTGTTTCTGTTATTCAATTCTATCAGTATGTAAAAGGTTGATGCATTTTTGGCAAATTTAGTTATCAGGTTTAAAGGTTCATAAGCTATCAGTGTTCTAATCATGTGCAAAGTAGAATAATCCGTTATGAACGAGCCAAGTCTTTAAAATCAGGAAATTCAGAGAAAGTAAAGCGCCAATAAAATAAAATAAGAAAAGAAAGAAAGAAAGAAAGAAAAATTGTTTATTCTGCACAAACTAAACGCACAATACAAAATAAAAAATGACATTTACTAAAACTACAAATAAGCCAAAAGCCTCGTATTTAATACGAAATACGATAACACTGGTTAATAGAACGGAGCGAAACCACAGAGTACATTTTTAATTCAGACGTCCTGTCAGTCAACACTCAACACTTTGTCGAAATTGACAGAAGAATAGAATCTGTCAATTTATTAAGACATTGTCAAAGTGTGTGGGAGGTTTTATTTGGGCTGCCATCAACAAAGAAAATATATGTACTAACATTACACGATGGATGATGATGATGTGATTTTAATTACCTACCATGTCTTATGTGATAGTACCTATTTTCTTGCTTTATGAGTAAATACAACATGTTTATTTTTAATTAGCTTTTATTGATTTTAGTCTATGAAGCTCATTTTTGTAAACTCGAACAGACCAAATGGAGTTATTATTGCGGTTTTCGGTATGTCCTCAGGTGCAACACTTATGTTATGGTAAGCACGTCGAATATCAATTTTAGATAGTATTTTTTTATTTTTGAGGATGTATGTGAAATCCGTTAAACGAGGAATCGGGTAGCGATCGGGCTCGGTGATTGCGTTTAAACGACGATAATCTCCGCACGGGCGTATTTCACCGTTTTTCTTTTGAACGACGTGTAAAGCATTTGCCCATGGGCTGGCTGACGGCCTGCATATTCCTAGCTCTACCATGCGTTGGAATTCATCCTTCGCCGCTTTGTATTTTGCAGCGTTAAGTGGACGTGCTTTTTCATAAACGGGTGGGCCACGGGTACAAATATGATGCATGACATTGTGTTTGGGTGGATCTTTGTAACACTCGCTCATAGTGATGTCTGGAAACTCTGTTAAAATGCGGTGATATTTATTATCCGAGTCGATGACCTTAATATTAGGAATATTTGAGGCATCTTCTACGTTGGCGTTCCTAGAGAGCAGAGTTACTTTGTCGATTAACTTTTTTGAGTGAAGATCCACAAGCAATTGATGTTTGGCTAGGAAATCTGCCCCTATAATGGACCGCTGTACATCGGCCAGGACAAATTCCCAGGTAAAAGCTCGACGTAAGCCAAGGTCTAAAGTCATTTTCTGAGACCCATAAGTTTTGATTGTTGTACCATTGGCAGCAAATAACGTAAAATCAGCTGGTTGACGATTCGCGTTTTTGTAGGCAATAACTGAAATATCAGCGCCGGTGTCTATGAGAAAATGCGTACCACTTTTCCAGTCGGTGACGCTCAAGCGATGAGTTCCTTCGACACCTACGCTCGCCAAAGCAGGTGTCGGTTTTAGTTTAACGCTTTTTTTGACGCATTTTTGGTCGCCGCATTTCTTGGCGTTATCTCCATAAATATAGTGGTAGAAACACTTGAAATCTTTGTCTCCCGGTTGCGCTGTTTGACGCCTGTATTTATTTTGATTATCAAAATACCGAGAGCGTGATCGTGACCGCGATCGCGTCTGATAATTGCCACGACTCCTATTATTACTTTGTCGCGTGATTTGCAAATCATTAATTTTAGTGTTTAACGCGGCAATTTCTTGATGCAATTTAATAAATTGTTGGTCCTTTGGTTGTTTGGAGATAGCGACAGGATTTAGTGTACAGACTTCGGATAGCCGTGAAGTTTCCATTATTTTATCAGCTATTGCTGCGACATTGTCCAATGGAACATCGCAGACAGTGACTACTGCGCGGACTGTTTGAGGCAGGCGATCTAACCACAAAATTCTGATAGTGTCCTCGGGAATTTTGTTCCTTCCGAGCTCGCGCATTTTACGTAAGAGTTGAGTGGGTCGTTGATCCCCTAACTCGACTTTCGTAAGCAACGTTTGTAGTTGTTTGGACTCAGACTCTTCATATGCCGAAATTAACCTGACTTTTAAAGTTTCATATTTATTGTGCTCAGGCGGGTTCTCGAGAATGTCACTAATTTGACCCAATTCGTCTCGACCTAACTTAGCTATAACTAATTGGTATTTTTGTAAGTCACCTGCTTTTTGTGCACCGATTATGGCCTCAAACTGGTGGAACCATAGTCGCGGGCGCGCTGACCAGAAGTCGGCGATGCGGGAGTTGATGGTGATTGCCCCCGTCTCTGGCGGCTGGTGCTGGTCTACGATGTAACTCGGAGCAGCTTGCTGAGGTGCGTAGACGTTGTCAGGTGCGGCGCCAGCCGTGGCGGCAGCAGCAGTGTTAGGGTTGGACATCTCGGAGTTTCGTAAAATACTTCACAGTAAACACTAAAGAGAGTCTAAGTCTGTATTAACGCAATTGCACTCGCGGATTATAGTACAGTATGGAACCGTATTTTTTAAATCACGTCGAGTATCAAATCACGTCGGGGTCACCAATATAGAACTTTTGTTGTGATGTGATTACGGGTTCTATAGTGTAATTAAATTAAATGTTCATTGGTTAGTTCACAATGAGTTTAATAAATGTACTATAACTAAACACGGTACAATAAGTAAGATTATGATGATTATAATTTGACGCACAAGTGATGCGATTGGTAGTTAGTGAACGTGTCCTACTTTGCTGACGGCTAGTGACCGAAAACTGAACCCTGAGTTCGATCTAAGGGACGTGTGAGTCGTGTGACGTCATAGGTACTTGAGTTCACAAGTTCGTCTGCATGTGTGGGTTACATACCACTACAAGTGTTAGATTGTATATTTTATTGATTTATACATTGTGTATAATATACCCTAGACGTAAAATCATCGATAAAAAGCGCAAAATTAACAATGATTAAATTCTAACAAGAATTTTGGTGTTGCCAAACTTTTCTATAAATTATTACCCTCTATTATGGGAAATATGTATTCTGCAGTGTGTATTATTATATATCTGAAAGATAAATGGTTTGTTGCAGTTTTCCTGAAGAGGATAATTTACGTCGGTATTGGACTGTAGCTACAGGACGAACAAATTGGACACCAACACCAAAACCGATAAAAATTAGAAACATTAATTTCGTATGAATGTTTCTAATTTTTAGCGAAACATTCATACGAAGCTTGTTTAATTTCAAGACAATATAGACTAAAATCAATAAAAGCTAATTAAAAATAAACATGTTGTATTTACTCATAAAGCAAAAAAATAGGTACTATCACATAAGACATGGTAGGTAATTAAAATCACATCATCATCATCCATCGTCAACCTCTTGCCCAAATCGCAATTTATTTGAGTTCAGCATCAGCCCAATTGCGTAATACACGATCAATGACAATCTGAATCATTTTGAAACAGATTGCTAATCCATTGCTACAGAAGTTCGAAAAAAAATAAAAGCGACAAAAATATTGAACTATTGAAAATAATATTTTTAAATAGTTTATAATTTTTCTCTTAAATGACCCTTCTCCCTTTAAGAGAAAAATTATAAACTATTTAAAAATATTATTTTCAATAGTTCAATATTTTTGTCGCTTTTATTTAGGTGTAGTTTGGTGCGGGTTAGATTTTTCTTCTTATAAAAAACCAACGTCCCCACAAAAAGCGGACATCTCCTTTACCCCACAATTTGTGAAAAAACCGCACAATTTGTGAAAAATTTACTTCACAATTTGTGAAAGTGGAAAACAAGATAAAGTCTGAAAGTGACTGATAAATCGATTATCATCGGTATAGGCATGTGATGTATGGAAGAAGACATGCTCCTGCTATCTAATTGCGTAACACATTTTCTTAAATGAATATGACTAATCCATTTCATTTTGTCACTTCAACAACATTCAATTGCGTTATTTACGTTGTTAGCAATTTTTTTTCGAACTTCTGTAGCAATGGATTAGCAATCTGTTTCAAAATGATTCAGATTGTCATTGATCGTGTATTACGCAATTGGGCTGATGCTGAACTCAAATAAATTGCGATTTGGGCAAGAGGTTGACGATGGATGATGATGATGTGATTTTAATTACCTACCATGTCTTATGTGATAGTACCTATTTTCTTGCTTTATGAGTAAATACAACATGTTTATTTTTAATTAGCTTTTATTGATTTTAGTCTATATTGTCTTGAAATTAAACAAGCTTCGTATGAATGTTTCGCTAAAAATTAGAAACATTCATACGAAATTAATGTTTCTAATTTTTATCGGTTTTGGTGTTGGTGTCCAATTTGTTCGTCCTGTAGCTACAGTCCAATACCGACGTAAATTATCCTCTTCAGGAAAACTGCAACAAACCATTTATCTTTCAGATATATAATAATACACACTGCAGAATACATATTTCCCATAATAGAGGGTAATAATTTATAGAAAAGTTTGGCAACACCAAAATTCTTGTTAGAATTTAATCATTGTTAATTTTGCGCTTTTTATCGATGATTTTACGTCTAGGGTATATTATACACAATGTATAAATCAATAAAATATACAATCTAACACTTGTAGTGGTATGTAACCCACACATGCAGACGAACTTGTGAACTCAAGTACCTATGACGTCACACGACTCACACGTCCCTTAGATCGAACTCAGGGTTCAGTTTTCGGTCACTAGCCGTCAGCAAAGTAGGACACGTTCACTAACTACCAATCGCATCACTTGTGCGTCAAATTATAATCATCATAATCTTACTTATTGTACCGTGTTTAGTTATAGTACATTTATTAAACTCATTGTGAACTAACCAATGAACATTTAATTTAATTACACTATAGAACCCGTAATCACATCACAACAAAAGTTCTATATTGGTGACCCCGACGTGATTTGATACTCGACGTGATTTAAAAAATACGGTTCCATACTGTACTATAATCCGCGAGTGCAATTGCGTTAATACAGACTTAGACTCTCTTTAGTGTTTACTGTGAAGTATTTTACGAAACTCCGAGATGTCCAACCCTAACACTGCTGCTGCCGCCACGGCTGGCGCCGCACCTGACAACGTCTACGCACCTCAGCAAGCTGCTCCGAGTTACATCGTAGACCAGCACCAGCCGCCAGAGACGGGGGCAATCACCATCAACTCCCGCATCGCCGACTTCTGGTCAGCGCGCCCGCGACTATGGTTCCACCAGTTTGAGGCCATAATCGGTGCACAAAAAGCAGGTGACTTACAAAAATACCAATTAGTTATAGCTAAGTTAGGTCGAGACGAATTGGGTCAAATTAGTGACATTCTCGAGAACCCGCCTGAGCACAATAAATATGAAACTTTAAAAGTCAGGTTAATTTCGGCATATGAAGAGTCTGAGTCCAAACAACTACAAACGTTGCTTACGAAAGTCGAGTTAGGGGATCAACGACCCACTCAACTCTTACGTAAAATGCGCGAGCTCGGAAGGAACAAAATTCCCGAGGACACTATCAGAATTTTGTGGTTAGATCGCCTGCCTCAAACAGTCCGCGCAGTAGTCACTGTCTGCGATGTTCCATTGGACAATGTCGCAGCAATAGCTGATAAAATAATGGAAACTTCACGGCTATCCGAAGTCTGTACACTAAATCCTGTCGCTATCTCCAAACAACCAAAGGACCAACAATTTATTAAATTGCATCAAGAAATTGCCGCGTTAAACACTAAAATTAATGATTTGCAAATCACGCGACAAAGTAATAATAGGAGTCGTGGCAATTATCAGACGCGATCGCGGTCACGATCACGCTCTCGGTATTTTGATAATCAAAATAAATACAGGCGTCAAACAGCGCAACCGGGAGACAAAGATTTCAAGTGTTTCTACCACTATATTTATGGAGATAACGCCAAGAAATGCGGCGACCAAAAATGCGTCAAAAAAAGCGTTAAACTAAAACCGACACCTGCTTTGGCGAGCGTAGGTGTCGAAGGAACTCATCGCTTGAGCGTCACCGACTGGAAAAGTGGTACGCATTTTCTCATAGACACCGGCGCTGATATTTCAGTTATTGCCTACAAAAACGCGAATCGTCAACCAGCTGATTTTACGTTATTTGCTGCCAATGGTACAACAATCAAAACTTATGGGTCTCAGAAAATGACTTTAGACCTTGGCTTACGTCGAGCTTTTACCTGGGAATTTGTCCTGGCCGATGTACAGCGGTCCATTATAGGGGCAGATTTCCTAGCCAAACATCAATTGCTTGTGGATCTTCACTCAAAAAAGTTAATCGACAAAGTAACTCTGCTCTCTAGGAACGCCAACGTAGAAGATGCCTCAAATATTCCTAATATTAAGGTCATCGACTCGGATAATAAATATCACCGCATTTTAACAGAGTTTCCAGACATCACTATGAGCGAGTGTTACAAAGATCCACCCAAACACAATGTCATGCATCATATTTGTACCCGTGGCCCACCCGTTTATGAAAAAGCACGTCCACTTAACGCTGCAAAATACAAAGCGGCGAAGGATGAATTCCAACGCATGGTAGAGCTAGGAATATGCAGGCCGTCAGCCAGCCCATGGGCAAATGCTTTACACGTCGTTCAAAAGAAAAACGGTGAAATACGCCCGTGCGGAGATTATCGTCGTTTAAACGCAATCACCGAGCCCGATCGCTACCCGATTCCTCGTTTAACGGATTTCACATACATCCTCAAAAATAAAAAAATACTATCTAAAATTGATATTCGACGTGCTTACCATAACATAAGTGTTGCACCTGAGGACATACCGAAAACCGCAATAATAACTCCATTTGGTCTGTTCGAGTTTACAAAAATGAGCTTCGGTCTGCGAAACGCTGCGCAAACGTTTCAAAGATTTATCAATGAAGTTTTGAAAAATACTCGCAATACATTCTGTTACCTAGATGATATACTTATCGCATCAGAATCAGAAGAGTGTCACATTCACGATCTCAAAGAGGTGTTCAAGCGACTTAATGAATTTGGCGTCACAATCAATACGTCTAAATGCGAATTCGGGAAATCCGAACTTACATTTCTCGGTTACCGCGTTAGCTGTGATGGCATACGGCCGGACAAAGAAAAGGTCAAGTCAATCATAAACTATCCGCAACCAGAAACCATCGAAGAACTGAGGCGCTTCCTCGGTCTTATAATTTTTTACCGAATGAGCATTCCTAAAGCAGCCAACACTCAAACTATTTTAGACAAATATTTGCACAATGCTAAGAAAAAAGACAAAACAAAAATCGCTTGGACCGAAGAAGCAATCATCGCATTTAATCAGTGCAAACATCATGTAAGTGATGCCGTCACCCTCGCGCATCCAGACCCGTCATCGAAACTAATCTTAATGACCGACGCAGCGAATACCTGCGTCGGCGCAGCACTCCATCAACTAGTCAACAAACGGTTAGAACCACTAGGATTTTATTCAAAAAAACTAAGTAGCGCCCAAACAAAATACAGTACCTACGACAGGGAATTATTAGCTATTTACATGGCAATAAAACACTTTCGGTATATGATTGAAGGGCGTGATCTCACGGTGTTAACCGATCACAAACCGTTAATATTCGCATTATCGAAGAAAGAATCTAAATCAGATCCACCAAGACGTCTTCGTCAATTGGATTTTATTTCTCAATTTTGCAACAAAATTGAGTACGTTCAAGGCGAGCTCAATAACGCCGCAGATGCTCTTTCAAGAATAGAAGAGATTTATATACATGATATTTTCGATTATGAACAATTATATAAAAGCCAAGTCGAAGATACGCAATTAACCATGTTAAAACAAAAACCTAATCTGGAATTTAAATTGTTCCGCATGCCATACTCAAATCATGAGCTTACATTCGAAACATCAACTTCAACAGCACGACTTTATTTACCGTCGGAATTTCGAGAAAAAGCGATTTCAAGTGTCCATGCACTTAACCACCCTGGGGTAGCCGCTACGCGTCGCCTTATCGCGCAGCGCTATTTTTGGCCTAACATGAATACTGACGTAGCAAACTTTGTAAGAAGTTGCATACAATGCCAGAAATGTAAAGTGCAAAGACATACAATTACACCTCTAGGAGAGTTCGAAAGGTCAGACCGTTTCGAGCATGTTCATATAGATATTATTGGACCATTACCACCTTCCGATGGATATACATACTGTGTCACAATGATTGATCGTCATACAAAATGGCCCGAAGTCGTTCCTGTAAAGGATATAAGCGCTGAAACCGTCGCAAAAGCTCTGCTCGAGCATTGGATAGCACGTTTCGGTTGCCCTGCAAGAATAACTTCGGATCAAGGTCGTCAATTCGAATCCAACCTTTTCACACAGCTGACCAAACTACTTGGAATAGAAAAGATTAGGACAACAGCGTACAATCCAAAAGCGAATGGACACGTCGAAAGGATGCACCGAACGCTAAAAGCTTCCATCATGGCACGTTGCGATGGTAACAGTCAATGGGCACAACAATTACCTATCGTGTTGTTAGGAATGCGCAATACAATTAAAGAAGACTCAGGATACAGCCCCGCTCAAATGACCTACGGTAAATCTATGCGTCTACCGGGAGATTTTTTTGTTCCCACCGAAGCAAACATCAACAACACCGATTATACCTGCAAACTCATGGAAACACTAGCGAACCTTCAACCGACCACAAGAAATCAAGCTGATAACAGAAACATTTTCGTACATAAAGATTTAACGACTCGAACGATCGGACTACGTTTTCGTTAAAAACGAAGTTAAACGCTCGTTAACACCGCCGTACGAAGGTCCCTATAAAATCGTCAAACGAAGCAATAAACATTATGTCGTTCAAGTAGGTTCTCGAAAAGTCACTATTTCTCTCGATCGTCTAAAACCTGCTTATGTTACAACTTTTGTTTCGCCTGAAACCACAACCATAACACCGGTTGGGACCCAAACGACCCCACTTGACAAAACTGAGCCATTTGTCACAACAAGATCGGGTCGCGTCGTAAAAAAGACTGTGAGATTTGACATTTAAAACATTTTTTTATCGCCAGACCCAAAGTAATAAATAAATCAAAGTGAAATTTAAAGTGCAGTGAAGTGTTGTGTGTTTTAAAATAGGCCAACTTAACAAGCAATTATGGAGCGTTCTCACACTAATATGTCAACTTATAACGTATTTATTCATACTTATACCACTTGTAGAAATGTTTAAGTTAACTCATAAGTTTAAAACTTTTTGTAACCAAATTTACGACGAATGTATTTTAATTTTTTACCAAAATGTGTCTTTAGTTTAAGCATTCATAAGTGTGGTTTTGTTTTTATATACATTTTAAATGCCTCTTGTTAGCGTAAGGTCTTATTGTATAATTTAAAAGTTAAGTATAGTTAAACACTTTTACACCGCATGTTTATATTAAGTAAGTATTTGCAATGTCTTTACAATTATTTTTGAACCTTACTCATTGTTATTTTGATAGTAATTATTTTTGTTTTATCAAAGGGGGGAGGACATGTAGTGGTATGTAACCCACACATGCAGACGAACTTGTGAACTCAAGTACCTATGACGTCACACGACTCACACGTCCCTTAGATCGAACTCAGGGTTCAGTTTTCGGTCACTAGCCGTCAGCAAAGTAGGACACGTTCACTAACTACCAATCGCATCACTTGTGCGTCAAATTATAATCATCATAATCTTACTTATTGTACCGTGTTTAGTTATAGTACATTTATTAAACTCATTGTGAACTAACCAATGAACATTTAATTTAATTACACTATAGAACCCGTAATCACATCACAACAAAAGTTCTATACACTAAACAATTTTCTAACTAATATTAAATATGTATAAATACAATAAAATGTTATTGCAAGCCTAATAACTGATAAAAACGGGTGTACTTACGAGTGAAAAGACAAGTCGGGCATTTTCCTTCCATTATCACTTTTACGCCCTATAAACAAAACAGCGCACCATGCTTAAAAAAAAAGTGTTGGTCTAAATTGTTCACAACATAAAATAACATAAATTTATTAACTTAGAACACATAAAAACTGAATTTTTCAGGAAGACGCTAACTGTCAAACTTTGTTTATCAAAATATTGAGATAAAACGTGACACGCGCCGTGAAAAAGAAATCCCATAGTTCTGTCTCATTTCTTTACACGACATCGGCATATGTTGCTCTTTTTCTTGTGTGAATGCGACAAAAGTTATCAATTTAGTCTCTAGTATTCTCTGTCTACGTTTTGGACGTAACGGAAATTGCTGACATCACAGTTGTCAAAATCAGTCAAGTGCATTCCGTTGTTGATATTTTAGAGAAAACTTATTAAAAAAAAATCATAAAATGGTGTTACAAAATTCATAATGTATTATTTTTTGATAAATGTTTATGAAATACATATAAAATGTTGTTCAAAACCTTTTATACGCTTATCAATCATTTTTAATATTAAGAACATCTATGGTTGCGTTTAAAAAGTATCACCGTTACCTGTGTGGAATGGATCGCTACGCGAGACTTTTAAAGTGCGTTTCATCTAATAATTCCTATGCCGTAATGTTGGCTCCACTAGTGTAGGACCAATACGAATAACTAAAAATAAATTTAACTGTGGAGCCAACATTATGGCAAAGGAACTATTTGATGAAACGCACTCTAATGGCAACAATATTATCCTTCGATTCGTGCTGTATGAATGCCTTGTAGGAGAATGTCACCATTTTATATGCGACATAGAGAGACGAGTGATAATGTCGAAAATGACATGTACGAGTGAAAACGCGAGAATTAGCCTCGAGGTCCTTCCTTCCATACTCGTCCGATCACTTATTGCTGGCAATCTTTTTTATGGCAGGCCACATATTCATTCGATTTTCAATTCAAATTCAGAACGCCACATACTCCCATGCTCTCTCATTTCCAGTCAGGGGGCTGACCAGGGCTGACTATGAAGTATTAATGCCATCATTAATCCACTGCGAAAAAAGGATTAGGCCTTGTATAACTCCGTCTCTCACTAACACTGGAAAAATGGTGGCATTAATTCGTCGTGTACACTTCATCTTTAGAGCTTGCCGAGGCTCATTGCTGTCTGTAATATAGCCATAATCCTATAATCACGCACAATAGTCCACTTTAAGGACTGAGTGCGGAAACCAAATCCCTAACATAAAACATAATCCTATAATCTTGTGCTATAATCTTGTAAAGTACCGTGTGACGTGTGCCAATATCTAACTAATATTATAAACGCGAAGGTTTGTAAGTATGGTTGGATGGATGTTTGTTACTCTTTCACGTAAAAACTACTGAATGGATTTTAGTTTATAACCTGGATTAACACATAGGATACTTTTTATCCCGCTAATCCCAAGGGATCAAGGCTTAAGCGGGTGAAACCGCGGGACGCAGCTAGTATAATACTCGTATAAATATATATTTAATAATAATTTTATAATCTTGTAAAGTGCTGTATTGTTCTATTAACGTGCAATAAACAATTATCTTCAGTCTACGTTGATTGTTTTACCATCAACAACAACAACTGTCAACAACTTGGGGCAACAACTGTCTACACAGCAGAGTGCAAGGTCAACTCTGCAGAATGGTTTGTTGATGTGAGTCAGCGGCCATTGTCTTGTATCGATCGATTGTTGTGGAAAATGGTTTGAGAGCCTGAAGTGCCTGAATATACACCTGAAGAGGTGGTCGTTGGGCGAATGAGGTCATGGACTTGACTCAGAAAGCATACAGGTTTCTTTCTAAAACTCGCTATGTGCCACGTAAATACAGTATTAGAATTGACAAGATACCTACCATACAAGGATGACAACAGGAACCTTTCGTTCTGTTTCGAGCTGTTCGCATAAAGACACTTGCGTGAAAAGATTCTTGAAAACGAGGTAAGTAGAGAAACAAAACTCGTTGGTTTTCTATAAAACTACAGAAAATATACAAAGTTAAATTGTATTGTGTGTGACGAAAATGGCTTCTCGATAAGCCAAAAAAAAAGCCTCGGCAAATTTTCTGCCCACGTCATCCATAGAAATAGCGATGGCTCCGGTAGCCACCAAGACGCTGCTTTGCCTCGCTACCCAGTTGTGTCCCAGAGGCGTTAGAGACTTGACGATCAGCATATCCGTGTCCAGATACACCCCTCCCCACTTGTACAAAGTTAATTATCGCAGGATATCAGCAGTATGTTCCATCGGCCACATGCTTTTATTAAAAGGGTCGCCTGCCAACATAACTTCCAAAGGAGTGTTTTTAGCGTAATCAGCTATGTGAACCCTAGCGAACCTGACGTTTGGGAGGCGCCGTAATTCAGCGATACAACTCCTTTGATACACGACCTCGCTGATAGGTGCACTGAACATCACATAAACTTGTTGCGTTGGGTGGGCTCTCGACGCAGACTCGATGGCACATGCCTGACGGGAGTCTAGCCCTCCGCGGCAGGATGTCTCGTGAAAGAATATTGAGTTGGGTCTCGGCAAAAAGTTCCTGCCTTCAGCTGACGGCAGCGCATCGTTCTCATCTACGTAATGACACGAAATATCATTATCTGCATCGTCAAAATGGATGATATAAGGCTGTAAGAGTGACACATTTTGCGCGTTATTATAGAAAGTAATAGAACCACTAAAAACTATACAAGTTATAAATATGAACACAATATGTTTTCTTAAAACGAAAAAAAAATTCTTTGGTGTGTTTATCGAGTACATATTTGAACTTTTCCTACGATATTAATGACTCGAGAAGGCAAACTATTCTAGGATAATGTTGCTGATACGAGTATATTAGAATTAGATAAGAAGCCAGCGCGCGACTTCCACGCCGCGCGCCTCCCGCCCATGCCCTTCAGTAATAAACCCGTGTTCCAGCTAGACGGTTGTATCCTTTCTCTTCCCGCTCATCCATACATATCATTGGCGACGAGGTGTATGAACGAGTCAGAAATCTGTCTTCATTTGACCATAAAATGGCAAATTTAGAAGGGTAAATTAACGCAGTTTTTGAAGATTAACGGCGTTAATGACGATGTGAAGACTTGAATATTACTGTGCCATCTTACGGAGGAGACGTACCGTCTAGTACTTAACCTAGCGTTTCCAAAGGAGTTGGGAACCAAAAAGTGTTCATTTGTTAACAAGCCGAAATTTTTTGGTGCCAGCAGAACAACAGGCGAAACCGTTGGAGAATGGGCGGCGCGATTAAGAGGTTTGGCCACCTTCGGCACCGCTCTAGAAACGAATTTGAGAGATCGTTTCGTCCTCGGCCTGAGTGCAGATCCAGAACGCGACAAGTTGTTCGAGCAGGACCCGTCGACGCTCACGTTGTCGAGGGCTATTGAAATGGCGGAGCAGGCAGCCTGTGCCAAGAAGGCTAAGGCCTTGACAGCGTTTCGGAGGCCATTTCTATCAAGGAGGAACCATTATAGCACGTGAAGTTCCAGGGCCTAAGCCAGCCGTGGACGTGGTGCAGGTGGTGCTGATGCAGCAACTCGCCGTGATGCGGAACGTTGTGAAGTTTTCGGCATGAAAAATCATAGTCGTGAAAAGTATCGTTACAAGGGTTATAAGTGTCAAACGAGCGGCTTAAAAGGTCATCTAAAAAAAGTGTGCGGTAATTAAAAAAGAACGAGTGTTTATCATGTTGACACAAATGAAGGCAGCAGTGATAATGAGCCCCGTGAATGCCGCAGCCATCGCTATTTCTATGAATCACCTACTAGGAGTAGGTGATAATCTGCCTAGCCTTTTCCCAACTATGTTGGGGTCGGCTTCCAGTCTAACCGGATGCAGCTGAATACCAGTATTTTACAAGGAGAGGCTAGATAGGCAGTCGGCCTATACCTCCACAACCCAGTAACTGGGTAATACGATACCCGCTCGAAAGTCTGACAACCCGTCTTACCAAGAAGACGGGTTGTCAGACTTTCGAGCTTCTGACGACCCGTAGCGACTGTCAAAGATCTACAAACGACAGCCGGGACCAACGGCTTAACCTGCTTTCCGAGGCACGGAGGAGTCTCGGTATGTAAAGATGGTCAACCATCCACAGACCAACCCCGGCAAGCGTAGCTTCACCTGATGGATCGACCCGTGCGGCTGTTATTACTTAGCCACGAGCTCCTCCTACTAGGAGTAGGTGTTATGGATTATGTATGATACATTAGGAAAAGCTTAACCATATTTCACCATTTGGCATGTAAATATTTATGATTATTTCGTTTATTTATTTTCTTTCTTATTTATTTACATTTTTAAATATTTTTTATAAAATAATTAAAAAAGACATTTAAAAATAAAATAAAATTGGAGCCCACCGGTATCGGGAACAGGGTCCAAGCTACCGGTGGTCAGGGCTCCTGAGAGAGGAATCTCCTAACGATACGCGCTGTGTCCAGGAGTACCGCTTTCTGGATCCAGCCGCCTAACGAGAGCCTCCTCAGGTGTTGGTCGAGGCTCTTGGCTATTATGCCATTGGCCGTCACGACTATCGGCACAATGATTGCTGTAT
Source organism: Lithophane semibrunnea (assembly GCA_947363905.1). Classification (NCBI taxonomy): domain Eukaryota; kingdom Metazoa; phylum Arthropoda; class Insecta; order Lepidoptera; family Noctuidae; genus Lithophane; species Lithophane semibrunnea. The sequence continues at coordinate 16,655,380 of OX376193.1, forward strand.
CCACATCCCACATGTCGACAGGATCAAGACCAGGTCAAGATACTGATTATGATTATTATTATTATTCACTTAAGTTTAACTTATATTCTTCCAGTTATTCATTAAAATAATGATTACAACAGCTCAAGGCTTTATTAGACCAAGCATTATGAGGCTCCTTATTAATTTATTTATTTACTATGGATGACTTAGGTACAGCAAAAATTATCAGAAAAAGAAAACAGCCAATTAAAAGCCTTCACTTCTAAAAACAGAATGGCAAGAAAGAGTTTGAACAACACAACAACCAGAAACAAAAAACCGGCTAAGTGCGAGTCGGACTCGTGCACGTTGGGTTCCGTACCATTATCTATAAAAACGGCAAAAAAATCACGTTTGTTGTATGGGAGCCCCCCTTAAATATTTGTTTTATTTCAATTTAATTATTTATTTTTAAAGTGAATATGTAACTAAATATTCTGTGAATATTTCAAGCGTCTACCTGTTGTCGTTTTCAATATCGAGCAAAAAAATCACGTTGTACGGGAGCCCCCTTAAATATTTATTTTATTCTGGTTTTTATTTTTTGTTATAGCGGCAACAGATATACATCATCTGTGAAAATGTCAACTGTCTAGCTATCACAGTTCAAGAGATACAGACTTGTGACAGACGGACAGACAGACAGTCATACAGCGGAGCCTTAGTAATAGGGTCCCGTTTTACCTTTTGGGTACGGAACCCTAAAAAGAAAAAATAACAGTACTTACAACATTCAAGATTCAAGTCACATTTCTTAATCAATACATGAATAAAAACCTGAAAATATATAATCTTAATTAAAAAGTCAAGGCTCAGGTACTTTCTGGCCGAGGACACACCTGTTATAGTGTCAAATTGTAATTCTAATAAACGCCGTGTATCGCGCCCAGTGTGTTTTCATTGCACGAAACCCACCTTCTGCCCACATGATGCTTTCTGATGGTTCTAATGGAATAAATCCTGACGTATCTCCGACAAATACATGAATAAAAACCTGAACATATATAATCTTAATTAAAAAGTCAAGGCTCAGGTACTTTCTGGCCGAGGACACACCTGTTATGAATGGATCAAAATCATGCTGTTTACACATGCTATTAAAGTTGCAACTTACACGCACTATAAATGAATTTTCCTGTAATTTAAAGTTGGGGTTTTGACCTTGTGTAACGGTTATCCGCCAGCCAGCCAGTATTATACAGCGCTCTATGCCGCCAGCTGTGCAGCTGTGAGCCCACGAGGCCTTGCGGGAAAGTCCGAAACGGTAACCGGGACCTTGGCAACAGGCAACTGAAGGAACAAAGGTGGGTTTTAGTCAGTCATACTAAAAAAAAAAAAAAAAGGAGTCCTCAATCTACTCTCGCATGGTCAACAACAAACAACCGAGAGTAGATTGAGGCCTTTTTTTTTTACTTATTAGACTTACTAGAGCCATCTATCAACTCAAAGAGACACTAATATCTTGTGGTCATTATTTAAGGTTGATGCGCTAGGGTAGCCCGCGAATTCCGACGTTTGGCTCCCAGGCTGGACCGGGCTGGAGCTGCCTTGGGGCGTCTCCTGCCCAATCTGGGGGGTCCAAACGCCTCCTGCCGGAGGCTCTACGCGGGGGTCGTGCGGTCCATGGCCCTTTACGGGGCACCGGTGTGGGCGCGTTCCCTTAGGCTGCGGCCAGCCCGCCGGTTGAACGCGTCCCAAAGGGTCATGGCCATTCGGCTGGCCCGGGGATACCGCACGGTCTCCCGGGAGGCGGATTACCGCCATGGGATCTGGAGGCGAAAGTTCTCGCGCACATATGGGAGTGGCGCGAGGAGATGAAGCGCCGGGGCGTAACTCCGCTGCCGCGAGAAATCGAGGCACAGCGGACAGAGCTCCGGCAGGATCTCATGGCGGCATGGAGAGTGCGATTGTCGCAACCCAGTGCTGGGCACGCCACAATTGCGGCGATAAGTCCCCTCTTTGAGGAGTGGCTAGAGAGGCGCCACGGCGTCCTCACCTTCCGCCTGACGCAGGTCCTCACCGGACACGGTTGCTTCGGGAGGTTCCTGTTTCGTATAAGGCGGGAGGAAACGCCCGGGTGTCACCACTGTGTGGATCGCCCGGAGGACACGGTGGAGCATACGGTGGAGGTCTGCCCCGCTTGGGCGGAGCCTCGCCGTGTCCTCTTGGAGGCGATTGGCGGCGGTGACCTCTCGCGTCCGGCTCTGGTCCAGGCCATGGTACGGAGCGAGAGGGCATGGGAAGCAGTCACCTCCTTCTGCGAAGCAGTAATGCTCGCGAAGGAGGAGGCGGAACGCGTGAGGGAGAGGCAAAGTTTGCGCCCTCACGCCCCTAACCGCTGCCGCCGCTGGAGACGCCCTGGGCGTCGGGAATCCCAGGCGGATTCCCGGCCACCATAGGCGCGGGCTTGCGGACGGCGAGCAATGGGTAGCTCGCCGTCCGATTAGGACCAGGCCCGGGTCGATGGCGCGTCGTGTTCCACGCGCGCCTCAAAGAGATGTCAGCACAATTGGCGGGGTCCGCTAGGACCGATGCCTGCCAGGGTTGCGGGTTAGTCCGAAAGGGATACCGGGACCTTGGCAACAGGCAACTGAAGGAACACGGGTGGGTTTTAGTCAGTAAAAGTCTGACACGCCCTTCCGCTCCACCCAGAGCGGGAGAAGTCATTGGATGATTTCCCACCCTCAAAAAAAAAAAAAAAAAAAAGGGTAGCCCGCGAAATTCAATTTTTCTTACGTTTTTTGCAATATGCGGGTCATTATCAGGTTGTATATTGATCTAAATATTATTAGCGCTCGTAACAAATATGGATTTACAGAATTATGAACATTAAAATCGGCAATACAACTCTCTAAGTTAATGAAAGTGCCAAATGTCATGATTTCATAAAATAGTCATTCAATACACTTTCATGAGCTTAGAGAGTTGTATTGCTGATTTTAATGTTTATAATTCTATAAATCCATATTTGTTACGAGCGCTAATAATATTTAGATCAACATACAACCTGATACTGACCTGCAAATTGCAAAAAACGTAAGAAAATTTGAATTTCGCGGGCCACCCTAGCGCATCCCCCTTAATGTTAAATTCTCTGAGCATTCATTTTATTACCTTGGAAATGGTAGTGTAAATCATACTCAATTATAAAAATGTAGTTTACTTTCATTCTTATAAATTTTGTTAGAAGTATGTCAATTTATGTAGGTAAGTGCTTCGAATATTTTACAATAATAAAAAGGGGATGGTAGTTTGACATCTGGAAAGCGGGGCACCTTTGGCTGGGGGTGCGACGACGTGGAAGAAAAGATTGTACGGTGTTTTTGAGACTTGCTAATTTGTGAATAAAAACCTTCTAAGTAAAACGTTTGTATTTCATCTTTTTCCCTTCTGAACACCCATTACACTTGTAAAGACCCAAATTCTTCTCCATACATCTTGTATATCGTTGGACAAAACTTTTGAGCCATTATTTCATAAGGAGAATCCTTTTCTATTTTCACATTATGGGTCAATTTATTCCAAAAATGGTGAGTGTAGGCGTTTTCAACGTTCATAAATTTTCCAGGTTTGAAGTAGTAGTTGCGTAAGGTGAAATGTATCGGGTAGAAATATTTCGAGCCATACACTTCTAGTCCTGGAAATAATATTTCAAATATTTAAGCTTATTGAGTACTTTAAAAGAGTACTGTGGCGGCATCTATATCGCCACATGCGAACTAGGCATCAAAGACCTGACGTCACGTAAATCCTGCATCGCGCAATTAGAGTTTACCGCGCGATGGATATATACAGGGTGTTAGGGTAAACTGTCATTTATAGAACGTAAAACCAATGGAAAATTCCGACTTAAAAAAAAATACATTTCACCACTAGAGTATTTCACCCTTTCACCTATGCGCTAGGGCAACGAACTTTCGTCTCAACACACCCGTGTTGAGATGAAAGTTCGTGGCGGGGGGATGTGAACTGACCGGCCGCGAGCACGAAACCTACCTCAGTCAGTCAGCTGATTCGCTAGCGAGCACGGTGTCGGATAGAAACTTTTTTAAATCTTTTAAAGAAAATAACGTTTTTTTTTGTTGTTACTCAGTCATTTATTTTTATATTTAAGTCAATTACCCATGGTTTGAGTGACAACGGTGTTTATTCTTACACCCTGTACAATCGCTCGCTTCGCTCGCTCCTGAATAAAAATGCCACTCGTCGGAAATCACCTACTTTCCGCACTTGTAGCATAAATAAATAGATGAAACGTGAAGTGCAATTTTGGAACATGTGCTGATGTGCGATTTATCTATTTCTTGTCACCTTGCCTGACCTGTCTCGCACTACTTCTGCCCTGCAAAGGATTATGTTTTTTTTGTACGTTTGTTTTTTCTCTGCCATCTTTACATCCCCATATCTACACGCTATTCAAGAATAACTTTTCAAAATCAAAATATTTTATTTCACATAAACCTACTTGGGCACTTATGAAACGTCAGAAGCTACGTATACGGTTCCAATTGGTCGTTTCCTATGGAGAAGAGCCGGCAAGAAACAGGGCCGGCAAAATAGAAAATGATCTACAAATCTACTCGTTGTCACATTCACAATATCTATTTAGAAGATAAATAAAATACTTAATAAATTGAATTTAAAAAATAAATTATTCCGTGTTACGCCCGACTTCGTGGATCAGACAGTAGTGCGTACCAAAGATAGGACCTATGCTATTCTGGTTATGAAAGTCTGGATCGTTGCGGCCTATTCGATTGTAATATAACAGCATAATTGCGTAATACACGATTAATCAGAATTGGAATCGGTTCGAAACAAAATGTCTAATCCATTGCTTCAAAGTTACCTTGTTGAGCAGATTTTTTTTCGAATTATGATGCAATGGATTAGACATTCGTTTCGAACCGATTCCAATTCTGAACGATCGTGCATTACGCATTAAGGTGCAGGTTGCACCCGCATGGAGGTTTTTCCACGTACAGTCTGGTTCACTGCAATAGGCTCAACTCTGCTTAGACTTTATAAGCATGATGTTATTATATTTAATCTGAAGAACCACTAAACTCCCAAAATTCAAGCTTGACTTAGTTTGGGAGTTGGTCTATCAATAATTATGTGCTGCTGTACAACCATCCAATACCTTAAAAATTGTATCTCTTAGGGCTGATTTCATCAAAGTCAGATATATTTTATCCATGGAATAAAATTGTCGTCTGACAGTTTTTGTATGGAAAAACATTTTAATGATATTATTGCACAATATACTAGTACTAACCTTGACAAGTGTAAAACGACCACTCTACCAGGTTGGATGTCTCGCACATTTTGTCAAGTACTCTCGTTAAGGCATCAGGTCCGTTATGTGCCCACCAATCTGGTCTAAACGTTGTTCTACTTTCACTAGAAATACATATAAAAATGAAGTTAGACTTTTCTAATTGAAAATATAATAAACTAATAAGTAAAATGAGAAAGATAAAATTATCGAGCTCGAGGAGCTCGTGGCTAAGTAATAACAGTCGTACGGTACGGGTCGGTCCATTTAGTTAAGCTACGCTTGCTGGGGTTGGTCCGTAGATGGGCGACTATCTTTACATACCAAGAGCCCTTCGTGCTTCGTCGGAAAGCACGTCCCGGCTATCATTCGTGGATTGTCAGAAGCCGGAAAGTCTAAAAACCACTCTTACCAAGGGGTATCGTATTAGCCAGTTACTGGGTTGTGGAGGTCAGATAGGCAGTTGGTCTATGTAAAATTGTAAAATGCTGGTATTCAGCTGCATCCGGTTAGACTGGAAGCCGACCCCAACATAGTTAAGAAAAGGCTAGGCAGATTGATTTGTTGAACATAGGACCAATACCTATTCAGCAAACATAATTATGATAGAATGTACAAGTATTATATATGTTATATTATCAATATCTAAATCATCAGTATTTATTTATTCAAAAATAATAACAATAGTATTGTTTTAACCATTGAAAGTCAATTGGGGCAACAATTGTCTACACAGCAGAGTGCAAGGTCACCTCTGCAGAATGGTTTGTTGATGTGAGTCAGCGGCCATTGTCTTGTATCGATCGATTGTTGCGGAAAATGGTTTGAGAGCCTGAAGTGCCTGAATATACACCTGAAGAGGTGGTCGTTGGGCGAATGAGGTCATGGAATTGACTCAGAAAGCATACAGGTTTCTTTCTAAAACTCGCTATGTGCCACGCAAATACAGTATTAGAATTGACAAGATACCTAGCATACAAGGATGACAACAGGAACCTTTCGTTCTTTTTCGAGCTGTTCGCATAAAGACACTCGCGTGAAATGATTCTTGAAAGCCTTTTGCAAACGAGGTAAGTACAGAAACAAAACTCGTTGGTTTTCGATAAAACTACAGAAAATTTACAAAGTTAAATTGTATTATAGTGTGTAACGAAAATGGCTTCTCGATAAGTACGTACTTGATGAAAGCCTCGGCAAATTTTCTGCCCACGTCATCCATAGAAATAGCGATGGCTCCGGCAGCCACCAAGTCGTTGTCTTGCCTCGCTACCCAGTTTTGTCCCAGAGGCGTCAGTGACTTGACGACCAGCATGTCCGTGTCCAGATACACCCCTCCCCATTTGTACAAAGTTAAAGATCGCAGGACATCAGCAGTATGTTCCACCGGGAACATGCTTTTATTCAAAGGGTCGCCTGCCAGCATAGCTTCTAAAGGAGTGTTTTTAGCGTAATCAGCTATGTGAACCCTAGCGAACCTGACGTTTGGGAGGCGCCGTAATTCAGCGATACAACTCCTTTGATACACGACCTCGCTGATAGGTGCACTGAACATCACATAAACTTGTTGCGTTGGGTGGGCTCTCGACGCAGACTCGATGGCACATGCCTGACGGGAGTCTAGCCCTCCGCGGCAGGATGTCTCGTGAAAGAATATTGAGTTGGGTCTCGGCAAAAAGTTCCTGTCTTCAGCTGACGGCAGCACGTCGTTTTCATAAAAGTAATGACACGAAATTCTACTATCCGCGTTGTCCAAATACATGTTAAAAGGCTGTAAGATTGTCACATTTTGCGCGTTATAATAGAAAATAATAAGACCACTGAAAACTATACAAGTTATAAATATGAACACATGTTTTCTTGTTGTTTTTAACGAGTACATATTCAAAGTTTTCCTACGATATCAATGACTCGAGAAGGCAAACTATTGTAGGATCATGTTGCTGATAATTATTTATGTAGGTATGAAGCCAGCGCGCGAGTCGCGCGCCGCGCGCCCCCTACCCTTCAGTAATAAACCAGTGGTCAAACTAGACGGTTGTATCCTTTCTCTTCCCGCTCATCCAAACATATAATTGGCGAGGTGTACGAACGAGTCGGAAATCTGTCTTCAGTTGACCATAAAACCAGCGAATTAACGCAGTTTTTGAAGATTAACGGCGTGTGAAGAGTGGAATATTTACTGTGCCATCTTAGGAGGAGGCGTACCGTCTAGTACCCTAGCGTTTTCAAAGGATAAGCTATGCTAGCTATAAAAAGCTATAAAAAGTGTTCATTAGTTGACAACGGGAAAATTTTTGGTGCCAGCAGAACAACAAGGCGAAACCGTTGGAGAATGGGCGGCGCGATTAAGAGGTTTGGCCACTTATTACAAACTTCGGCACCGCTCTAGAAACGAATTTGAGAGATCGTTTCGAACTCGGCCTGAGTGCAGGTCCAGAACGCGACAAGTTGGTCGAGCAGGACCCGTCGACGCTCACGTTGTCGAGGGCTATTGAAATGGCGGAGCAGGCAGCCTGTGCCAAGGAGGCAAAGGCCGTTTTAGGCAGCGTTTTGGAGGCCATTTTTATCAAGGAGGAACCAGTATAGCGCGCGAAGATCGTGCATCAATCAGATAATCAAAAAATCATACTGAAAAGTGCCGTTACAAGGGTTACACCTACGTGTCAAAACTGCGGCTTAAGAGGACATTTAAAAAAAAGTGTGCGGTAATAAAAAAAAATCTCGCAATATCAGCTACATAATTGCAATGTAAAAATGTGTATGTACAGTCGCCAGCACATCAAGCTACTACAACCTGTCAAATTTCTTTAGTAAATTTTAAACCTTATCGCTAAAGCATTAGGTTCAAGGTTAATTGGGAAAGTTTGACAGTTTCGGGTAGCTTGATGTGCTGGCTGGCGTCTGTAAAATGGACATAAAATTTCTCACTCTCACTAGGATTTTTCACTACTAAAGCAAAATTTTATAATTTACAAAGAAATATTAAAGTTTTCGTAGTTAAGAATGGAGGTCCTCCATTGTTAGGTAGGGGTAGGTTTCATGACCGTTTTAATTTAATAATAACAACTAACATTAACTCTTTACTAAGTAGCGATAATGATGTACTGAAATTGCTTGGAAAATATCCAGATCTACGACGAGATGAGTTGGGTTCATGTAATAAATTTAAATTTACCCTACAATTAAAAGAAAACTCCGTTCCGAAGAAAACTCTGTATTTATATTCGAAGTCATCACAGGAACTAACGGCAATAAATACTCATAAAGGTCTATATAAATATACACATTTAGTTTACGGTTTAGCTAACGCACCCGCTATTTTCCAAAATTCCATGGAGACATTATTAGCTGGTGGAATAGACGGCGTCAGTGTCTGGCTCGATGACATAATAATATGTACAGGTCCCGATAGAAACTCACACATTAAAAGGCTAACGGATGTTTTAGGTCAAGTGTTTTTAGGAAAAATGAATGTTTTAGACAAAATATTGGTCTACCGCTACTACGACAGCCGAAATAACGCAGGCCACTGACAGCGATACGCTGCATGCAAACTGTGGTACATGAAAAAAGGATGGCCGCGAAACATCAATTGTAAGTCTGTTTTCCCTTATTTTTAGTGCAAGTCCGATTTGCAGTATGATAAAGGTTGCCTTTTTACGGGTCATAGAATAGTTATTCCATCTGTAGGTACTAAGAGATAACGTATAATAATTATGTTCTAAATTATGTATTGATTTAAGTACAAGTGCTTACTGATTAAAACACATTTATATTTCAAAAATTAAAAAAAAAATATAATAACAAAAAAAAAAACAACCGACTTCCAAAAAAAACACAGAAAAAGTGAAAAATAACTTTAATTTCGGAAGTCGGTGTCTTTGCTTTTCAATTTTAGTTTTTTGCCACCGACTACAGACGAATTGAGAACCTCCTCCTTTTTGAAGAAGTCGGTTAAAAACTAAAACCCAACTACGACTAAAAAGGTATAAACAAGACACCACAGACAGACAAATCCAGAGTCACACGTGTTAGGGTAGGGCTTATATCGAACAGATTACGTGAGACTCCGGATTTTTAATATATCTGTCTGTAGTGTCTTGTTTAGGTATACCTTTTCATTCGTAGTTGGGTTTTAGTTGTTATTAACAATTTTTTTTTTTGGGTTCATAATATTTTTTTTTTGAAATGTGCTCATTAAGCCCTTTCATTTGATACCCAACATGTTAAGATTACAAAATATTTTTTTTTAGTTCATGACTTTATCCTCTAGAGCCATTTTTTATTTAATGTGACATCACATAGCAAAATGGCTGCCACATAGTGGGGAATTGTATTGGACCCAAGCTTAGAGTGTAAAATTGTACTTTAAAATAGTTTTTAATTAAGTATTTAGAATATCCCTAGTCCATGTCCGGACACACTGTATATTTAGAGAATGACAAAATTATACAACATTATAAATTATTATAAATAAATAACAATTAAAACAATACACTAACACTACTACTACTACTACTATATACAAAAAATAATTATTATTATAATTATTATAGCCCCTACCAGGCTGGCGCGATATCGCGGGCGCGACAAGGGTTGCGCTGTTTGTAGCGCCCGCGATATCGCGCCTGTTTGTTAGTGCACATTTTCATCTACTTAATTTTCATTATCTTCTAGGTATTCATTAACAGAATGCAGCCTTTTGCCCTAAGAAGTTGTTAATTTTTTTTTTTATCATAAGTCTCCTTTGTCTTTATTAGGCTTCGGTATTTCGTTATAACTTCTGGGTGTGATGCCTAGAAAACTAGGTACATATTTCAAAGACCTTTTGTATTTTGCATTCTGTAGTATATTTTATCATCATTTACATAAGGCGGTCCTCCAACCAGTCTTACCAAGGGGTATCGTATTACCCAGTTACTGGGTTGTGGAGGTCAGATAGGCAGTCGCTCCATTTAAAATACTGGTATTTAGCTGCATCCGGTTAGACTGGAGGCCGACCCCAACATAGTTGGGAAAAGGCTAGGCAAATGATGATGTCATAAGGTGGTCCGGAATGATTCCATCATCAAACACCAAGTTCTGGGTACGACCTAAATATTGAAGGGCAGTATCTTTTGGCAAGTTTCTCGTTAGGTATGTAAATATTATAAGGACTTCTACTAGGGCTGAAGAAGTCCCATCGAAACGAGAAAGAGGCTTGGAAGTTTCTCACTTTATAGTCTGTATTCCATAATAATTTATCAATAGGGTAGAATAACTGATATTTGTAGATTGCGATATCTGGAACATAATGTGAAAACATCGTATAAGTAATGTGTAAAGACAAAAAAGAAGAACCGAAACAAGATATTATTTATTTTGAGTCAGTTTTGCCATATTCTGCCAGGTAAATCATATAGGTACAACATTATTTTTTGTTCATGCTAAACCCGAAAAGGGGTCATAAACAATCTGCTGTTCCCTACATTTTATAGATTTAAGTAAACACAAATGTATGGAACAGCTGATTTTTTTTCGCGATTTCTATTTTTCTAGTTTCCCATAGAAAAAGTTGTTCAAAATGATGAGTCTATGATCTCTTTTCGGGTTTAGCATAAACAAAAAATAATGTTGTATAATACCTCTGTCATGTAAAGGCCCATTTTCACAAAACCTCGACTCTAGAGACACTTCTCGAGCTCAACAGAGTATGGCGTAACAGCTCTTAAAGTTTCCATCTTTTCTTCTCTCTGATTTAAATGGTCTTACGGCTTACCATGACAGCTTTCCCAACGGATTATTACTGGACACATACGTTGAACTACTTTCTCAATAGCTCTCTCACCAGCTACAGATCTGTCGTTAGGGTTGTAGGTCTCACATATTTCTCTGAAAAAGGTTTAGGACACATGGGTAACACTGTATAATGGAACTTTGCGCCTTGCCGTGATAGAGTTACGAAGAACGGACACTTACGCGAGAATTGAACTAGTTAAATTACTTCCAGCTACATCTTTACCAAATGACAATATCCCTGGTGCGATAAAATTCCCGCGTTGTTTCACAACAAAGTTTGGTGGCAGATCCTCCAATGGTTTGACAACTATCATATCGGTCTCCAAACTTATGCCACCCCATTTGTTGAGGGTCAAAATTCTCAGTATGTCAGCGGTATGCTGTATTGGAAATCTACTCTCCTTCAAATCGTTGAGCAATATTGAATGTACGACTGTTCCTTTCGAATATTCAGCAACATGCACTCTCAGGAATTTTACATTGGGGAATTGTAGGAGCTTTGCGAGAAAGCCATTCTTTAGCTCGTAGTCGGTAACAGGTGCGCTGAACAGCACGTAAATCTCTCGCTTTGGATGAGCTCTGGCAGCTGCTTCCACTGAACAAGCTTTTCGAGCAGTTAGTTCACCCATAAACGACGTCTCATGGAAGAATATTGAAGTATTCACTTTCGGAGCGAACCTCGGATCTTCAGCCGATGGTAATGCGTCTCCCTCATCTGAATAATAGTTAGCTATAGTATTCCAGTAACTGATCGTGTACAGTTCTTTGACGAAGATTAATAAACACATTGATAAACAAGCGAAACCTAAACCTCGTTTCATTTTTCGTAAATATTTCATTATTGGTTATTTTCTGAGTAAAGATTACGTTTCGCGCTTCGATTGACTGAATGATAACATGTTCATGAGTGACCCGAATACTTGCACGTATTGTAAAAATTGCACGTAGTTATTTAGGAATATTGTTTGTTTTCATTCAAAATATTTATTGTTTTTTCGCTAGTTTCCCGCGTTTTTGTTAATGAACTGTAAACAAATTGTGGTCGGATATTACTAATAAGGTAGGTACCTACCTAGGTATGAATTCAAGTACCTATACCTAAGTATAGATTGCCACAACAATGAAATTCGCGTTACCATTGTGCCATCGTTGCCGCATTTTCAATGGATTTCCTACAATCTTAAGTTTGACTTATAAGACAGAACACACTAATAATATCCGACCCTAGTTTTCGCAGCTACTGAAGGAAAAAGGATAATTTATGAGTGACTAGCAATTCGCCCGCTACTTCGTCCGCGTGGATTTCGTATTTTCCACTACAAAGTTCAACACCCCTTTCACCCCGTAGTTTTCGGAAATCAATTATTGCTATCTTTTTTAATTTATTATGAAAAGTACCTATTCGGGTCACTTTAGTTAACGTTAACCTATTGATCAAAGGAAAAATAATAGAGGTACTTATTTATGAACTGTATCGGGGGATACAGGGATTTTTTTTCCTCCCCTTTTTCACCCCCAAAACCAACTATTCACTCCGTAAGACAGAAAATACAAAAAAAAAACATAAGCACTTCATCTTTTTCGTCATAAAATGTTTGGATTACTTTTGAGTTAATCAAGACATGCATTAAAATCTTCCCATAAAAACTGAATTACCCCATTTTGTTCTGATAAGGGTCGAATTTCGAAAATTCCCAAAACTTATACCTAAGTCTTTATTTTCTGTTATCTAGTTTTGAGGTAATCGGACCGCGCGTTAAGGCGCTTAGTCCCGTTTAGTACCGTAACACGGTCACTTTAAAAAGCCTACTCCTCATTAACGGCTTCGTTAAAAGATCTGAAAAAAATATATGTTTGCCATAGATTCATGTACAATATTTTGTATTGAGCAATTTTTTCGTATGACTAATACTTTTGCCTTAACAAATATTTAACAAAATGTAATTTTTTGGCTAATATTTCCCTACTACTTCTAAACGGCTTTGATGTTTGGAAATATTTTTATACTAAAAAATTGATGGTTAGAAGTACTACAGATTGTATTGAGCAGAAATGTAAATTAAACAATTTTTTTAAATTAATTACCCCTCTTAGAGATACAGGTTCAGAGGTGCTCTGCGCGGGCGCGCGCGGCAGTCGCGCGTTAGCATTGAGACGGGACGGCTGTGTTGCTCGCTGCTCCGCGCCGGCTATTGACCGACTACGTACGTTTGTGTATGTTAGTGCAAATAATCACGAACAAATTACAATAGTGTGCGTGTCTAGACTAGCTCGCTGCAGAGAGTCTTGTTCGCGTGGATGCTTTATTAGTGCTGCGGTTTCTACGTACATACTGTTTTTGTTTATATGGTTTTTATGTAGGTCATCATCTGCCTAGCCTTTTCCCAACTATGGTATGGTCCATACTAGGTAGGTAGGGTAGGTAGGGTAGGTAGGGTAGGTAGGGTAGGTAGGGTAGGTAGGGTAGGTAGGGTAGGTAGGGTAGGTAGGGTAGGTAGGGTAGGTAGGGTAGGTAGGGTAGGTAGGGTAGGTAGGGTAGGTAGGGTAGGTAGGGTAGGTAGGGTAGGTAGGGTAGGTAGGGTAGGTAGGGTAGGTAGGGTAGGTAGGGTAGGTAGGGTAGGTAGGGTAGGTAGGGTAGGTAGGGTAGGTAGGGTAGGTAGGGTAGGTAGGGTAGGTAGGGTAGGTAGGGTAGGTAGGGTAGGTAGGGTAGGTAGGGTAGGTAGGGTAGGTAGGGTAGGTAGGGTAGGTAGGGTAGGTAGGGTAGGTAGGGTAGGTAGGGTAGGTAGGGTAGGTAGGGTAGGTAGGGTAGGTAGGGTAGGTAGGGTAGGTAGGGTAGGTAGGGTAGGTAGGGTAGGTAGGGTAGGTAGGGTAGGTAGGGTAGGTAGGGTAGGTAGGGTAGGTAGGGTAGGTAGGGTAGGTAGGGTAGGTAGGGTAGGTAGGGTAGGTAGGGTAGGTAGGGTAGGTAGGGTAGGTAGGGTAGGTAGGTAGGTCCCGTTTTACCCTTTGGGTACGGAACCCTAAAAACAGTGCATTAATGATAAGATAAAATTACTACGCAGTTGAAAGAAAAGACAAATTATTTATTTTATTATGTAAAATCGAGTAGGTACCAGGGCCAAGCCACCTTTAGACACCAGTGCCAAAAACCAGGGCTCGAAATACTTTCAAGTGTTTTCTTTCTGCATTGAAAATAGATCTGTAAAGTCATACAAATAAGGAGTACAATCGCGTATGCAAAAAAGGTTACGTCCAACTTCCAACCAAGACTTGGTGGAAGAAAAATACTTGCATAGAACATTGATCCTCAACTCTATAGAAATAAAGATTACAATAGCGTTTACAAAAAAAAACTTCTAAACCTAAACGTAAAAAAATACTTTCATAGGAAATTGTTCCGTGCAACCTTACCAATAAGGATCATGATCGCATTTGTGAAAGAGTAACGTGAGTCCCATTGATTAAAAATCTTTGATGCGTTGCGCGTTGAAGTAAAAAGTTCGTTCCATTTTCAAATAACTCAACACAACAGATAATTCCCCTAAGACGACACACTGACCACATCGTCACTTGTTTTTGACCAGTACAGCAATTTTGATTTATCTCGAAGAAGTTTATCAAAATAATGCTAGAATTTCCAAGCACGTTTGAGAAAAGATTTTATTTAAATTTCGATTTGTTTTGCAAATAGAGCTGTTTATGGACCAGTTTGAAGATTGATAACGAATAATCGGTGGAGTACTTTGAGAATAATTCAAGATACCTATGGAGCAGAATGGGAATAAAATAATAAGTATTTTTTAATAATACAAATTCCTTGGAGTAACTTGGGAAGTAATGTATGAGATTTTTATCTTTTTAGATCAAAAGAATGGGGTACTTTGGGAATAACCCGTTTAAAATAAATAAGAAACAAATGAACATATTGGCGCGTGAAACATTATCCTTGTTCTTTATTAATTCTGGAAATTATAATTAATTTACTTAGTTTGAAATTCCGCGCATTGTGAGATTGAGAAAAGTTCTATACAAGACTTGGCCGCAACCAGGCATTGATGGACTCACGTATGTGTGCCTCGGTTTTGCCTCGGCCCACATTTTCACGATCGTCCATCAATAGCCCAGTTGCAGGCCGCGACAGTAATGTACGGAAGAAAGAATACTTGCATAGAACATTGATTCGTAACGTAATATAAATAAGGAGCAGAATTGCGTCTACAAAAAAAAAACTTCCAAACCTTTAAAGTAAAAATACTTGCACAAAACATTGATCCGTAACTTCATATAAATAAGGTGCAGAATCGCGTCGTGAGTCGACGGAGCAAAATACTTTGAAGTCTTGCGAGTATTTCGGATCGGCACTTGGTCGGCGTAAGTACCTACTTACAAGTAAAAACCTGGTGTAAAAAACCTGGTCGCGTAAATACGCACCTTCCCTAAAAGAATAAACAAGTGAACATATTGGCGCGTGAAAAATTATCATGGTCCGACATTGATTCTGAAATTTATAATTTACTCTGTTTGAATTTCTGCGCATATTTGAGAAAAGTACTATTTAAGTCTTGGCCGCAACCAAGCATTGATGAACTCACTTATGTGTGCCTCGGTCCACATTTTCACGATCGTCCATCAATGCGTCAGTTGAAGGCTGCGACAGTAATAGTAATGTACTATTGTAATTAATCATCTGGTGAGCGATTGTTAATTCATTCTTTCATGTGTGAAGTTAAATAATTACGAATTGTTCTAGAAAATCTAGATCACATTATGTCGAAAGTAGGTAATAACATCAACGTGTGCGATCGGGGGACCCCCGCCGCCATCCCGGATTTACATTTTAATTGATGATTTATTTGTATACCCATACCAAATTACAGCTTTCCAGTACTAAGAGTCTCTGAACTAAGCAGCGGAGAGACAGACGGACCGATATGGCGAAACTATAAGGGTTCCTTGTTGACTACGGAACCCTAAAAACTGAAAAGTAAAAAGCACCATTGCGAAAAAGTGGCTCTTTCCGCACAATTTGGCTGCCTGGAAAACGCTCTTTTCGAGCACATGCATTGTAAATATATTTTTAACCGACTTCTTCAAAAAGGAGGAGGTTCTCAATTCGGTAATGTTTTTTTTTTGGTATGTATGTTACGCGATTACTCCTATGAAAATACACCAGCAAAGACACCGACTTCCAAAACTACAGTTATTTTTCACCTTTTTATTGTTTTTTGTGAAGTCAGTTGTTTTTTTTTTTGTAAAAAGTTTGCTGTGATGTTTTAGTGATATATATGTGTGATGCATGACTTATTAAAAACAGAGTAAAATCACGTATACAGCAGATTTATTTCCTTCTTTCTTTCTTTCTCTTTCTTTCTCTTTCCAACATTACCAGCAAATAAATGATTTATTTATTTCTTTGTTTCTTTCTCTTTCTCTTTCTTTCTCTTTCTGTTTCTCTTTCTCTTTCTCTTTCTCTTTCTATTACTCTTTCTCTTTCTTTTTTTTTCTCTTTCTCTATCTCTTTCTCTTTCTCTTTATCTTTCTCTTTCTCTTTCTCTTTCCCTTTCTCTTTCTCTTTCTCTTTCTCTTTCTTTTCTCTCTTTCTTTCTCTTTCTTTCTCTTTCTTCAATTGGGTTTTTCCATCTGAAATTTCTCAGTGGAAGCCCGGAGTCTGGATCAAACAGGTAATCCAGACATGTAATATAATACATGGAACTTAAAACATTACTGGCGAAATGTGGGTGTACTAAAGGTACATCTCTGTCTCACCCTTCGGGGAATAAACGCGTGATGTATTGTTGATAAATATGTTTGATGAATGACTTATTAAAAACAGAGTAAAATCACGTATACAGCAGATTTATTTCCTTCTTTCTTTCTTTCTCTTTCTTTCTCTTTCCAACATTAAAGAGAAAGAAAAATTAAGAAAGAAAGAGAAAGAGACAGAGAAAGAGAAAGAGAAGGAGAAAGATAAAGAAAGAAAGAAGGAAATAAATCTGCTGTATACGTGATTTAACTCTATGTTTTTAATAAGTCATTCATCAAACATATTTA